>OX371223.1:226556852-226870167 GCA_947310385.1 Nephrotoma appendiculata
TAACTTTTTTATTATCAGTCGTACGTAAAAGTGTGATACGTGAAATGTTCTTAGAATTTAGTTTTCTACAAATCATGTGTGGGTGCGGAAATGGTCCAGCCATCAGGGAATGTTTTTTAAAATTACGGCCGAATGTACCAATAATTGTTCCAATTTTAGATCTTACTCAGTTTATAAACAAAATTTCCTAGCTTTCCTCCAAATTTTATGTTGATAGCATGTCAGGAAAGTCCAATTCTTTGATCATTCACCTTCTAGGGGTTTTAAATTTAAGATGAATCAATGCATTGGTTTTCGATTAAACATCCCGCCATAACTTTTTTATTATCAGTCGTAAAGTGTGATTCGTGAAATGTTCTTAGAATTTAGTTTTCTACAAATCATGTGTGGGTGCGGAAATGGTCCAGCCATCAGGGAATGTTTTTTAAAATTACGGCCGAATGTACCAAAAATTGTTCCAATTTTAGATCTTACTCAGTTTATAAACAAAATTTCCTAGCTTTCCTCTAAATTTTATGTTGATAGCATGTCAGGAAAGTCCAATTCTTTGATCATTCACTTTCTAGGGGTTTTAAATTTAAGATGAATCGAATGCATTGGTTTTCGATTAAACATCCCGCCATAACTTTTTTATTATCAGTCGTACGTAAAAGTGTGATAGGTGAAATGTTCTTAGAATTTAGTTTTCTACAAATCATGTGTGGGTGCGGAAATGGTCCAGCCATCAGGGAATGTTTTTTAAAATTACTGCCAAATGTACCAATAATTGTTCCAATTTTAGATCTTACTCAGTTTATAAACAAAATTTCCTAGCTTTCCTCCAAATTTTATGTTGATAGCATGTCAGGAAAGTCCAATTCTTTGATCATTCACTTTCTAGGGGTTTTAAATTTAAGATGAATCGAATGCATTGGTTTTCGATTAAACATCCCGCCATAACTTTTTTATTATCAGTCGTACGTAAAAGTGTGATACGTGAAATGTTCTTAGAATTTAGTTTTCTACAAACCATGTGTGGGTGCGGAAATGGTCCAGCCATCAGGGAATGTTTTTTAAAATTACGGCCGAATGTACCAATAATTGTTTCAATTTTAGATCTTACCCAGTTTATAAACAAAATTTCCTAGCTTTCCTCCAAATTTTATGTTGATAGCATGTCAGGAAAGTCCAATTCTTTGATCATTCACTTTCTAGGGGTTTTAAATTTAAGATGAATCGAATGCATTGGTTTTCGATTAAACATCCCGCCATAACTTTTTTATTATCAGTCGTACGTAAAAGTGTGATACGTGAAATGTTCTTAGAATTTAGTTTCCTACAAATCATGTGTGGGTGCGGAAATGGTCCAGCCATCAGGGAATGTTTTTTAAAATTACGGCCGAATGTACCAATAATTGTTCCAATTTTAGATCTTACCCAGTTTATAAACAAAATTTCCTAGCTTTCCTCCAAATTTTATGTTGATAGCATGTCAGGAAAGTCCAATTCTTTGATCATTCACTTTCTAGGGGTTTTAAATTTAAGATGAATCGAATGCATTGGTTTTCGATTAAACATCCCGCCATAACTTTTTTATTATCAGTCGTACGTAAAAGTGTTATACGTAAAATGTTCTTAGAATTTAGTTTTCTACAAATCATGTGTGGGTGCGGAAATGGTCCAGCCATCAGGGAATGTTTTTTAAAATTACGGCCGAATGTACCAATAATTGTTCCAATTTTAGATCTTACCCAGTTTATAAACAAAATTTCCTAGCTTTCCTCCAAATTTTATGTTGATAGCATGTCAGGAAAGTCCAATTCTTTGATCATTCACTTTCTAGGGGTTTTAAATTTAAGATGAATCGAATGCATTGGTTTTCGATTAAACATCCCGCCATAACTTTTTTATTATCAGTCGTACGTAAAAGTGTGATACGTGAAATGTTCTTAGAATTTAGTTTTCTACAAATCATGTGTGGGTGCGGAAATGGTCCAGCCATCAGGGAATGTTTTTTAAAATTACGGCCGAATGTACCAATAATTGTTCCAATTTTAGATCTTACTCAGTTTATAAACAAAATTTCCTAGCTTTCCTCCAAATTTTATGTTGATAGCATGTCAGGAAAGTCCAATTCTTTGATCATTCACCTTCTAGGGGTTTTAAATTTAAGATGAATCAATGCATTGGTTTTCGATTAAACATCCCGCCATAACTTTTTTATTATCAGTCGTAAAGTGTGATTCGTGAAATGTTCTTAGAATTTAGTTTTCTACAAATCATGTGTGGGTGCGGAAATGGTCCAGCCATCAGGGAATGTTTTTTAAAATTACGGCCGAATGTACCAATAATTGTTCCAATTTTAGATCTTACCCAGTTTATAAACAAAATTTCCTAGCTTTCCTTGAAATTTTATGTTGATAGCATGTCAGGAAAGTCCAATTCTTTGATCATTCACTTTCTAGGGGTTTTAAATTTAAGATGAATCGAATGCATTGGTTTTCGATTAAACATCCCGCCATAACTTTTTTATTATCAGTCGTACGTAAAAGTGTGATACGTGAAATGTTCTTAGAATTTAGTTTTCTACAAATCATGTGTGGGTGCGGAAATGGTCCAGCCATCAGGGAATGTTTTTTAAAATTACGGCCGAATGTACCAAAAATTGTTCCAATTTTAGATCTTACTCAGTTTATAAACAAAATTTCCTAGCTTTCCTCCAAGTTTTATATTGATAGCATGTCAGGAAAGTCCAATTCGTTGATCATACACTTTCTAGGGGTTTTAAATTTAAGATGAATCGAATGCATTGGTTTTCGATTAAACATCCCGCCATAACTTTTTTATTATCAGTCGTACGTAAAAGTGTGATACGTGAAATGTTCTTAGAATTTAGTTTTCTACAAATCATGTGTGGGTGCGGAAATGGTCCAGCCATCAGGGAATGTTTTTTAAAATTACGGCCGAATGTACCAATAATTGTTCCAATTTTAGATCTTACCCAGTTTATAAACAAAATTTCCTAGTTTTCCTCCAAATTTTATGTTGATAGCATGTCAGGAAAGTCCAATTCTTTGATCATACACTTTCTAGGGGTTTTAAATTTAAGATGAATCGAATGCGTTGGTTTTCGATTAAACATCCCGCCATAACTTTTTTATTATCAGTCGTACGTAAAAGTGTGATACGTGAAATGTTCTTAGAATTTAGTTTTCTACAAATCATGTGTGGGTGCGGAAATGGTCCAGCCATCAGGGAATGTTTTTTAAAATTACGGCCGAATGTACCAAAAATTGTTCCAATTTTAGATCTTACTCAGTTTATAAACAAAATTTCCTAGCTTTCCTCCAAATTTTATGTTGATAGCATGTCAGGAAAGTTCAATTCTTTGATCATACACTTTCTAGGGGTTTTAAATTTAAGATGAATCGAATGCATTGGTTTTCGATTAAACATCCCGCCATAACTTTTTTATTATCAGTCGTACGTAAAAGTGTGATACGTGAAATGTTCTTAGAATTTAGTTTTCTACAAATCATGTGTGGGTGCGGAAATGGTCCAGCCATCAGGGAATGTTTTTTAAAATTACGGCCGAATGTACCAATAATTGTTCCAATTTTAGATCTTACTCAGTTTATAAACAAAATTTCCTAGCTTTCCTCCAAATTTTATGTTGATAGCATGTCAGGAAAGTCCAATTCTTTGATCATTCACCTTCTAGGGGTTTTAAATTTAAGATGAATCAATGCATTGGTTTTCGATTAAACATCCCGCCATAACTTTTTTATTATCAGTCGTAAAGTGTGATTCGTGAAATGTTCTTAGAATTTAGTTTTCTACAAATCATGTGTGGGTGCGGAAATGGTCCAGCCATCAGGGAATGTTTTTTAAAATTACTGCCAAATGTACCAATAATTGTTCCAATTTTAGATCTTACTCAGTTTATAAACAAAATTTCCTAGCTTTCCTCCAAATTTTATGTTGATAGCATGTCAGGAAAGTCCAATTCTTTGATCATTCACTTTCTAGGGGTTTTAAATTTAAGATGAATCGAATGCATTGGTTTTCGATTAAACATCCCGCCATAACGTTTTTATTATCAGTCGTACGTAAAAGTGTGATACGTGAAATGTTCTTAGAATTTAGTTTTCTACAAATCATGTGTGGGTGCGGAAATGGTCCAGCCATCAGGGAATGTTTTTTAAAATTACGGCCGAATGTACCAATAATTGTTTCAATTTTAGATCTTACCCAGTTTATAAACAAAATTTCCTAGCTTTCCTCCAAATTTTATGTTGATAGCATGTCAGGAAAGTCCAATTCTTTGATCATTCACTTTCTAGGGGTTTTAAATTTAAGATGAATCGAATGCATTGGTTTTCGATTAAACATCCCGCCATAACTTTTTTATTATCAGTCGTACGTAAAAGTGTGATACGTGAAATGTTCTTAGAATTTAGTTTTCTACAAATCATGTGTGGGTGCGGAAATGGTCCAGCCATCAGGGAATGTTTTTTAAAATTACGGCCGAATGTACCAATAATTGTTCCAATTTTAGATCTTACCCAGTTTATAAACAAAATTTCCTAGCTTTCCTCCAAATTTTATGTTGATAGCATGTCAGGAAAGTCCAATTCTTTGATCATTCACTTTCTAGGGGTTTTAAATTTAAGATGAATCGAATGCATTGGTTTTCGATTAAACATCCCGCCATAACTTTTTTATTATCAGTCGTACGTAAAAGTGCTATACGTAAAATGTTCTTAGAATTTAGTTTTCTACAAATCATGTGTGGGTGAGGAAATGGTCCAGCCATCAGGGAATGTTTTTTAAAATTACGGCCGAATGTACCAATAATTGTTCCAATTTTAGATCTTACCCAGTTTATAAACAAAATTTCCTAGCTTTCCTCCAAATTTTATGTTGATAGCATGTCAGGAAAGTCCAATTCTTTGATCATTCACTTTCTAGGGGTTTTAAATTTAAGATGAATCGAATGCATTGGTTTTCGATTAAACATCCCGCCATAACTTTTTTATTATCAGTCGTACGTAAAAGTGTTATACGTAAAATGTTCTTAGAATTTAGTTTTCTACAAATCATGTGTGGGTGCGGAAATGGTCCAGCCATCAGGGAATGTTTTTTAAAATTACGGCCGAATGTACCAATAATTGTTCCAATTTTAGATCTTACTCAGTTTATAAACAAAATTTCCTAGCTTTCCTCCAAATTTTATGTTGATAGCATGTCAGGAAAGTCCAATTCTTTGATCATACACTTTCTAGGGGTTTTAAATTTAAGATGAATCGAATGCATTGGTTTTCGATTAAACATCCCGCCATAACTTTTTTATTATCAGTCGTACGTAAAAGTGTGATACGTGAAATGTTCTTAGAATTTAGTTTTCTACAAATCATGTGTGGGTGCGGAAATGGTCCAGCCATCAGGGAATGTTTTTTAAAATTACGGCCGAATGTACCAATAATTGTTCCAATTTTAGATCTTACTCAGTTTATAAACAAAATTTCCTAGCTTTCCTCCAAATTTTATGTTGATAGCATGTCAGGAAAGTCCAATTCTTTGATCATTCACCTTCTAGGGGTTTTAAATTTAAGATGAATCAATGCATTGGTTTTCGATTAAACATCCCGCCATAACTTTTTTATTATCAGTCGTAAAGTGTGATTCGTGAAATGTTCTTAGAATTTAGTTTTCTACAAATCATGTGTGGGTGCGGAAATGGTCCAGCCATCAGGGAATGTTTTTTAAAATTACGGCCGAATGTACCAATAATTGTTCCAATTTTAGATCTTACCCAGTTTATAAACAAAATTTCCTAGCTTTCCTTGAAATTTTATGTTGATAGCATGTCAGGAAAGTCCAATTCTTTGATCATTCACTTTCTAGGGGTTTTAAATTTAAGATGAATCGAATGCATTGGTTTTCGATTAAACATCCCGCCATAACTTTTTTATTATCAGTCGTACGTAAAAGTGTGATACGTGAAATGTTCTTAGAATTTAGTTTTCTACAAATCATGTGTGGGTGCGGAAATGGTCCAGCCATCAGGGAATGTTTTTTAAAATTACGGCCGAATGTACCAAAAATTGTTCCAATTTTAGATCTTACCCAGTTTATAAACAAAATTTCCTAGCTTTCCTCCAAATTTTATGTTGATAGCATGTCAGGAAAGTCCAATTCTTTGATCATACACTTTCTAGGGGTTTTAAATTTAAGATGAATCGAATGCGTTGGTTTTCGATTAAACATCCCGCCATAACTTTTTTATTATCAGTCGTACGTAAAAGTGTGATACGTGAAATGTTCTTAGAATTTAGTTTTCTACAAATCATGTGTGGGTGCGGAAATGGTCCAGCCATCAGGGAATGTTTTTTAAAATTACGGCCGAATGTACCAAAAATTGTTCCAATTTTAGATCTTACTCAGTTTATAAACAAAATTTCCTAGCTTTCCTCCAAATTTTATGTTGATAGCATGTCAGGAAAGTTCAATTCTTTGATCATACACTTTCTAGGGGTTTTAAATTTAAGATGAATCGAATGCATTGGTTTTCGATTAAACATCCCGCCATAACTTTTTTATTATCAGTCGTACGTAAAAGTGTGATACGTGAAATGTTCTTAGAATTTAGTTTTCTACAAATCATGTGTGGGTGCGGAAATGGTCCAGCCATCAGGGAATGTTTTTTAAAATTACGGCCGAATGTACCAATAATTGTTCCAATTTTAGATCTTACTCAGTTTATAAACAAAATTTCCTAGCTTTCCTCCAAATTTTATGTTGATAGCATGTCAGGAAAGTCCAATTCTTTGATCATTCACTTTCTAGGGGTTTTAAATTTAAGATGAATCGAATGCATTGGTTTTCGATTAAACATCCCGCCATAACTTTTTTATTATCAGTCGTACGTAAAAGTGTGATACGTGAAATGTTCTTAGAATTTAGTTTTCTACAAATCATGTGTGGGTGCGGAAATGGTCCAGCCATCAGGGAATGTTTTTTAAAATTACGGCCGAATGTACCAAAAATTGTTCCAATTTTAGATCTTACCCAGTTTATAAACAAAATTTCCTAGCTTTCCTCCAAATTTTATGTTGATAGCATGTCAGGAAAGTCCAATTCTTTGATCATACACTTTCTAGGGGTTTTAAATTTAAGATGAATCGAATGCGTTGGTTTTCGATTAAACATCCCGCCATAACTTTTTTATTATCAGTCGTACGTAAAAGTGTGATACGTGAAATGTTCTTAGAATTTAGTTTTCTACAAATCATGTGTGGGTGCGGAAATGGTCCAGCCATCAGGGAATGTTTTTTAAAATTACGGCCGAATGTACCAAAAATTGTTCCAATTTTAGATCTTACTCAGTTTATAAACAAAATTTCCTAGCTTTCCTCCAAATTTTATGTTGATAGCATGTCAGGAAAGTTCAATTCTTTGATCATACACTTTCTAGGGGTTTTAAATTTAAGATGAATCGAATGCATTGGTTTTCGATTAAACATCCCGCCATAACTTTTTTATTATCAGTCGTACGTAAAAGTGTGATACGTGAAATGTTCTTAGAATTTAGTTTTCTACAAATCATGTGTGGGTGCGGAAATGGTCCAGCCATCAGGGAATGTTTTTTAAAATTACGGCCGAATGTACCAATAATTGTTCCAATTTTAGATCTTACTCAGTTTATAAACAAAATTTCCTAGCTTTCCTCCAAATTTTATGTTGATAGCATGTCAGGAAAGTCCAATTCTTTGATCATTCACCTTCTAGGGGTTTTAAATTTAAGATGAATCAATGCATTGGATTTCGATTAAACATCCCGCCATAACTTTTTTATTATCAGTCGTAAAGTGTGATTCGTGAAATGTTCTTAGAATTTAGTTTTCTACAAATCATGTGTGGGTGCGGAAATGGTCCAGCCATCAGGGAATGTTTTTTAAAATTACTGCCAAATGTACCAATAATTGTTCCAATTTTAGATCTTACTCAGTTTATAAACAAAATTTCCTAGCTTTCCTCCAAATTTTATGTTGATAGCATGTCAGGAAAGTCCAATTCTTTGATCATTCACTTTCTAGGGGTTTTAAATTTAAGATGAATCGAATGCATTGGTTTTCGATTAAACATCCCGCCATAACTTTTTTATTATCAGTCGTACGTAAAAGTGTGATACGTGAAATGTTCTTAGAATTTAGTTTTCTACAAATCATGTGTGGGTGCGGAAATGGTCCAGCCATCAGGGAATGTTTTTTAAAATTACGGCCGAATGTACCAATAATTGTTTCAATTTTAGATCTTACCCAGTTTATAAACAAAATTTCCTAGCTTTCCTCGAAATTTTATGTTGATAGCATGTCAGGAAAGTCCAATTCTTTGATCATTCACTTTCTAGGAGTTTTAAATTTAAGATGAATCGAATGCATTGGTTTTCGATTAAACATCCCGCCATAACTTTTTTATTATCAGTCGTACGTAAAAGTGTGATACGTGAAATGTTCTTAGAATTTAGTTTTCTACAAATCATGTGTGGGTGCGGAAATGGTCCAGCCATCAGGGAATGTTTTTTAAAATTACGGCCGAATGTACCAATAATTGTTCCAATTTTAGATCTTACCCAGTTTATAAACAAAATTTCCTAGCTTTCCTCCAAATTTTATGTTGATAGCATGTCAGGAAAGTCCAATTCTTTGATCATTCACTTTCTAGGGGTTTTAAATTTAAGATGAATCGAATGCATTGGTTTTCGATTAAACATCCCGCCATAACTTTTTTATTATCAGTCGTACGTAAAAGTGTGATACGTGAAATGTTCTTAGAATTTAGTTTTCTACAAATCATGTGTGGGTGCGGAAATGGTCCAGCCATCAGGGAATGTTTTTTAAAATTACGGCCGAATGTACCAATAATTGTTCCAATTTTAGATCTTACCCAGTTTATAAACAAAATTTCCTAGCTTTCCTCCAAATTTTATGTTGATAGCATGTCAGGAAAGTCCAATTCTTTGATCATTCACTTTCTAGGGGTTTTAAATTTAAGATGAATCGAATGCATTGGTTTTCGATTAAACATCCCGCCATAACTTTTTTATTATCAGTCGTACGTAAAATTGTGATACGTGAAATGTTCTAAGAATTTAGTTTTCTACAAATCAGTTGTGGGTGCGGAAATGGTCCAGCCATCAGGGAATGTTTTTTAAAATTACGGCCGAATGTACCAATAATTGTTCCAATTTTAGATCTTACCCAGTTTATAAACAAAATTTCCTAGCTTTCCTCCAAATTTTATGTTGATAGCATGTCAGGAAAGTCCAATTCATTGATCATTCACTTTCTAGGGGTTTTAAATTTAAGATGAATCGAATGCATTGGTTTTCGATTAAACATCCCGCCATAACTTTTTTATTATCAGTCGTACGTAAAAGTGTGATACGTGAAATGTTCTAAGAATTTAGTTTTCTACAAATCGTGTGTGGGTGCGGAAATGGTCCAGCCATCAGGGAATGTTTTTTAAAATTACGGCCGAATGTACCAATAATTGTTCCAATTTTAGATCTTACCCAGTTTATAAACAAAATTTCCTAGCTTTCCTTCAAATTTTATGTTGATAGCATGTCAGGAAAGTCCAATTCTTTGATCATTCACTTTCTAGGGGTTTTAAATTTAAGATGAATCGAATGCATTGGTTTTCGATTAAACATCCCGCCATAACTTTTTTATTATCAGTCGTACGTAAAAGTGTGATACGTGAAATGTTCTTAGAATTTAGTTTTCTACAAATCATGTGTGGGTGCGGAAATGGTCCAGCCATCAGGGAATGTTTTTTAAAATTACGGCCGAATGTACCAATAATTGTTCCAATTTTAGATCTTACCCAGTTTATAAACAAAATTTCCTAGCTTTTCTCTAAATTTTATGTTGATAGCATGTCAGGAAAGTCCAATTCTTTGATCATTCACTTTCTAGGGGTTTTAAATTTAAGATGAATCGAATGCATTGGTTTTCGATTAAACATCCCGCCATAACTTTTTTATTATCAGTCGTACGTAAAAGTGTGATACGTGAAATGTTCTTAGAATTTAGTTTTCTACAAATCAGTTGTGGGTGCGGAAATGGTCCAGCCATCAGGGAATGTTTTTTAAAATTACGGCCGAATGTACCAATAATTGTTCCAATTTTAGATCTTACCCAGTTTATAAACAAAATTTCCTAGCTTTCCTCCAAATTTTATGTTGATAGCATGTCAGGAAAGTCCAATTCTTTGATCATTCACTTTCTAGGGGTTTTAAATTTAAGATGAATCGAATGCATTGGTTTTCGATTAAACATCCCGCCATAACTTTTTTATTATCAGTCGTACGTAAAAGTGTGATAGGTGAAATGTTCTTAGAATTTAGTTTTCTACAAATCATGTGTGGGTGCGGAAATGGTCCAGCCATCAGGGAATGTTTTTTAAAATTACGGCCGAATGTACCAAAAATTGTTCCAATTTTAGATCTTACTCAGTTTATAAACACAATTTCCTAGCTTTCCTCTAAATTTTATGTTGATAGCATGTCAGGAAAGTCCAATTCTTTGATCATTCACTTTCTAGGGGTTTTAAATTTAAGATGAATCGAATGCATTGGTTTTCGATTAAACATCCCGCCATAACTTTTTTATTATCAGTCGTACGTAAAAGTGTGATAGGTGAAATGTTCTTAGAATTTAGTTTTCTACAAATTATGTGTGGGTGCGGAAATGGTCCAGCCATCAGGGAATGTTTTTTAAAATTACTGCCAAATGTACCAATAATTGTTCCAATTTTAGATCTTACTCAGTTTATAAACAAAATTTCCTAGCTTTCCTCCAAATTTTATGTTGATAGCATGTCAGGAAAGTCCAATTCTTTGATCATTCACTTTCTAGGGGTTTTAAATTTAAGATGAATCGAATGCATTGGTTTTCGATTAAACATCCCGCCATAACTTTTTTATTATCAGTCGTACGTAAAAGTGTGATACTTGAAATGTTCTTAGAATTTAGTTTTCTACAAACCATGTGTGGGTGCGGAAATGGTCCAGCCATCAGGGAATGTTTTTTAAAATTACGGCCGAATGTACCAATAATTGTTTCAATTTTAGATCTTACCCAGTTTATAAACAAAATTTCCTAGCTTTCCTCGAAATTTTATGTTGATAGCATGTCAGGAAAGTCCAATTCTTTGATCATTCACTTTCTAGGGGTTTTAAATTTAAGATGAATCGAATGCATTGGTTTTCGATTAAACATCCCGCCATAACTTTTTTATTATCAGTCGTACGTAAAAGTGTGATACGTGAAATGTTCTTAGAATTTAGTTTTCTACAAATCATGTGTGGGTGCGGAAATGGTCCAGCCATCAGGGAATGTTTTTTAAAATTACGGCCGAATGTACCAATAATTGTTCCAATTTTAGATCTTACCCAGTTTATAAACAAAATTTCCTAGCTTTCCTCCAAATTTTATGTTGATAGCATGTCAGGAAAGTCCAATTCTTTGATCATTCACTTTCTAGGGGTTTTAAATTTAAGATGAATCGAATGCATTGGTTTTCGATTAAACATCCCGCCATAACTTTTTTATTATCAGTCGTACGTAAAAGTGTTATACGTAAAATGTTCTTAGAATTTAGTTTTCTACAAATCATGTGTGGGTGCGGAAATGGTCCAGCCATCAGGGAATGTTTTTTAAAATTACGGCCGAATGTACCAATAATTGTTCCAATTTTAGATCTTACCCAGTTTATAAACAAAATTTCCTAGCTTTCCTCCAAATTTTATGTTGATAGCATGTCAGGAAAGTCCAATTCTTTGATCATTCACTTTCTAGGGGTTTTAAATTTAAGATGAATCGAATGCATTGGTTTTCGATTAAACATCCCGCCATAACTTTTTTATTATCAGTCGTACGTAAAAGTGTGATACGTGAAATGTTCTTAGAATTTAGTTTTCTACAAATCATGTGTGGGTGCGGAAATGGTCCAGCCATCAGGGAATGTTTTTTAAAATTACGGCCGAATGTACCAATAATTGTTCCAATTTTAGATCTTACCCAGTTTATAAACAAAATTTCCTAGCTTTCCTCCAAATTTTATGTTGATAGCATGTCAGGAAAGTCCAATTCTTTGATCATTCACTTTCTAGGGGTTTTAAATTTAAGATGAATCGAATGCATTGGTTTTCGATTAAACATCCCGCCATAACTTTTTTATTATCAGTCGTACGTAAAAGTGTGATACGTGAAATGTTCTAAGAATTTAGTTTTCTACAAATCAGTTATGGGTGCGGAAATGGTCCAGCCATCAGGGAATGTTTTTTAAAATTACGGCCGAATGTACCAATAATTGTTCCAATTTTAGATCTTACCCAGCTTATAAACAAAATTTCCTAGCTTTCCTCCAAATTTTATGTTGATAGCATGTCAGGAAAGTCCAATTCATTGATCATTCACTTTCTAGGGGTTTTAAATTTAAGATGAATCGAATGCATTGGTTTTCGATTAAACATCCCGCCATAACTTTTTTATTATCAGTCGTACGTAAAAGTGTGATACGTGAAATGTTCTAAGAATTTAGTTTTCTACAAATCAGTTGTGGGTGCGGAAATGGTCCAGCCATCAGGGAATGTTTTTTAAAATTACGGCCGAATGTACCAATAATTGTTCCAATTTTAGATCTTACCCAGTTTATAAACAAAATTTCCTAGCTTTCCTCCAAATTTTATGTTGATAGCATGTCAGGAAAGTCCAATTCTGTGATCATTCACTTTCTAGGGGTTTTAAATTTAAGATGAATCGAATGCATTGGTTTTCGATTAAACATCCCGCCATAACATTTTTATTATCAGTCGTACGTAAAAGTGTGATACGTGAAATGTTCTTAGAATTTAGTTTTCTACAAATCATGTGTGGGTGCGGAAATGGTCCAGCCATCAGGGAACGTTTTTTAAAATTACGGCCGAATGTACCAAAAATTGTTCCAATTTTAGATCTTACCCAGTTTATAAACAAAATTTCCTAGCTTTCCTCCAAATTTTATGTTGATAGCATGTCAGGAAAGTCCAATTCTTTGATCATACACTTTCTAGGGGTTTTAAATTTAAGATGAATCGAATGCATTGGTTTTCGATTAAACATCCCGCCATAACTTTTTTATTATCAGTCGTACGTAAAAGTGTGATACGTGAAATGTTCTTAGAATTTAGTTTTCTACAAATTATGTGTGGGTGCGGAAATGGTCCAGCCATCAGGGAATGTTTTTTAAAATTACGGCCGAATGTACCAAAAATTGTTCCAATTTTAGATCTTGCTCAGTTTATAAACAAAATTTCCTAGCTTTCCTCCAAGTTTTATATTGATAGCATGTCAGGAAAGTCCAATTCTTTGATCATACACTTTCTAGGGGTTTTAAATTTAAGATGAATCGAATGCATTGGTTTTCGATTAAACATCCCGCCATAACTTTTTTATTATCAGTCGTACGTAAAAGTGTGATACGTGAAATGTTCTTAGAATTTAGTTTTCTACAAATCATGTGTGTGTGGGGAAATGGTCCAGCCATCAGGGAATGTTTTTTAAAATTACGGCCGAATGTACCAATAATTGTTCCAATTTTAGATCTTACCCAGTTTATAAACAAAATTTCCTAGCTTTCCTCCAAATTTTATGTTGATAGCATGTCAGGAAAGTCCAATTATTTGATCATTCACTTTCTAGGGGTTTTAAATTTAAGATGAATCAATGCATTGGTTTTCGATTAAACATCCCGCCATAACTTTTTTATTATCAGTCGTACGTAAAAGTGTGATACGTGAAATGTTCTTAGAATTTAGTTTTCTACAAATCATGTGAGGGTGCGGAAATGGTCCAGCCATCAGGGAATGTTTTTTAAAATTACGGCCGAATGTACCAATAATTGTTCCAATTTTAGATCTTACCCAGTTTATAAACAAAATTTCCTAGCTTTCCTTGAAATTTTATGTTGATAGCATGTCAGGAAAGTCCAATTCTTTGATCATTCACTTTCTAGGGGTTTTAAATTTAAGATGAATCGAATGCATTGGTTTTCGATTAAACATCCCGCCATAACTTTTTTATTATCAGTCGTACGTAAAAGTGTGATACGTGAAATGTTCTTAGAATTTAGTTTTCTACAAATCATGTGTGGGTGGGGAAATGGTCCAGCCATCAGGGAATGTTTTTTAAAATTACGGCCGAATGTACCAATAATTGTTCCAATTTTAGATCTTACTCAGTTTATAAACAAAATTTCCTAGCTTTCCTCCAAATTTTATGTTGATAGCATGTCAGGAAAGTCCAATTCTTTGATCATACACTTTCTAGGGGTTTTAAATTTAAGATGAATCGAATGCATTGGTTTTCGATTAAACATCCCGCCATAACTTTTTTATTATCAGTCGTACGTAAAAGTGTGATAAGTGAAATGTTCTTAGAATTTAGTTTTCTACAAATCATGTGTGGGTGCGGAAATGGTCCAGCCATCAGGGAATGTTTTTTAAAATTACGGCCGAATGTACCAATAATTGTTCCAATTTTAGATCTTACCCAGTTTATAAACAAAATTTCCTAGCTTTCCTCCAAATTTTATGTTGATAGCATGTCAGGAAAGTCCAATTCTTTGATCATTCACTTTCTAGGGGTTTTAAATTTAAGATGAATCGAATGCATTGGTTTTCGATTAAACATCCCGTCATAACTTTTTTATTATCAGTCGTACGTAAAAGTGTGATACGTGAAATGTTCTTAGAATTTAGTTTTCTACAAATCATGTGTGGGTGCGGAAATGGTCCAGCCATCAGGGAATGTTTTTTAAAATTACGGCCGAATGTACCAATAATTGTTCCAATTTTAGATCTTACCCAGTTTATAAACGAAATTTCCTAGCTTTCCTCCAAATTTTATGTTGATAGCATGTCAGGAAAGTCCAATTCTTTGATCATTCACTTTCTAGGGGTTTTAAATTTAAGATGAATCGAATGCATTGGTTTTCGATTAAACATCCCACCATAACTTTTTTATTATCAGTCGTACGTAAAAGTGTGATACGTGAAATGTTCTTAGAATTTAGTTCTCTACAAATCATGTGTGGGTGCGGAAATGGTCCAGCCATCAGGGAATGTTTTTTAAAATTACGGCCGAATGTACCAATAATTGTTCCAATTTTAGATCTTACTCAGTTTATAAACAAAATGTCCTAGCTTTCCTCCAAATTTTATGTTGATAGAATGTCAGGAAAGTCCAATTCTTTGATCATTCACTTTCTAGGGGTTTTAAATTTAAGATGAATCAATGCATTGGTTTACGATTAAACATCCCGCCATAACTTTTTTATTATCAGTCGTACGTAAAAGTGTGATACGTGAAATGTTCTTAGAATTTAGTTTTCTACAAATCATGTGTGGGTGCGGAAATGGTCCAGCCATCAGGGAATGTTTTTTAAAATTACGGCCGAATGTACCAATAATTGTTCCAATTTTAGATCTTACTCAGTTTATAAACAAAATTTCCTAGCTTTCCTCCAAATTTTATGTTGATAGCATGTCAGGAACGTCCAATTCTTTGATCATTCACTTTCTAGGGGTTTTAAATTTAAGATGAATCGAATGCATTGGTTTTCGATTAAACATCCCGCCATAACTTTTTTATTATCAGTCGTACGTAAAAGTGTGATAAGTGAAATGTTCTTAGAATTTAGTTTTCTACAAATCATGTGTGGGTGCGGAAATGGTCCAGCCATCAGGGAATGTTTTTTAAAATTACGGCCGAATGTACCAATAATTGTTCCAATTTTAGATCTTACTCAGTTTATAAACAAAATTTCCTAGCTTTCCTCCAAATTTTATGTTGATAGCATGTCAGGAAAGTCCAATTCTTTGATCATACACTTTCTAGGGGTTTTAAATTTAAGATGAATCGAATGCATTGGTTTTCGATTAAACATCCCGCCATAACTTTTTTATTATCAGTCGTACGTAAAAGTGTGATACGTGAAATGTTCTTAGAATTTAGTTTTCTACAAATCATGTGTGGGTGCGGAAATGGTCCAGCCATCAGGGAATGTTTTTTAAAATTACGGCCGCATGTACCAAAAATTGTTCCAATTTTAGATCTTACTCAGTTTATAAACAAAATTTCCTAGCTTTCCTCCAAATTTTATGTTGATAGCATGTCAGGAAAGTCCAATTCTTTGATCATACACTTTCTAGGGGTTTTAAATTTAAGATGAATCGAATGCATTGGTTTTCGATTAAACATCCCGCCATAACTTTTTTATTATCAGTCGTACGTAAAAGTGTGATACGTGAAATGTTCTTAGAATTTAGTTTTCTACAAATCATGTGTGGGTGCGGAAATGGTCCAGCCATCAGGGAATGTCTTTTAAAATTACGGCCGAATGTACCAAAAATTGTTCCAATTTTAGATCTTACTCAGTTTATAAACAAAATTTCCTAGCTTTCCTCCAAATTTTATGTTGATAGCATGTCAGGAAAGTCCAATTCTTTGATCATACACTTTCTAGGGGTTTTAAGTTTAAGATGAATCGAATGCATTGGTTTTCGATTAAACATCCCGCCATAACTTTTTTATTATCAGTCGTACGTAAAAGTGTGATAAGTGAAATGTTCTTAGAATTTAGTTTTCTACAAATCATGTGTGGGTGCGGAAATGGTCCAGCCATCAGGGAATGTTTTTTAAAATTACGGCCGAATGTACCAATAATTGTTCCAATTTTAGATCTTACCCAGTTTATAAACAAAATTTCCTAGCTTTCCTCCAAGTTTTATGTTGATAGCATGTCAGGAAAGTCCAATTCTTTGATCATTCACTTTCTAGGGGTTTTAAATTTAAGATGAATCGAATGCATTGGTTTTCGATTAAACATCCCGCCATAACTTTTTATTATCAGTCGTACGTAAAAGTGTGACACGTGAAATGTTCTTAGAATTTAGTTTTCTACAAATCATGTGTGGGTGGGAAAATGGTCCAGCCATCAGGGAATGTTTTTTAAAATTACGGCCGAATGTACCAATAATTGTTTCAATTTTAGATCTTACTCAGTTTATAAACAAAATTTCCTAGCTTTCCTCCAAATTTTATGTTGATAGCATGTCAGGAAAGTCCAATTCTTTGATCATACACTTTCTAGGGGTTTTAAATTTAAGATGAATCGAATGCATTGGTTTTCGATTAAACATCCCGCCATAACTTTTTTATTATCAGTCGTACGTAAAAGTGTGATACGTGAAATGTTCTTAGAATTTAGTTTTCTACAAATCATGTGTGGGTGCGGAAATGGTCCAGCCATCAGGGAATGTTTTTTAAAATTACGGCCGAATGTACCAATAATTGTTCCAATTTTAGATCTTACCCAGTTTATAAACAAAATTTCCTAGTTTTCCTCCAAATTTTATGTTGATAGCATGTCAAGAAAGTCCAATTCTTTGATCATTCACTTTCTAGGGGTTTTAAATTTAAGATGAATCGAATGCATTGGTTTTCGATTAAACATCCCGCCATAACTTTTTTATTATCAGTCGTACGTAAAAGTGTGATACGTGAAATGTTCTTAGAATTTAGTTTTCGACAAATCATGTGTGGGTGGGAAAATGGTCCAGCCATCAGGGAATGTTTTTTAAAATTACGGCCGAATGTACCAATAATTGTTTCAATTTTAGATCTTACTCAGTTTATAAACAAAATTTCCTAGCTTTCCTCCAAATTTTATGTTGATAGCATGTCAGGAAAGTCCAATTCTTTGATCATTCACTTTCTAGGGGTTTTAAATTTAAGATGAATCGAATGCATTGGTTTTCGATTAAACATCCCGCCATAATTTTTTTATTATCAGTCGTACGTAAAAGTGTGATAAGTGAAACGTTCTTAGAATTTAGTTTTCTACAAATCATGTGTGGGTGCGGAAATGGTCCAGCCATCAGGGAATGTTTTTTAAAATTACGGCCGAATGTACCAATAATTGTTCCAATTTTAGATCTTACCCAGTTTATAAACAAAATTTCCTAGCTTTCCTCCAAATTTTATGTTGATAGCATGTCAGGAAAGTCCAATTCTTTGATCATTCACTTTCTAGGGGTTTTAAATTTAAGATGAATCGAATGCATTGGTTTTCGATTAAACATCCCGCCATAACTTTTTTATTATCAGTCGTACGTAAAAGTGTGATACGTGAAATGTTCTAAGAATTTAGTTTTCTACAAATCATGTGTGGGTGCGGAAATGATCCAGCCATCAGGGAATGTTTTTTAAAATTACGGCCGAATGTACCAATAATTGTTTCAATTTTAGATCTTACTCAGTTTATAAACAAAATTTCCTAGCTTTCCTCCAAATTTTATGTTGATAGCATGTCAGGAAAGTCCAATTCTTTGACCATTCACTTTCTAGGGGTTTTAAATTTAAGATGAATCGAATGCATTGGTTTTTGATTAAACATCCCGCCATAACTTTTTTATTATCAGTCGTACGTAAAAGTGTGATAAGTGAAATGTTCTTAGAATTTAGTTTTCTACAAATCATGTGTGGGTGCGGAAATGGTCCAGCCATCAGGGAATGTTTTTTAAAATTACGGCCGAATGTACCAATAATTGTTCCAATTTTAGATCTTACCCAGTTTATAAACAAAATTTCCTAGCTTTCCTCCAAATTTTATGTTGATAGCATGTCAGGAAAGTCCAATTCTTTGATCATACACTTTCTAGGGGTTTTAAATTTAAGATGAATCGAATGCATTGGTTTTCGATTAAACATCCCGCCATAACTTTTTTATTATCAGTCGTACGTAAAAGTGTGATACGTGAAATGTTCTTAGAATTTAGTTTTCTACAAATCATGTTTGGGTGCGGAAATGGTCCAGCCATCAGGGAATGTTTTTTAAAATTACGGCCGAATGTACCAATAATTGTTCCAATTTTAGATCTTACCCAGTTTATAAACAAAATTTCCTAGCTTTCCTCCAAATTTTATGTTGATAGCATGTCAGGAAAGTCCAATTCTTTGATCATTCACTTTCTAGGGGTTTTAAATTTAAGATGAATCGAATGCATTGGTTTTCGATTAAACATCCCGCCATAACTTTTTTATTATCAGTCGTACGTAAAAGTGTAATACGTGAAATGTTCTTAGAATTTAGTTTTCTACAAATCATGTGTGGGTGGGAAAATGGTCCAGCCATCAGGGAATGTTTTTTAAAATTACGGCCGAATGTACCAATAATTGTTTCAATTTTAGATCTTACTCAGTTTATAAACAAAATTTCCTAGCTTTCCTCCAAATTTTATGTTGATAGCATGTCAGGAAAGTCCAATTCTTTGATCATACACTTTCTAGGGGTTTTAAATTTAAGATGAATCGAATGCATTGGTTTTCGATTAAACATCCCGCCATAACTTTTTTATTATCAGTCGTACGTAAAAGTGTGATACGTGAAATGTTCTTAGAATTTAGTTTTCTACAAATCATGTGTGGGTGCGGAAATGGTCCAGCCATCAGGGAATGTTTTTTAAAATTACGGCCGAATGTACCAATAATTGTTCCAATTTTAGATCTTACCCAGTTTATAAACAAAATTTCCTAGCTTTCCTCCAAATTTTATGTTGATAGCATGTCAGGAAAGTCCAATTCTTTGATCATTCACTTTCTAGGGGTTTTAAATTTAAGATGAATCGAATGCATTGGTTTTCGATTAAACATCCCGCCATAACTTTTTTATTATCAGTCGTACGTAAAAGTGTGATACGTGAAATGTTCTTAGAATTTAGTTTTCTACAAATCATGTGTGGGTGGGGAAATGGTCCAGCCATCAGGGAATGTTTTTTAAAATTACGGCCGAATGTACCAATAATTGTTTCAATTTTAGATCTTACTCAGTTTATAAACAAAATTTCCTAGCTTTCCTCCAAATTTTATGTTGATAGCATGTCAGGAAAGTCCAATTCTTTGATCATACACTTTCTAGGGGTTTTAAATTTAAGATGAATCGAATGCATTGGTTTTCGATTAAACATCCCGCCATAACTTTTTTATTATCAGTCGTACGTAAAAGTGTGATACGTGAAATGTTCTTAGAATTTAGTTTTCTACAAATCATGTGTGGGTGGGGAAATGGTCCAGCCATCAGGGAATGTTTTTTAAAATTACGGCCGAATGTACCAATAATTGTTTCAATTTTAGATCTTACTCAGTTTATAAACAAAATTTCCTAGCTTTCCTCCAAATTTTATGTTGATAGCATGTCAGGAAAGTCCAATTCTTTGATCATACACTTTCTAGGGGTTTTAAATTTAAGATGAATCGAATGCATTGGTTTTCGATTAAACATCCCGCCATAACTTTTTTATTATCAGTCGTACGTAAAAGTGTGATACGTGAAATGTTCTTAGAATTTAGTTTTCTACAAATCATGTTTGGGTGCGGAAATGGTCCAGCCATCAGGGAATGTTTTTTAAAATTACGGCCGAATGTACCAATAATTGTTCCAATTTTAGATCTTACCCAGTTTATAAACAAAATTTCCTAGCTTTCCTCCAAATTTTATGTTGATAGCATGTCAGGAAAGTCCAATTCTTTGATCATTCACTTTCTAGGGGTTTTAAATTTAAGATGAATCGAATGCATTGGTTTTCGATTAAACATCCCGCCATAACTTTTTTATTATCAGTCGTACGTAAAAGTGTAATACGTGAAATGTTCTTAGAATTTAGTTTTCTACAAATCATGTGTGGGTGGGAAAATGGTCCAGCCATCAGGGAATGTTTTTTAAAATTACGGCCGAATGTACCAATAATTGTTCCAATTTTAGATCTTACCCAGTTTATAAACAAAATTTCCTAGCTTTCCTCCAAATTTTATGTTGATAGCATGTCAGGAAAGTCCAATTCTTTGATCATTCACTTTCTAGGGGTTTTAAATTTAAGATGAATCGAATGCATTGGTTTTCGATTAAACATCCCGCCATAATTTTTTTATTATCAGTCGTACGTAAAAGTGTGATACGTGAAATGTTCTTAGAATTTAGTTTTCTACAAACCATGTGTGGGTGCGGAAATGGTCCAGCCATCAGGGAATGTTTTTTAAAATTACGGCCGAATGTACCAATAATTGTTCCAATTTTAGATCTTACCCAGTTTATAAACAAAATTTCCTAGCTTTCCTCCAAATTTTATGTTGATAGCATGTCAGGAAAGTCCAATTCTTTGATCATTCACTTTCTAGGGGTTTTAAATTTAAGATGAATCGAATGCATTGGTTTTCGATTAAACATCCCGCCATAATTTTTTTATTATCAGTCGTACGTAAAAGTGTGATACGTGAAATGTTCTTAGAATTTAGTTTTCTACAAACCATGTGTGGGTGCGGAAATGGTCCAGCCATCAGGGAATGTTTTTTAAAATTACGGCCGAATGTACCAATAATTGTTCCAATTTTAGATCTTACCCAGTTTATAAACAAAATTTCCTAGCTTTCCTCCAAATTTTATGTTGATAGCATGTCAGGAAAGTCCAATTCTTTGATCATACACTTTCTAGGGGTTTTAAATTTAAGATGAATCGAATGCATTGGTTTTCGATTAAACATCCCGCCATAACTTTTTTATTATCAGTCGTACGTAAAAGTGTGATACGTGAAATGTTCTTAGAATTTAGTTTTCTACAAATCATGTGTGGGTGCGGAAATGGTCCAGCCATCAGGGAATGTTTTTTAAAATTACGGCCGAATGTACCAAAAATTGTTCCAATTTTAGATCTTACCCAGTTTATAAACAAAATTTCCTAGCTTTCCTCCAAATTTTATGTTGATAGCATGTCAGGAAAGTCCAATTCTTTGATCATACACCTTCTGGGTGTTTTAAATTTAAGATGAATCGAATGCATTGGTTTTCGATTAAACATCCCGCCATAACTTTTTATTATCAGTCGTACGTAAAAGTGTGATACGTGAAATGTTCTTAGAATTTAGTTTTCTACAAACCATGAGTGGGTGCGGAAATGGTCCAGCCATCAGGGAATGTTTTTTAAAATTACGGCCGAATGTACCAATAATTGTTCCAATTTTAGATCTTACCCAGTTTATAAACAAAATTTCCTAGCTTTCCTCCAAATTTTATGTTGATAGCATGTCAGGAAAGTCCAATTCTTTGATCATACACCTTCTAGGGGTTTTAAATTTAAGATGAATCGAATGCATTGGTTTTCGATTAAACATCCCGCCATAACTTTTTTATTATCAGTCGTACGTAAAAGTATGATACGTGAAATGTTCTTAGAATTTAGTTTTCTACAAATCATGTGTGGGTGCGGAAATGGTCCAGCCATCAGGGAATGTTTTTTAAAATTACGGCCAAATGTACCAATAATTGTTCCAATTTTAGATCTTACTCAGTTTATAAACAAAATTTCCTAGCTTTCCTCCAAATTTTATGTTGATAGCATGTCAGGAAAGTCCAATTCTTTGATCATACACCTTCTAGGGGTTTTAAATTTAAGATGAATCGAATGCATTGGTTTTCGATTAAACATCCCGCCATAACTTTTTTATTATCAGTCGTACGTAAAAGTGTGATACGTGAAATGTTCTTAGAATTTAGTTTTCTACAAATCATGTGTGGGTGCGGAAATGGTCCAGCCATCAGGGAATGTTTTTTAAAATTACGGCCAAATGTACCAATAATTGTTCCAATTTTAGATCTTACCCAGTTTATAAACAAAATTTCCTAGCTTTCCTCCAAATTTTATGTTGATAGCATGTCAGGAAAGTCCAATTCTTTGATCATACACCTTCTAGGGGTTTTAAATTTAAGATGAATCGAATGTATTGGTTTTCGATTAAACATCCCGCCATAACTTTTTTATTATCAGTCGTACGTAAAAGTGTGATACGTGAAATGTTCTTAGAATTTAGTTTTCTACAAATCATGTGTGGGTGCGGAAATGGTCCAGCCATCAGGGAATGTTTTTTAAAATTACGGCCAAATGTACCAATAATTGTTCCAATTTTAGATCTTACCCAGTTTATAAACAAAATTTCCTAGCTTTCCTCCAAATTTTATGTTGATAGCATGTCAGGAAAGTCCAATTCTTTGATCATACACCTTCTAGGGGTTTTAAATTTAAGATGAATCGAATGCATTGGTTTTCGATTAAACATCCCGCCATAACTTTTTTATTATCAGTCGTACGTAAAAGTGTGATACGTGAAATGTTCTTAGAATTTAGTTTTCTACAAACCATGTGTGGGTGCGGAAATGGTCCAGCCATCAGGGAATGTTTTTTTAAAATTACGGCCGAATGTACCAATAATTGTTCCAATTTTAGATCTTACCCAGTTCATAAACAAAATTTCCTAGCTTTCCTCCAAATTTTATGTTGATAGCATGTCAGGAAAGTCCAATTCTTTGATCATACACCTTCTAGGGGTTTTAAATTTAAGATGAATCGAATGTATTGGTTTTCGATTAAACATCCCGCCATAACTTTTTTACTATCAGTCGTACGTAAAAGTGTGATAAGTGAAATGTTCTTAGAATTTAATTTTCTACAAATCATGTGTGGGTGCGGAAATGGTCCAGCCATCAGGGAATGTTTTTTAAAATTACGGCCAAATGTACCAATAATTGTTCCAATTTTAGATCTTACCCAGTTTATAAACAAAATTTCCTAGCTTTCCTCCAAATTTTATGTTGATAGCATGTCAGGAAAGTCCAATTCTTTGATCATACACCTTCTAGGGGTTTTAAATTTAAGATGAATCGAATGCATTGGTTTTCGATTAAACATCCCGCCATAACTTTTTTATTATCAGTCGTACGTAAAAGTGTGATACGTGAAATGTTCTTAGAATTTAGTTTTCTACAAATCATGTGTGGGTGCGGAAATGGTCCAGCCATCAGGGAATGTTTTTTAAAATTACGGCCAAATGTACCAATAATTGTTCCAATTTTATATCTTACCCAGTTTATAAACAAAATTTCCTAGCTTTCCTCCAAATTTTATGTTGATAGCATGTCAGGAAAGTCCAATTCTTTGATCATACACCTTCTAGGGGTTTTAAATTTAAGATGAATCGAATGCATTGGTTTTCGATTAAACATCCCGCCATAACTTTTTTATTATCAGTCGTACGTAAAAGTGTGATACGTGAAATGTTCTTAGAATTTAGTTTTCTACAAATCATGTGTGGGTGCGGAAATGGTCCAGCCATCAGGGAATGTTTTTTAAAATTACGGCCAAATGTACCAATAATTGTTCCAATTTTAGATCTTACTCAGTTTATAAACAAAATTTCCTAGCTTTCCTCCAAATTTTATGTTGATAGCATGTCAGGAAAGTCCAATTCTTTGATCATACACCTTCTAGGGGTTTTAAATTTAAGATGAATCGAATGCATTGGTTTTCGATTAAACATCCCGCCATAACTTTTTTATTATCAGTCGTACGTAAAAGTGTGATACGTGAAATGTTCTTAGAATTTAGTTTTCTACAAATCATGTGTGGGTGCGGAAATGGTCCAGCCATCAGGGAATGTTTTTTAAAATTACGGCCAAATGTACAAATAATTGTTCCAATTTTATATCTTACCCAGTTTATAAACAAAATTTCCTAGCTTTCCTCCAAATTTTATGTTGATAGCATGTCAGGAAAGTCCAATTCTTTGATCATACACCTTCTAGGGGTTTTAAATTTAAGATGAATCGAATGCATTGGTTTTCGATTAAACATCCCGCCATAACTTTTTTATTATCAGTCGTACGTAAAAGTGTGATACGTGAAATGTTCTTAGAATTTAGTTTTCTACAAATCATGTGTGGGTGCGGAAATGGTCCAGCCATCAGGGAATGTTTTTTTAAAATTACGGCCGAATGTACCAATAATTGTTCCAATTTTAGATCTTACCCAGTTTATAAACAAAATTTCCTAGCTTTCCTCCAAATTTTATGTTGATAGCATGTCAGGAAAGTCCAATTCTTTGATCATACACCTTCTAGGGGTTTTAAATTTAAGATGAATCGAATGTATTGGTTTTCGATTAAACATCCCGCCATAACTTTTTTATTATCAGTCGTACGTAAAAGTGTGATACGTAAAATGATCTTAGAATTTAGTTTTCTACAAATCATGTGTGGGTGCGGAAATGGTCCAGCCATCAGGGAATGTTTTTTAAAATTACGGCCAAATGTACCAATAATTGTTCCAATTTTAGATCTTACCCAGTTTATAAACAAAATTTCCTAGCTTTCCTCCAAATTTTATGTTGATAGCATGTCAGGAAAGTCCAATTCTTTGATCATACACCTTCTAGGGGTTTTAAATTTAAGATGAATCGAATGCATTGGTTTTCGATTAAACATCCCGCCATAACTTTTTTATTATCAGTCGTACGTAAAAGTGTGATACGTGAAATGTTCTTAGAATTTAGTTTTCTACAAATCATGTGTAGGTGCGGAAATGGTCCAGCCATCAGGGAATGTTTTTTAAAATTACGGCCAAATGTACCAATAATTGTTCCAATTTTAGATCTTACCCAGTTTATAAACAAAATTTCCTAGCTTTCCTCCAAATTTTATGTTGATAGCATGTCAGGAAAGTCCAATTCTTTGATCATACACCTTCTAGGGGTTTTAAATTTAAGATGAATCGAATGCATTGGTTTTCGATTAAACATCCCGCCATAACTTTTTTATTATCAGTCGTACGTAAAAGTGTGATACGTGAAATGTTCTTAGAATTTAGTTTTCTACAAACCATGTGTGGGTGCGGAAATGGTCCAGCCATCAGGGAATGTTTTTTTAAAATTACGGCCGAATGTACCAATAATTGTTCCAATTTTAGATCTTACCCAGTTTATAAACAAAATTTCCTAGCTTTCCTCCAAATTTTATGTTGATAGCATGTCAGGAAAGTCCAATTCTTTGATCATACACCTTCTAGGGGTTTTAAATTTAAGATGAATCGAATGTATTGGTTTTCGATTAAACATCCCGCCATAACTTTTTTATTATCAGTCGTACGTAAAAGTGTGATACGTAAAATGATCTTAGAATTTAGTTTTCTACAAATCATGTGTGGGTGCGGAAATGGTCCAGCCATCAGGGAATGTTTTTTAAAATTACGGCCAAATGTACCAATAATTGTTCCAATTTTAGATCTTACCCAGTTTATAAACAAAATTTCCTAGCTTTCCTCCAAATTTTATGTTGATAGCATGTCAGGAAAGTCCAATTCTTTGATCATACACCTTCTAGGGGTTTTAAATTTAAGATGAATCGAATGCATTGGTTTTCGATTAAACATCCCGCCATAACTTTTTTATTATCAGTCGTACGTAAAAGTGTGATACGTGAAATGTTCTTAGAATTTAGTTTTCTACAAATCATGTGTGGGTGCGGAAATGGTCCAGCCATCAGGGAATGTTTTTTAAAATTACGGCCAAATGTACAAATAATTGTTCCAATTTTATATCTTACCCAGTTTATAAACAAAATTTCCTAGCTTTCCTCCAAATTTTATGTTGATAGCATGTCAGGAAAGTCCAATTCTTTGATCATACACCTTCTAGGGGTTTTAAATTTAAGATGAATCGAATGCATTGGTTTTCGATTAAACATCCCGCCATAACTTTTTTATTATCAGTCGTACGTAAAAGTGTGATACGTGAAATGTTCTTAGAATTTAGTTTTCTACAAATCATGTGTGGGTGCGGAAATGGTCCAGCCATCAGGGAATGTTTTTTAAAATTACGGCCAAATGTACAAATAATTGTTCCAATTTTATATCTTACCCAGTTTATAAACAAAATTTCCTAGCTTTCCTCCAAATTTTATGTTGATAGCATGTCAGGAAAGTCCAATTCTTTGATCATACACCTTCTAGGGGTTTTAAATTTAAGATGAATCGAATGCATTGGTTTTCGATTAAACATCCCGCCATAACTTTTTTATTATCAGTCGTACGTAAAAGTGTGATACGTGAAATGTTCTTAGAATTTAGTTTTCTACAAACCATGTGTGGGTGCGGAAATGGTCCAGCCATCAGGGAATGTTTTTTTAAAATTACGGCCGAATGTACCAATAATTGTTCCAATTTTAGATCTTACCCAGTTTATAAACAAAATTTCCTAGCTTTCCTCCAAATTTTATGTTGATAGCATGTCAGGAAAGTCCAATTCTTTGATCATACACCTTCTAGGGGTTTTAAATTTAAGATGAATCGAATGTATTGGTTTTCGATTAAACATCCCGCCATAACTTTTTTATTATCAGTCGTACGTAAAAGTGTGATACGTAAAATGATCTTAGAATTTAGTTTTCTACAAATCATGTGTGGGTGCGGAAATGGTCCAGCCATATATATATATATATTTATATATATATATTTATATATATATATTTATATATATATATATATATATATATATATATATATATATATTTATATATATATATATATACATATATATATATATTATATATATATATATATATATATATATATATATATATATATATATATATCTATATATATATATATATATATATATATATATATATATATATACATATATATATATATATATATATATATATATATATATATATATATATATATGTATATATATATATATATACAACACTTGTATTGTCCTTTGTTTGTTTTTCCGATTCTTTGTTGTAAGATAAAAGGAAAATTTAGATTCGTATATATTAGGAAATGCATTGCATTATTACTTACCCATAAAATCTGCGGTCAAACTGATTATTTGTTTATATCTTTTTGACAAGTATCTTCCAACCAAAGCAGCGAGAAGAAAAGTAATTAGAACAAAGATATATTTGGTCTTTCTTTGGTGCAACAATTCCCATTCTGAATAGGAATTAATATTGTGCTCAAAGAAACAACCAAATATATTTTTTATTTTATTTTTATTAGTTGGTAACAATTACATTTTGAATTTCTAAACAACGTAAAAATGCAACTGAATATATTCAAGTAAATAATATTTTTTTTTTTTAGAAATCTTTATTTCTGTATAATATTACAACTAATCATATGGTTTATCTAGTAATTGTTTTATTAGTTAAGTAGTCCATTCTTGTGGAACCTATCGATCGGTTCATCCCAGCTCTGCCAGTCTTTTGATTTAAGTGGCTAAAGGAACCACTAATTCTAAAGGCATTTTTTTTTAGGCGCTTTAGTCCATTGGTGCGATCCTGTAGGTTCCGCAGTTCCTCGTTCCAATAAGCCATGCTGCTGCAGTCGCAGTACATGACCCCTTGCAAAATTTTGTATTTCATCGCTGACGTTTTCCATGTTTACGTCTCGATGGAGATTGTCGTTTCTAATGTACCAAGGAACACTCACAATGCTACGTAGTTCTTTGTTTTGGAATGTTTGAATGATTTTCACTGTAATTTTTCTTGCGCAGCCCCAAAGCTGAATACCATACGTCCAGATAGGTTTTAGGATTTGTTTATATAACAGCAGTTTGTTATGCGTTGTCAGTTCGGAGTTTCTTCCAATAAGGTAGTGCATTTTTCTGAATTTTAAATTCAGTTCTTGCCTTTTCTTTTTAATATGTTCTATCCTTTATACTTGGGGTTATTATAAAGAGCTGGTTTATGAGAGTAAACCAGACCGAGCAGAAGAGGTGTTAACGTATAATTGAAGTGACAAACATTATTAAAAATAACGAACGTGTGATTCGACGGATTAAGCAAAATTGTTTACGGCGATGCCGATTATGTATTTTGGCAAATGGTGGACACTTCGAATACTTATTATAATATTTAAAATTAATAAAATAATTTTATTTAATTCATTTTGTTTTATTTCTGCGAAAGCATCTATTTTAGAACCTTTAACTTTGTGAAAAAATTTGATAAAAAACATTCTGTTGTGAATAGCCCGGTGTGTGATACCGGTGTGTGGGTCAACTTTCTGTAGTACATTGTTTTCCCACTGGCGTCACTTCAACATCAACAACAAATTTTGAGAAACAAAAAGACTTTGCAAAACCATTGTTTTTATTTGATAGTAGATAAACCAGCTTATAAAAATGATATTTATGGAAAGGCACACTCTTCTAGATCGTATTATAAAAAAAGTTAAACAAAAGAACTCACGATTTTTTATAAATTGGTGGGTTCAAATGCGATTTCACTAAACTAAAAATGGAATAAGTTTTACACCATCAACAGTTCGAAAAAACTTTGCTTGGCCGTTTTTGTTGGAAATGAGCTCCCCGATCATCCTGCTTCGTTTGATCGTCCAATTCTGGGACACCTTGTGAGTATAATTAATTTTATGTTCTAATTTTTTGGAGCAGACAAGTTAGGAAGTGTGTCATAACTAACTTCCTCCTATTGTTTTGGAGAATATTCATATTTTAGTGTACTTTTATCACTGAGTTTTTATTTGATATTTAATAATACAATATTTTGTTAACTTTCTTAAAGTGATAATAAAGTTTTATTTTTAAGGACTATAGAAAGGAGATAGGTTGAACAGGTTAGAGGAAATGGAGATATACAAGCACAAAGACAATCACCTACTACTTAATGACAAAATGTCATAAATATAACTGCTTATATGAGATACCGTATGTGCCCGAAACTATAGTCCTTAAAAATAAAAGTTTATTATCACTTTAAGAAAGTTAACAAGAAGCATTAATTTTGTATTAATCATTGTTGTACTTCAATAAAACTGTTCACAATCGTTTTTATAAATTATTACAGTTATTGGCATTGTCAAAATTGATTGTGTTAATTATTTTGTGGTATCTTAAGATTTATGTCATTATACACTGAAACTGATATCGATATACTTCAATAATTTTCAAAATTTCGATTAACACTAATGCATATACATTAAAAAAATATCAAGTACAAAACGATTATTATCGTTTACTCAAGCATATGATGTAATTAACCTTTATCTTGGAGATGTACATATATTCACATACATGACATCGAACTACATATGTACTTATATCTAACTTATAATCACCGTCTCAATACAAGTAAATATGTCACTTTTTATATGTGCGTACTATATAAAACGATATCGCCACCAACTTCGTATAAGATAACGCTTATTTTTTACTTCAGGCTATATAAACGACCAGTATAAATTTTGACAAGTTCGCTTGTCGTTAGAAATATTAAACAATATTCTATAAAAGTGCGCTTATCAATTGTTGTTTACAAACAACAACAAATTCAATAGGCGCAATCAATTGTATTTATAACAGAGCTGATTAAATTTTGCTTCATTCTTGCGGTATCTAGTAAAGTGTAAAGAAGTACTTAGAGAAATATTAATTTCTTAACAAAACAGTGAAAATCAGTAAATTCAATTTCCATTTACATCTTTTCAATTACATCAACACTAAGGATTTCGTGCAAAACACTAGAGCTATATAAATGGCGGAATGTTTAATAATAAAATTTATTTGGTATCTCAAAAAGAGAGACTACTTGTTTAATAACTAACCTGAACCTCAAAAATCTGTGATAAAGTATCAACTGATTTAAAGGAAGCTGTGATGTTCTCCAATTTCAACTAATCTCTAATTATAATCCTGCTACAAGATTGCCGATTAATTTTAAGCTCTATAGTTGATAAAAATGTTAGTGTATATGTGTAGTCTTAAAATATGAAACTTGTTTAATTAATTAAGAAAGTTAATTGTCGGTAAAAGATTCAGTTTCTACAAGAATTTCCGGTCTAAAACTGCTGGATATATGCACTCTGCTGGCTAAATTATGTGGAAGGAACAACGAGAGCTTTTTTTATTAATTAACATTGAATTATAAACAACAGCTGATTATTTTAAATCCATGGTAACTAACTCTAAACTATCTTCGATTTTGGGCTACATGCCTACACTTTTCTTAATAATATTGCTCTTACACGTTCTGTACATACGATTTAGACACCCGTTTTCGATATTCAGTGCTTTTATACTGTCAGTTAATGTAAAACTATAATTAGTTTCTTAATTTGATTAAAGATTAAATTATTTTACTGTTTAAATTATTGAAATGCTTTATTAATATTATGTCATACCATTGTGTTACAAATAAATAATTTGAAAATTTTAATTTATAATTTTTAAATTTGTTTAAAACAAATATTGGTCACAACTCGGTATAGTTGAGAGATTTTGAAATTTTGATCAAGCAATCGTCTAAAACTTTCCAAACGTTAAGCTCGAAACAGAATAAGAGCGATAATGACGAGCGTCGACGAATTAAATAAAAATGTCGCCGCGATATCGCTGTAGCTATAACAGAACAAAACCGTCAGCGTATGGCGATAAAAAACAACTACAAACTGCAAAACATTCTGTGTTTTTGGCACATGACGTTATGGGGCGTTAGGCTACTAAATTGAAAAAAAAATGGTTCAGCCCGATTATAGAACTCGCCGGATTTAGTGCGGTGGGAGTGTATTCGATCCGCATTAAAAATTATTTTGATTATCGAAACCGACGGAAAAGGAAAACTGCTTTATCGATTTGCAGTAAATCTGCAATTTCAAATAGCTGTCAAAAATTTCATCATAATATGTAGTGTTTATTTCTCGAAAGAGTAAACATATTCGTGAAAATTATTCTGTTTTAATTAAATTTGCACATTTTTTTGTTATATTTAAACGACGAAGAATCGTTGGTTAATAGAAAGGAATGGAGAAAATCAATTCGTAATTTGTGCCATGACATATTCCAATTGTCTGACATCCAGTGAGTAGACATTTTTCTGAATTTGTTATTTACATTGGTTAAAATAATGTTATTTTTTTAGATTTGTTAAATTTTTTTGGCTAAAGAAAGCTGCTTTCAAATACATTTTAGCAGAACTAAAAACTAAAATGTTACCTGTAGTTCCACATCTCCATCTCTAACTCCAGAATTTAAGCTTGCCGCAACCTTCAGATTTCTAGCGGATTTGAAGGCGGCTACCAGAATGGTGTTGGCCTGTATAGTTTTGTCGGGATGGCACAACCAACTATGTCTATGGTTTTAAATGAAGTTTCGGTAATATTGGAAGGAATTTTATGTCCAAAATGGATTACTCTCTAAATGGCCGAGGTCGAAAAAACAGAAGTGAGATTACACTTTTTCGTAAAATCGAAAATTCCGGGTATTGTAATGTTTATTGATGGGACCCATATAAAAATCGCAAAGCTACCAGGAAACACAGGACATTTGTTTTATAACCGGAAAGGCTACTTTAGTCTGCATGCGATGATAGTAAGAAGTTGATTTTTGATTGTTTCTCCTTTTACATAATTTTGTTTTAAGATATGTGACCATAAACAGAGAATCCGGTGTGTAGATGCTACCTATCCAGGGTCGTGCCACGATTCGTTCATCTGGGGAAACAGTGAAGCTGCAAGTTATTTTAGGGCATTGTACTACAATGGAGATAAGAGCCATAGATTACTTGGTACGAATATTTTTTTTATCTTACAAATTGATAAGTTGATTTTTAATCCAAGCGCTTAAGCGCTTTTAAGAAAGGTGATGTGGATACTCCCTACTACCCTGGCTTATTATGCCTTTCAGAAACGCTGGCGTTAACACACCTAAAGCCCGATTTAATAAGGGTCATAGTTTGGGCCGCAACATTATGGAGCGGACACTAGGCGTATGGAAGGGGTGATGCAAATGTCTTCAGAATACAGCCCGCCAGTTGCATTATTCCCCAGAAAAATCAGTGGGAATTATAATTGTTGCAACAACGCTACACAACATACACATTCATTTCAATGTTCCAGAATACGGACAATCACAGATCCCAGACGAAACTGAAATAGAAAATTTCATTGATGAAACGAATTCCACAGAAGAGCAAAAATATTATACAGAGGCAAATGAATTTAGGATTCAAATTTTGATGAATTTTTAAAATATTGAATGTAGTTTATCTTTTTTGTTTGAAATTATATTTTATTTTTATTTTCAATATGAACAGCCTTCGTAGGTATTTTTATACGTATCACAATTTAAAAGTATAAGCCTTTTTGGCTCAAAATAAATCAGCCTCAATGTTAATTATTGCCTTCTTGGCTATTACAGTTGTTACAGGTGCTATATTTAGAGTTGAGTTTTATTTATCTCAATTTCGAGGATTTGCATCTTCATTTGATTTTATTGAAGAGCATAACACTCCATTTTTTCGTTATGGCTCTTCTGTTATGCGAGCAGCTCTTACAAAATCTCGATATTCGTCTTCTGACGATCAGCAAAACGGTCAATGGCTCTGTATTTTTTTTTTTTTGGTTTAATACCATATTTGCAGACTGCTCGTTTTGTATTTTGATAAAACCCTCGACACTTTCATACAACATTTGTTGTACATTAATTTGTTTTTCGATGAGCTTTACAAGTTTTTGCCCTTTGGACTGTGGAATTTGTCTCTGATTTCGTTCTTCGGTGTTTAATTCGTGATCATTTGAGGTGTCGGGTGCGAGGGCTTCTGTAGATTCGCCGAAATCTTCGATATTCGGTATTTCTGTGACCGAAGGTGTACTATTGTTGACTTCGTTATATGTACGCTTGCGTGGAACTCCAAACTTTTGGGTGTTCGCCACTCCATCGACACTATCCCTTAATCTTTTAAGCTGGATAACGTCCTCCTCTAGGGGTGAAATCATATTGTGTGTTTCCACCACCACCAGTACTGGTAAGCTCACGCTTATTGTGAGCCAATTTCTTTTTAAGTGACGACTTGTAGTAACTCCATACCTAACATTTTAATTTATGAACATTTGTATTAAATCTAACCTAACTAAATCCTTCCACTAACCTTTTTCCATTCGGTGGTTTCTTTTATGGGGGCTCCCAAGCTGTTTACCTCATCCCTTTCTTGCTATGTCCGGGTGCTTTTTCATGATTTCAACTATCTTCGCAAATTGTACGTTTCCTAAATTATAAACAAATTTAATTAATTTAATCTATTTAATTGTTTTTTAATCCATAACAACCGTTTTATTGGTAGAATTTTCCATGATTTATAGCAATTTTTTAACAACACCACACCAGACAGTTTCAAATCCGCAATAAATATGTTGCGTATTGAAAATGACACTTTTTATATTCACGCGCGTATTTGATAATACCAATTGTTTACACTGCATTACCATCATTCGTTCACTTTTCATGCGATGTATTTAATAATACGTTAAACGTAAAAATCGAATGAAATTCCCGCCGCACTAAATCCGGCGAGTTATATAATCGGGCTGAATATGACGGTTAAATGATACAAACTTAGTTGGTAATATTGTTTCGCCGGCGACAAAAATAGAAATAGTCTCTAAATTTGTTTCAACGAAAAAATCGTCGTTGCCTGCGTCGATGGTTGTGTTTGTATTGGATGTTTTCGGTGTTTTATAATATGACAGACGATTTCACTCACCGCCTTAGCTCTTGTCCTGTTTTAGCTTTATTTATACATGTCAAAACATAATTAAAAGTACGTTGATCGCTTTCTACCCTGTTAAAACTAAACTTCTCCTTGTACGTTCTCATACTACATATTATTTAAATTACGTTTCTCAAAGTGATTTTAAATATTTATATTCAAAGATTATAAAATTTAATTGGTTAGGGTTATTTTACATAAAAGTAAGGAGGGTTCGTTCGAAAGAATTAAACGAATATTTAATTCGCTTAATTTGAGTCATAAAATTTCGCATAGAAGTAAGTACTGGCTGAGTAAAAGGTTATGCCGAGAACGACAAAATACAAATTTGAATCGATCCAGATCCACGGCAATTGTAGATGTTAATATGTTTTCAATGTTTTATGACCAGACATTACAAAGTTATGCTAGAAAACTTTTTTTTATATGAATCTCAAATTAGCACGGCAATTTTTTCATTTGTTCAGCTATCTCACTATACTAGGGGAAATTAATTTTAAATCGAGAAGAAAGTGATCATAAACAAATAAAATTTGAAAAATTTAAATAGATTGATAACATTTTCAAACTCCCTGTACCATTCCCAAATGGTAAAATTCATTTTAAACAAATTTAAATTTTAAAATTATTTATTTCTAACAAACAATGTTACGACATAATATCAATAAAGCATTTCAATAATTTAAACAATAAAATAACTTAATCGTTAATCAAATTAAGAAACTAATTATAGTTTTACATTAACTGACAGTATAAAAGCACTGAATATCGAAAACGGGTGTCTAAATCGTATGTACAGAACGTGTAAGAGCAATATTATTAAGAAAAGTGTAGGCATGTGCCCAAAATCGAAGATAGTTTAGAGTTAGTTACCATGGATTTAAAATAATCAGCTGTTGTTTATAATTCGATGTTAATTAATAAAAAAAAGCTCTAGTTGTTCCTTCCACATAATTTAGCCAGCAGAGTGCATGTATCCAGCAGTTTTGGACCGGAAATTCTTGTAAAAACTGAATCTTTTACCGACAATTAACCTTCTTAATTAATTAAACAAGTTTCATATTTTAAGACTACACATATACACTAACATTTTTATCAACTATAGAACTTAAAACTAATCGGCAATCTTGTAGCAGGATTAAAATTAGAGATTAGTTGAAATTTGAGAACATCACAGCTTCCTTTGTATCAGTTGATACTTTATCACAGTTTTTTGAGGTTCTGGTTAGTTATTAAACAATTGGTGTCTCTTTTTGAGATACCAAATAAATTTTATTATTAAACATTCCGCCATTTATAAAGCTCGAGCGTAATGCACGACATCCTTAGTGTTGATGTAATTGAAAAGATGTAAATGTAAATTGAATTTACTGATTTTCACTGTTTTGTTAAGAAATTAATCACGTCGATTATACAATTCGCCGGATTTACTGCGGCGGGAGTTCATTCGATCCGCATTCGTTTCGCATTTAAAGTTATTCTCATTATTGAATCCGACGGATAACTGCAATATCGGTTTGCAGTAAAACTGCATTTCCTTAGCTGTCAAAATTTTGTGATTGAATTTAATGTTTTGAGTTTTATAAAATAAATTTTAATAATAAAGTAATTAAATAAATAAAAAATTAAAAAATCGTTTAAAATATGGATTCTGTATACCTGTTTTTAAATTTATACAATGAAGAACCGTCGATGAATCGAAAGGAAATGAGGAAATCCGTACGAAACATGCACAAAGACATTTTCCAGTTGTCAAATTTCCAGTAATTAAAGAATATTTTTTATTTGTGATTGTGATTGCTAATAAATGTGTTTTTTCTAGATTTATTAAAAATTTTAGACTAAATAAAGCTGCTTTTAAATATGTTTTAAAAGAGTTAAAAAGTCAATTACCTACAGTGGTAAAATCATCGACCATAACACCAGAATTTAAATTGGCTGCTGCTTTATGGTTTCTCGCTGAAGGCGGGTACCAGAATAGTGTCGGTCAAGACTGTTTTGTTGGGATGGCCCAATCAACGGTTTCCGTCATTTTATCTGAAGTGTTCGAGGTTTTAGAAAATATTTTATGCCCAAAATGGATAACACTTAAAATGAGCGAAGCAGAGAAAGCAGAAGCTAGGCTGTATTTTTACTCGAAATGTAAAATTCCGGGAATTATAATGTGTATAGATGGAACACACATAAAAATTGCAAAACCAGCAGGAGACAACACACACCTTTTTTATAATCGGAAAGGGTTTTTTAGTTTGAATACGATGATTGTAAGAATCAATCTTTATTACATTTTTCTGTTATATTATATATTTTTATTTATAGATTTGTGACCATAAACAAAGAATAAGATATGTGGACGCTACTCATCCAGGCGCGAGTCACGACTCATTTATTTGGGGCAACAGCGATGCTTCAGAGTATTTCAAGTCTGCATACAACAGTGGCGATCGGAACCATAGATTGCTTGGTAAGGATGCATTTGAATCTTATAAATTAATTTTCGTTTCCTAAAATTTAATTAACCTTATAAAAGGCGACGCTGGATACCCACTGTTGCCTTGGCTAATTACTCCGTTTAGAAGTGCTGGGGTCAACACACCAGAAAGCCGGTTCAATAAAAGCCATAGTTCAGGTCGTAATATCATCGAGCGCACAATAGGGGTATGGAAGAACTGGTGTAGATGCCTTCTTGGTGTAGCCCGTCATTTACACTACACGCCAGAAAAAGCTATAAGAATAATTAATGTAGCAGCAGCATTGCACAATATTCGGATCCATTTTAATGTGCCAGACCCAGAACTCGAAGAACTACCAATTGAAGGAGAGTATGAACCAAATTCACATGAAGACGAAGACTACTCGAGGGAGGCTAATGAATTTAGAAACCAAATATTAATGAATTTTTAAAATAAATTTTTTTTTAAATTTAAATATTCCATTTATTTATTTAATATAACAAAATTATCAGTCATAAGTTGGGTAAATCACAAAGTTTTTCAGCCTTCTTGGCTATTATCACTTAAATGCTTAAAATTAATTGTTAAATTCCAGTTTAAACTTATAAATATAATAAACAAATAATAAAAAAAAAAAATAGAATTCATGGTTGGTCATATAACAAAATTTCAGCCTTCTTGGCTATTCACTCATTTTAAATATAAAACTCGAGTTCAGCTTTGTGTAACTCAATTTCAAGAATTTTCTCTTTCATCTTGTTTTTTTCTAGCGCAAAGTGTTCCATTCGCTCGTTGTGCCTTTTATTTTCTTCTACCTGCTGTTGCAAAATCTCGTTGGTATTTCTTTGACGATCACAAAGCCGGTCAATTGCCCTATATATTTTTTTTTGGTTTGTGTTCAGTTCCTGATATTTCTCATTTTGAGTTTTGATGAACTCTTTAATATTTTCATAAAAATTTTTCTGGATATCTATCTGTTTTTCAACAAGCTTTAACGATTTTGGCCCTTTAGATTGTGTCACTTCTGCCTGACTTCCGATTTCAGCTGGCGTTTCCACTTCATGATTATCATCGGATAATTCGAAGGATGGCGATGGAATCATTTCATTTATATTTGGTATAGAGGTTTCAATTTGGAAGTTTTCGCTATTTGCCTCATTTAACGTTCGCTTATGTGGAACTCCAAACTTCTTCGCATTTGTTACTCCTTCAACACAATCACGTAAACAAAGAAGTCTTATAACATCCTCCTCCAAAGCGGTAAACACAACGATCTTGTTAGGACCGCCACCGGTACTCGCTAGCTCTTGCTTATTATGAGCTAATTTTTTTCTTAAGGCAGATTTATGGTCACTCCAAACCTGGAATTACAATTTAAAAATAAACATAAATATTTAAACTTAATATAATAAAGACCTAACCTTTTTCCACTCGGCGGTTTCCTTAATTGGTGGCCCTAGCGAATTCAATTCTTGAGTTAATTTTTGCCAAAAATCTTGGATCACATCAACACCTGATTTTGTTAAATTTTTTGCTATATCAGGATGCTGCTGCATCATATCCACCATCTTCTCAAATTGGGATCTATTTGTTGTGCGTTTCCTATAAAAAATCCTCTAAATAATTAATTTTTTGATAATTTAAATTTACAACTTACGCTTTATCCATGATAAAAAACCTACCACCACACAGCTAGAAATCCGCATTAAATATGGTGCGTATTTACAATGACATTTTTTGTATGGAGTGCGTTTCACCCGCGAATTCAGTAATACCAATTTTTCGCACTGCATTACCGTCATTCGTTCACTTTTCATTCGACGTATTCAATAATACGTCAAACGTCAAATCCGAATAAAATTCCCTCCGCGGTCAATCCGGCGAGTTGTATAATCGACGTGAATATTTCTCTAAGTAGTTCTTTACACTTTACTAGATACCGCAAGAATGAAGCAATATTTAATCAGCGCTGTTATAAATACAATTGATTGCGTCTATTGAATTTGTTGGTATTTGTAAACAAAAATTGATAAGCGCACTTTTATAGAATATCGTTTAATATTTCCAACGACAAGCGAACTTGTCAAAATTTATACTGGTCGTTTATATAGCGTGAAGTAAGAAATAAGCGTTATCTTATACGAAGTTGGAGGCGATATCGTTTTATACAGTACGCACATATAAAATGTAACATATTCACTTGTATAGAGACGGTGAGTGTAAGTTATGTATGCTCAAAAAAGATTACACCTCGCCGTATACGTCGTATTAAACGATGACACTCTTTTTAAATGGAATTTGGCGGAATTTATAAAATTATTAAGGTATATCGATACCAATTTCAGCGTGTAATAGACAAAAATCTAAGGATAACACTAAATAAGTAAAACAAATAATTTTGACAATGCCAATGACTGTAATAATTTGATTTGATTGAAGATTTATTGAAGTATAACAACGATTAATACAAGATTATTTTTTTTTTTACAATTTCTTTATTTATTGAATCTTTCAAACATGAAAATAATAATAAATTTTCAAATCTTAAAAACTAAGTTAATTATGTAAATCTGCGGGAGCAGAATCTACTTTTGTTCAATAAGTAAACTTAATAATTTATTAATTTATGCTATTACAGCCATCGTTTTCTTCTTTAATCGCGAAGACGTAGGTATATCTTGTAGGTTTCGCGCCAGCAAATTCGGATGAGAAACCAGTTTCCTTGCATAGCTGATCCGCATCTTTTTCAATTCGTCTTTGACAGTTAGGATGCTAAGGTCCTTATATATATTTTTGTTTGTTACGAACCAGGGTGCTCCTGTAATCATTCTCAGAATTTTTGATTGTGTTCGTTGGACAATGTCGATATTTGAATTTGAGGTTGATTGCCATAATTGACACCCATACGACCAACTTGGTTTGATCATTGTATTATACAGAAGAAGTTTGTATTCAAGGTCAATAGTTGAATATTTCCCCATCAACCAATGCATTTTATCAATTTTTAATTTGATATGGTTTCGTTTCATTTCAATATGTTTTCGCCAAGTTAACCGTCAATCTAGATGGACGCCTAAATATTTTGCTCCATTTGATTGAGGGATTGGTATTCCATTCATTGTGACAGGCGGACAAGTAAGCTAATTTAAAGTGAATGTTACGTGGGTCGATTTCTCTTCATTGACCTTTATCTTCCATTTCTTTAGCCATATTTCGATGTAATAAATATGTTGTTGCAGAATTTCGGAAGCCGTTTCTGCATTTTTATGGCTACATACGATTGCCGTATCATCTGCGAAAGTAGACGTCAGAATTTGCGAACACGTTGGTAGATCTGAAGTGAAAATTAAATATAACGCTGGGCCAAGCACACTACCTTGATTGAGGTACTCCAGCCAGAATGTTTTTCTTGTTCGATTTAGAGGTGTTGTATTTGACATAATATCTGCGATTTGACAAATACGACTTCATAAGTTGGTAAATTTCAGGCAATTTAAGATTTATTTTATGAAGCAGACCCTCGTGCCAAACTTTATCGAATGCTTGGGCAACATCCAAGAATACGGCGGAGCAGTATTTTTTATCTTCCTATGTTGATCTTATTTCTGTAGCTACTCGGTGCACTTGCTCAATGGTTCCATGCTCGGCTCTGAAACGGTTTAATATTTTCGATAATAGTTTTTTCGAATACTTTCGAGACGATTGGTAGTAGGCTTATTGGTCTATATGACGAGACTTTGGAAGGATCCTTGCCAGGCTTCGAGATAATTTTTATAGTTGATCATTTCCAGCACTCAGGTATATATCCTGATTCGTAAATTGAATTGAATATTTGAGCCAGTCGTCTAAAGGCACACTCAGCAGTTGTTTAAGCATTTCACCTGTAATTCGATCATGCCCAGGGGCTTTCTTTAATTGAATTTGATGTGCAATAATAAATTTTACCAGTGGGTTCTTTATCTTAAATTTCCTCACAGTTTTGATTGCTATATTTTCTGTTTGAACCACCGACAATCCAAGGTTTGGAGTGAATACACTTCCAAGGTGATCAGCAAAGGCTTTAGCTTTTTCTTAATCACTTCTAGCCCATTCACCGTTTGAAAGGCGAATTGGCGGATTTGGTTGCTGAGGCCGTTTAAAGTATTTAGTGGCCTTCCATAATGAATAGTTTGTGTCCGAATGGGGAGATAATTCTTTAAGATAATTTTGCATATAATCCATCTTGTTTTTTGTAGTAGATTTTGTAATTTTCTTTTTGCCTGGTTAAAGTTATGTTTAGCATGTGGTGATCGATTAATTTGCCAGATGCGCCTTAAGCGACGTTTCTCTGTTAACATTTTTTCTATTTCAGCAGATGTTATGGTGTGTCTTGTATGTTTGCTCTTTGGTTTAGGCGAAGCCGAAATAGCTGCATTGACTAGTAGATCATTAAAGTTTTCCATAGCAATGTTTATATCGTTCGTCGTCTGTAGTGTACACATTAGGTCAAAATGTGAACTGATGTACATCTTGAATATCAACCAGTTACTGAAGGTGTTCGTTAGATAGTTATTTGTTGAACATGGCTTTTGGTCGGCCCAGTAATGTCGTAAGACCGGAGAGTCGGAAGATAATTCTAAAAGTGGTTTAGCTTGGATTATTTCGCGGTTTATTTTACTTGTGACTGCAAAATCTAGGACGTCAGGGATTTTTCGACAGTCAGTAGGCCAATAAGTTGGATGGCCACACGACACAACATCGTAGTGGTTTTCTTGAACAACATTCATTAATTGACGTTCCCTTGGAGTAGTCAATCTTGAACCCCAGTAGGTATGTTTGGCATTAAAGTCACCGGTGACCATAAAACGTTGACCCAGGGTTGCAAAAAATCGTTTGTAGATATCTGCCGAAACGTTATTATTTGAAGGGCAATATTGAAGCATTGACTAAGCTTTCTTTGTCGAGGTCAACACACACCGAGGTTGCTTGAATTTCCTCAGTGCTATATTCATTTAGAACATAATGGCAAACCCGATTTTTTATAATTATAGCAGTTCCTCCTCGACTTCTGCCCAAGGGATGTTTTGTATCATAAACTTCGTAACCATTAAATCTGAAATTGTGTTTATCGGTTAAGTGGGTTTCAGAAACTAACATAAGATCAATTTCGTGTTTAGCTAGGAAATGCTCTAATTCAAGTTTGTGTTGGCTTATACCGTTTGCGTTCCAGTGACATATCTTCAGATAGTTTATCGGAGACATTCTAGTTTCTAATTAATTGCATCATCACTTGCATGCGTTTATTTATTTATTTATTCATTCACATTACAATTTTGGTAAAGGAAAAGCATGGAAGCAATATAAATGAAGAACAACAACCAGCAAAACCAAAATAATACTTCCATTAGGCATAAAAACCTCAGATTTTTCCAAAAAACAAATCCACTCCATGCTAGTACCCTCCGTATTGAGCTCAAGCACATTTGTTACAGAGGACACTGCAAGAAGTGAATTAAGACTATACATACAAAAATAATACAAATGAAAAAATTATTACAAAAATAGTACTACAGTTATTCAGGGTAGGTTCAACATTTGAAGATTCATCTTAATACAAGATTAATGCTTCACATATAAATATGTCCTTTAAGGAAAAGAGGTAGGTTACCTTGTTTTCCTCAGATCGTTTATTCACTTTTTGTCTTTCGGGTCAATATGACCCGAACTTTTATTAATGTCGTTGATCCAATTTAAACATTTTGCAAAATGAAAAAATCATTAAAATAAACAAAAATATTATTTTATTAAATAATGAATTCAGCTAATAATAAAACATTAAAAATAATAATAATTTCACTAACAATACTTTTATTAATAAAATAGTAGGGAAGGTGATTTCAACACTAATCTTGCAGATTAAAGAAATCTCCTAATTTCTATTCAGCTATCTGTTATTAATAAAAACTTAAATTTGTGCTAGTTGTATTTTTCATAAATGTATTTATGGACTTATTTTGTATACAACAGCTTTTATAAATTAATTTTGTAATTTTGCTAATCTTAATAATACAAATTGTTAAACACTCTTACTGAAATAGAAATAAATAAATAAATAAATAAATAAATAAAATATTAAAAATCAAAAATAAAAATCCTAATACATATAAAAATTTACTCTGTATTTTCACAAGTTGGGCAAAAAAGACGTTCGTGCAACTTGCATAAATATTTTGCGCATTGACTACATGTTATACTTGTCTTGTTATCATTTGATGATGGGCAAAAATTACATGTTTCCGTTTTTGACTAGTGGCTCCATTTGTTTTAAGAGTCGTATTGGCCTATACTTGTTTTACAATTTTAGGAGCGTTTTCACAATAAGGCCTCCTGAGTCGGATTTTAATCAATGGCTGTACTAGACTTCGTCCCAGCTCTTACACAAATAAACTAATAAATCAATAGCACGATTCCATAAACTGGGATATCAAGCATGTTGTAAACCAAAGCCATCGGCCATCGCATTGTTCGCCATCTGGATGTATATGTAACGGCTACCTTATTTAGGGTGTCAACGGCACCTGTAGCTTTATTATAATCCAGGATCATGTTTAGCTTTTTGTCATCTCTGGACTTCGTCTCTGTGAACTGTATTTATTAACGTCACCGACTTGTTTTTGTTTAAGTACATATATAAGATACAATGGCTACATTTTCATTGAAGATAATTTTTGAAGGATAAACATCTTTTTTTAATCCGTAAAATTTATTGGTAGTTCAGTTTTATTTTTCTGATGGTGCCTAGAATTGTCAGATGTCTCTTTAGCATCATTTTTGGAAATGGATGTGTCGTAAAAAAAAGTGTGCCTTTTATCCCATTCCGGTCGTTTTTCAGGTAGAGCTTGCTTTAAAGCCATCAGTTGTTTTTGATAAACTTGTCCCGTAATGGTTTCACGCTCTTTCAGCAGCTCATAATAGACGACACTCTTCATATCCCACCAAATACAAAGCATCGCCTTCGAACAATGGATATTTGCTTTTGGCGTCGACGAGCCTGGTTCATCTGGCTTGGCCCACGCTGGTTTGTACTTTGGATTGTCATAATGGATCCATTTTTCATCCCCAGTGATGATCCGATGCAAAAACCACTTCCTTTGTTGTCGTTAAAGCAACAATTCGCACATGGTTTTCTGACGTTCCATGTCCCTTTCTTTCAATTTGTGTGGCACCCAATTTCCCAGCTTCTGAACTATTCCCGTTGCATGTATACATTGCGAAACACATTGTTCGGTAATATTCAACTCTTCTGCCAATTGTATTTCAATCTGATAAGGGTCCACATCAAGCAATTCTTCCAATTCTGTATCTTCAAATTTTCTTGGTCTGCCTTCACGTTCTTTGTCTCTTACGTCAAAATCATCACCTTTGAATCGTTGAAACTACTCTTTGCATGTTGTTTTCGATGGTGCATGTTCACCCTAAACTTCCACAAGCAAACGATTTGTTTACGCTGCATTTTTCTTCAACAAAAAAAATGAAGTAAAACTTTCCGCAAATGTTGTTTTTGGCACAAAATTCGACATCTTTAATTACATGAAAATAATTGTTGTTTACGCTTTCAACAAATGTCACTAGTAATTATTCAAGCTTGACATCTAACCTCCAAAAATCATGTATTGCCCGATTGAATAATATGCAAGTAGTGATACTAACGACACCTATCTAAAAAGGTCGGAAATTTATTTGTACACCCAATAATATATAAGCTTCATTGCGTAGGAATTCGAAACGTCGCTCATAATTGGTTTGAATCTTATCTTAAGAATAGGTCACAGCTGGTAAAAGTTGGCAATAAATATGTATAGCGCTGCTGGAGTCATTCGGTGTGGGGTTCGGCAAGGGTCAGTCTTAGGTCCCATATTATTTATTATTTACATTAAATCAATTTTTCAGTTACAATTGAAAGGTAATGTTATTGGTTTTGCAAACGACATCGCAAATACTTATACGGGTCTAACTAATGAAGTCTTTGCTAATCAAATATACTATGATTTGCTGATCTTACGCAGGTAGTTGGATGTTCATTTTATGGTTCTGAGCAATAAGTCTAAAGTAATGTTTTTCAAATTAAATGGTTCTATAACTATATAGATTCTAACCAGACATCAAAAAATTCATTCAAAAGAATTTCATTTGTCACAATACAGAAGAACAAGAATTTATATATTCACGAAAAAATCAAAATCGAAATATTGTGAATTTTTTTTCTTCACGACTTTATGATTTCTATTTTCTCATGAACAAATAACACAAGAATTTTGTTTTTCGTAAATGGAAGTTTTAAAAAATGATGAATATTATCTATTCAGTTAACGGCACCATTTTAATGTTTTGTGATTTTTATCAAAGTGGCACGGTTTACCACAGAACTAAATTTTCGATGAACAATTTGATATAGAAAATTTCGATATTTTAATATTCGTCATTAATAAATTTATATCTATGTAAATACCTGGAGGAATTTAGTTTACATAATGGTTGGGTTTGGGATGCCAATACGTAACGGGATACTACTACTCCGTTACTAATCCGTTAGAAGGGCTTAGTTTTGATATCGACAAGTATCAAAACTGGATACCCTATCATGTGATTTTTTAGAGAGTGTTGACAAAATTTTGCTCCTAGAAGAAGCAAATGATTATTATTATTATTTTATGAGAGAGAGAGACTCTTTGGCATTATATCCCATCAAGGGATTTGGCCGCCTCAAATAAGGTTTCATAATCATAATCACATTTTTAAACCAGCCGTGAAATTTTTTCCTTGTCACCACCGGAAATCGAACGAGGGACCTCCGATCGCTGGAGCAAGCACGCTGACCACTTTGGTGACGATCCATTCTTATCAACAACGACCTCAAAAATTGTTCACGGGAACATGGAATATGATGACTTCTAAGACCTTATTATATCCAATCCCATCATAATCAGTTAAGAATTGGTCGAGTTCCGTTCCAGGTGGCCTAGTTTTCGCCATTTTCAAAAAAACCAAAACATTTTCGCCATTTTCAAAAAAAATTGAATTTAGCCACTTTGAAGTAAAATGAAGCATAAGCGGTTGCCAGTTGGATGGAAACATGTTTGTTCCTTTAAATATTTTGAGGGTTATACTTTAGTAGTTGTGTGCCTATTTCTTGTGAACAAAATTTTGAACCGCACTCAGTAATTCGGAGCGTATTATAAATGCATTCCCCTTTTCAGGTGGCTTGTTCCTCAGAGCCAAGCAAGGAATTACTGTTTTGGAATTAGCATCCCAAATAGGATCACCCTATGTATTATGAATAAATATGTTACTATAGTAATGTTTAATTAGGTTTTTATTGATTATAAAACTGTACAGGGTGGGAGTTGTTATTTTAGTATAAAATAAAATATCTATCTAAATCTATCTAAAACAAATTTTATTTAATAAAAATTTCAATTATTATATAAAATAATGGAATTAAATATATCAGATTTGAAAAAATATAAAAACGAAAAATATTAATTCTTAAAACTTCATTTCCTTACCACTCTGTATTTTTTTATTAAAATACAATTTTAATTAACATTACACTAATAGAAACCCTACACTAATAGAAAAACTACAGACATACCGGAGTATGCACAAAATTTATCTATCTCGTTCTAATGAAATAAACCAAAAATATAATTTTTTTAATAAAACATTTCCATAAATAGAAAAAGATTCACCAAGAATTAAAATCGTCAATTTTGATTCGCTTTCATTATGAACCGAAACGGACCGATATTAGGGTGCATTTTAGCCAAAAAATGAAATTTTGCAAAAACTTTTAAGTTTTGGAGGTCAATATCTAAAATATACGAGTTTTCTGGGACAAACGGTTGATGTCATATTGTAGGTGAGGTTTGTGGCTAATAATCCTGAAAATATGAACCAAAAGTCTTGGGCTAATTTTTTAGCAATTTGGCCGATTTGGCATTTTTCAGTTTTTTGGCCAAAATGACCCTCCACCCTAATTTATTTTATATGCTATAGCTGGCGTCAAAACCTTTCCAACGATATATGTACATGGTATGTCGAATAAGTTCAGCGCTGTGGGCGTAGCCAAAATGGCCAAAAACGGCCGTTCAGAGGCTGGCCGTGGCCAACATGGCGGCCAAATCAAAAAGTTGTAGAACAAAAGTTGCTTAGTTTTTTAAGTACTACAAACCATGAAAATATGAGATCAAATGAAAGAAGTACGGACAAACAAACAAACATATATACCAAAGCAAGATTATATGGTGACGTCATAGAAAAACTTCCAAATGTCATAACTTTGGTCAAAACCATCCGTTTTAGACGTTTGAGGGGTCGTTGAATTGGTATTGACGTCTACAATCATAATTTACTAGTTAAAAAATAATTGGGGCACTTTTTGGGGCGGTTATACCCGAAAAACTGATTTTTTGGGGCAATTTTCGGAAGGTCCACTCAATGTTGGTAGAAACTACTTTTTACGCTATTGGCCGTAGGCACTTGGCGAAACACACTAATACTTGATAAAGACATTTTTATTAATCACTTGTTTTTTGTAATAATAACTGCGAAACAAAAAACAAGTGATTAATAAAAATGTCTTTATTAAGTATTGGTAGAAACTCATGCTTTTATACAATATTTGGGTCTACTTTTCAAGACCTTTGCAATGGTATATATACGAGTTCGACTTCCAGCACAGTAGGTGCTTTCGTCACTCGTTTGGACTGCCGTCCAAAGTGATGAACTGCGCTAACAACTAATACATAGTAAAGTCACCATTACTATTAATAAATTGCCTGGCTCCTTTTGTTCATACTGTCAACCAATTTTTCTGCATACTGTGATGATAAATTTCTCCATATCTTCCGGACAACTCGCGCTAGAGCGCTCAAATTTTTTATGTAGTACAGTTTCAGCTTAACCTTCATGAGTGTCTATAAATTTTGATCGGATTAGAATTAGGTGAGTGAGATGCCAATCCAATGTTGTGATGCCCTTTTTGAGTTTAAATTTCGAACAGAGTATGCTATGGTGTTTTGGACCATTGTCTTCTTGCAAGATCCAATTAGAGTTCCCCGCTCTAAACCATTAAGGACTGATGGTAACAAACCTCGTGATTAAATTTTCTTCATGAAAAGTGCGTTTCGGTTCCGTGTGGAAACGATTAATTTACCAATACCTTGTTTGGCGAAGCATCCCCATACATGGATTTAGGGCGGGTGCTTCACAGTTCGGAAAATCCTTTTTTTTTTTGCTTAGTTGGTCAAACACGCCTTATGACATTAAAACCCCAAACGGATGACTCATTGGTAAACACAATATTCGTCCAATCTTGGTTGTCCATATACGTAACCATGTTCCATAATTCTATTTCGTATGGTGGTTTTTGGTATACTAATATTCTTTTTCGCCAATTTTTCCACAGCGTAAATGAAGAATTTTCAGCAAATAACTGTACGATGGCCTCATTATCCTTTTTTGTAGTGGTTTGGATTTTGCCTCTATCTGGCAAATCGTCAACTTTTTAATACATTGAATAATATGTAATCCTATTCTATACAAATGATTTCGACTTTTTTTATATGTTTTACTGCACTTGCAACCGACATTTTTGGTCCTTTCGGATGTGCACTTAAAAACACCCCTTCAAATCTTTTTCTATAAATCGCACTCATTTCTTTTATATACTACTGTGAGCAAAAAATAGTAAGAAACATTCGTCGAAATATTTTTTTTCTATGTTGGTATGACTGTCAGTGAGATCTGTGCCAAAGTCACATCAAAATAATCATTAGTGTTTAGTATACGCTTGTCTTTCTGAAAAGAAAAAGTGCATTCGGCGATTTTTTACGTAATGAGAGAAATTATTTAACAAAGAAGTACTATTAAATTTTGTGTGCGGAATCAATTTTATGGTGCCGAAACGTTCAGAATGTTGCAAAATGCCTTCGGTGATAATTGTATGTCGCGAGCAAGTGTTTTTGCTTGGCACAAATTGTTCAAAGAGGGTCGGGAACGTGTTGACGACGAACCACGTCTAGGACGGCCATCAACATCCACTGATGATCAACACGTTAATAAAATCAAGGAATTGGTGCTCGAGATTCGACGATTAACAGTCAGAGACCTTACTGGCATCGTTGAAATATCGGAAGGATCAGTGAAAACCCTTGGTTTTTGCACCATGATAATGCGCCTTCTCATACTGCATTGGTTTTACGTGATTTGAATGAAAAGTTCAAACTGGTACAGTACCATCCATCTCTTAGATAAAATAAATAATTGCGGATCGTGTCCTAGCTATAAAAATCGCCCACATGTTATCTTGAATCGTTCCGCCTTAAGAATTTAATCGCGATAAAAAAAAAACTTACGAAATACTTTCCTTTGTTGCATCGCATCGCCTTCTAAATAATTTCGCGATCGATTATTGTTTATCTCAACTGAAAATAGTAAGAACGTAATTAAAACAAGCTCTTTTATGTAAATTAATAATTGTATTACAATCTTTGGTAAAATAAAATGTTTTTTGCTTAATTATTAATAATATCAATAATTATTATTTACATATAATAATTATATAAATTTACTTTTATCAAATAGAGACACAACAGAAATTTTTTGTTTATTTATTTATAAAATTGTTTATTATAAATTTTAACTAATTTAAGAAATTCACAGCAATAATTGCTAAATAGTTTTTCAGTGTGTAATTTATTGTTATCATTTTAAATGAAAACTTTTTTGTTTTATAATTTTTTTAATGCATATTTGTAACATTTGTTTTATAAAAAAGCGAACTTTAACAAAACTTTATAAAATAATTTTTGATTTTGTAAATAGTGGAAGAGTGTAAATTAATTAAAAAGAGGAATGTATGGCCTTTATTAGATATGTCAACATTTGTAACTCAATGAACCCAGCTCGATCTCGCGCAAATTCTACTGCGCAACTTTAGGTGCATTCAAATCCCCCAACCGTTGATAAAATATTGAAGCTGGCGGACCTGAATGTGCCTAGTGTAGATCATACTGGGGTTAGGCCGCATATAAAAAATATTGCGTTTATAATAAAATAATACGTTTAGCTAAAAATAATACTTACAATTTATTTACGTTATGACAAAAAGATTATGGCTTTTACTTCTTTCTGGTTCTTATCAACTTAGATTATAAATAAATTTGCGTTTCTTAAACGATATAGTACATTATAGCAAATTTCTACGGTTCTACAGCATTAATGAATATTCTTAAGTTATAAATGCCAGACTGATGATTACTTAGCTATAAGATTATTTAAATTAAGATACATTATATTTATTTACAATAAGCTGCAGTTTTGGTGATGGAAATTGTTTCAGATTAAGTTTTATTCAATCGTGAGATTTTTATAAATTGTATGTACTTTATTTATTTGTGTTTACAAATATTATTTATCTTGTCGGAGACATTGATAAATAACTCCTAAACACATTAATTTTGTTATTAAATTTAGATAAAAACAAGTGTTTATAAATAATATAAGTGTTTTGAATTAAGTTCTAAAGACGATGATGCCATCGAAAATGTTGGCAAAGAAAATTAAAATTTAGCGCTTAATTCCAAATCCAATTTTTCCAATTTCTATCAGAATCTATACATCATAATCAGATGGTGTAAAAGATGAATACGAAGAGAACTAATAGCTAGATTAAAATAATTAATGAACTTTTCGATCAGTTCAATAAACCTAATACGGTAATAGAAGGTTTAATTAATTCGTGAAAGATCAAAAAACAAAATTATTAAAAGTAAAATTTGTAACTACCACCGCAATTTTAAGCTAACGAAGGCATTACAATTCATATTGATATAACTCATATTGATTTTTTAAACTTTTTGAAAATTATTCAAAATAACTGCGAAACAAAAAACAAGTGATTAATAAAAAATGTGTTTATTAAGTATAACGCATATTGATAAAAAACTCTAAAAAATTGTCATAACACAAAAAAATAGATTTGAGAAAAATGCATTTTTTTCCTTAAATTACAAACTCCTACTTTGATGCTGAGCTTATTCATTATTTAAAGCTAACAATGAATAATTTCAACGTCACGGTAGCTAGCGTTAGCCATTAAAAAAAAGTTTAAAATGCATTTATCTCAAAATTGATTTTTTTGTGTTTTGACGGTTTTTAGAGCATGCGCTTTAAGACCGGGCGTCAACGAATCTTTACGTAACGTTTTCAGCTATCTTACGCATTGCTCTGCATTAAAATTGCAAGAAAGAGTTTTAAATTTGCTCTACTACTCTTTGAGAGAAAGAGTTAATTCATTTCTATACCGCAGTTAAAGAGAATAGACAATGGAACTAGGAATGATATTTATAGTGGAATAGTACTTTTTTAAATGTATGAGCGATAATCCGTTTCGTGATGAGTGGAAAGCCCAGTTTCCTTAGCTGTGTCAAGAAAATACCATTAAAGGTTCAACGCCTCATCAAAATCAGTAATATTAGACGAATTCGTTCAACTAGATCCAGGTATAACGATAATTTCTGATGCGACTAAGAAAATGGAGGTAAGATTGTGCCTATTTATTGCCGAGCACAACTGTAGTGTATTTATAAAACGTATTCTTGCAACATTGTAATACATTGTCGCAATACGTAAACATGTAGATTATATTCCAAGAATATATTGTGCTTGGAATGTGCTGACTATATGATACACGACTCGATATGCTATGCTCAAAACGCATGCAGAAAGAATAAAGAACAAAAAGCTAATGACCACAAAATATCGCGCGAGTTACACCACTGGATATTGAAAGTAACACAAATAAAAATGCACACAAAACAATTTTATATTAAGTGTGAAAATATCAAATTATATTTTCACATAAAAATGAAAAAGAAAAATGTGCATATAAAGTTAATTTTTGTAAAATAGAATAAGACACCTTAGCACATGTAGAATACATGTGACTAAGAAATAATGTAAGAAAATTATAGAAAAGAAAACGAACGAATAATCAATTAGAGTTCTGACTCTGAAGAGATAAGTTATAAACACTCTAAGATAATCTAGTTTTGTAAAACACTTTAACATAAGTAATAAATGTAAATTTTGCTTAATAAATAAATAAATAAATAAAAAATAATTTTTTTTCGATTAATCAATAATCGAATCCAAAACTCGCGTGTATGCTGATTGTGCATATACGCGACGCAATGTTAAGTTAAAAATAAATAAAGAAAGACAGATTAATTTAAACCGAACTACGTACAAGTTGTGTTTTATTACATGGTGGCTAATCATGCAGGATTAATACATCACATGGCGATCTTGCCAAAAAAAAAAAATAAAAATGTGGTACAAGTGAGTTGACTTTAAATAAAATAAAACCATAAATAAAACTGAACTAGTGAAAATTAAAAAACCTGTGACAAAAATTAAAACATAAGTTGTATCAAGAACGTGTAAAATGTCTATGATAAATGACTGTACGAACTTAATTGAAAATAAAACCATGTGTATACGTTCTAGTGGTAGAAATTATATTTCCGAAGTGTTGTTGACTTTATAGTTGATGCTAGTTAACAATAAGTTTATAATTAAGTGATAAAATGATAAAACTTCAAAAAATTAGACATTATAAAATTTTTATATTTGCTACGTATCGATTATGTCAAAATTTACGTGCAAAGACGTTTATAAATCGTATGTCAATCTGGTTAAAACATAAATAAGCCTAATAATAAATGCACATAATACGAACGTTAATAAATTAAATGTATTAATTTACAACTAATAAGTGCTTTTAATAGTTAACTAGTTTGGTTCGAGATATAAAGGCCTAAAGCTTACTTCTAAGCTCCAGTTATGTACAGAGAAGATGTTCAACAACATTAAAAATATATAGAACAACTTAAATGTCAAAAAATACTACGCTGCCTGTGTCTTTATACCAGTTTACTTATTATTGTATTATGTTAGTAGTGTCGGTAAAAGTTTGTTAAATTTCTAAATGTAGTCAACTTCATTGTAAATTTGTGACAAGAAAAAATTGAAAATGTTAATTTTTATAAAAACAGATTATAGTTGTCTAGAAGCCGTCATTAAATAAACGACACCAACCGCGTCTTATAAAATAAAATAAAATTCCATTTTTTGTATGTGTACAGTGTTTGTGTTATTACCTATTACCGTAGAACAAAACCAAATTTATTGTTCTTTAATTTAAACTGTGCAACCGGGATTCATAAAATAAAATTGGAATCGTCGCAAACCAAGTCGGCGATTTTACAGAAGAATTACAGTAAAAAGTAAAAAGGGTAACAATAATGTGAAGGACGTCCACATACCCATGGACACGCAGCAGCAAATGCTGCGGGAGGAGGTAAACTCAAGCAGAAGATTAGAGGATCTGCTAGGAACAATGATAATAACTTCAACCACGCAAATAATTATGCTACTAATAATAGTTATCGCAGTGATAATGAACATGATCAAAAGGATGGTAGCCGCAACAACCGCGGAAGCGCTACGAAATACAACGTAAAAAAAAAGGTAAAAATTAGCTAAATAAAATTTAAAACCCTATATTATTCCATTTGGTTGCTTGTTTAAAACAGGATATTAAAAACTCTAAAATATCTAAAACTCTAGTATCTAGACTCTAAAATATTAAAAAAATTAAAAATAAACAGAATAATAGCACAAAATATAATAAAGAGCCTCACAGGCCCAGAAAGTATGCGTTCAATATCAAATATTACCAACCAGCAGTTTTGTTCTTTAATAATTGACGAAAGTACAGACATTACAATGGCCAAAAACCTTGCACTAATAATACGAAGTTTTGACAACCAATGTCAACCAAGGTTTGTGGCGTATCAACAATATCCACTGCTTGTTGGGCAAATGTCAATAAAAAATACAGAACGCTTTTCACATACACGAGCAGTTTTAGTTTTTTCGTTTTGGTACTTCAAATCGTGTGCACCTCGAAAAAATAAAAAGAATAACAAATTTTTTTAAGATTGAGACACCATGCAGTAGCTATTTTTAAATTGTTTGCTTTTTTTATTTATTATACATACTAACAATTTAAAATGTACCCAAGCATAAAAAATAAAATTAAAGGAAAAGCTCGCAGAACCCAGCATATCTACGAAATTCGAGACACTCTATTAGCAACGTTAGGAGACATACAAGAACTCTCCTATTACAAGTCCCAACTTTAAGCAAACAAACAACTTGGTACCATCTCAGTCCACGAGTTTTATCACAAAACCAAAGAGATTGTTCAAAACAAAAAATCTCTGGCTAGACAAAATCCGGTGTATAATCTTTCTTGGCATGCCATTTGCACCTTCATAGAGGAAGAAACGGTGGCAGCTTTTATTTCAGGCTTAAAGAAGCCGTCCTTCGGGTACGCCGAAGTAGCACAACCGAAGAAGATAGAGGAGGCATATGCCTTCCTATGCAAATTCAACTCGAATGAGTGTATATCGTACTCAAAAAACTCAGTAGCCAAAACACATTAAGATTTAGCTTCTACTCAAAATCCAGTGATATTTTACAACAAAAATCCTCAATGGAATCCGATGCTTTTAGAATATCAAAGAATACATTTAAAAAAATTATTAATACCCATGAACCCATTACGGAAGGGAACTCCATGACGTAGCTGTAGAAAACGATCTGAACAACGAGGAAGTAGCAACCACAGAAAACGAATTTTTTTGGGAGGAATGCGATTCGTACTCGGAAGGTTAAATGACGTAGTAACTATGCTGAAAGGCATACCAAGTAAGCTGGACTCATTGAAAAATTCGGTAGCTTTCTTGTGCCACTCACTGGATGATATGAAGCGCGCCATAGCTGATCTCACTAACGATATCCAACGTTCTAACCACACATTTGAGTTTCTGACTAGCCGAAGCACATGCCGAACAAATCGATACTATAGAAGCTCTTAGATAGATTGTCTTACTCAAGAGCTAATTAAGAACAATATTATTTTATGCGGCATTCCACCCAAATGAAGACATTCCGAGTATAATAATGAACATTGGTAACTTAGTCGGTGTTATAATTGTTATAATCACAAAGGAGGTTATAATCACCAAGCGGATGTCACATATTAATAAACAAACAATTTCATTAGTAAAAAATGCATTTATTGTAACACTTTAAACAGTTGAACTTAAACATATGTTACTGAATTTTTCTCGGAAAAGGAAAACAATATTCTTTCAAAGTAATTGTACCTTTATTGAAACAAAATTAAAATTTACATCAGGGAAATATATAATTCATTTAACTGAAGATCAAAAATTTTGTAGGATATATATTCCGGTTTTAAATCAAACAATAAACATTAAGATGTAATTTATGTATTACGGAAATTTAATGGATTATAATTATAACATGTTTTCTTACAATTCAGATACTTTATCATTTGTAGCCAAAAGTATATTATCAAATTCATCAGATATATTCAGTACAGTATGATAGGCTTAACATCTATGTAATTGATTATTGCATCTATTAAAGTTTTTAGGTTTTTTATGATAAGCAAAATTGCATCTAAAACAAAAGATATACCATGAGATGCCAATATTCAAAATTTCATAAATATTTAGCAAAATATTTTAACAACATATAATAAAATAATAACATATACCAAATTCCAGTCACGATTATATAACGCAGCTAAAATTGTTCAAAATAAACTCAAGTTCAAATTTTTATGGTGTAAAAACAATATTATATACCATAAGTGAAACAATCAAATTGATCAGTTTAATAAATTTCATCATCCATCCGATTCATCAGGTATTAGAACACCAAATTCACCACTGACTGCTGGTTCCGAAACATGGGAATTGTTTACAAAAGACGTATCATGGGTATATACCAAAACCTATAGGTACTCGCAATGTTACAAAAAAGATGTAGAATAATACATACAGGAGATGTTGGACAGCGAAATAGTGCAGAATTTAAGCAGCCCATACTCATCCATCGCCGAACTGGGTAGTGACTTAAAAACAGAAGCGTCAGGTATTCCGAAAGTCAGGTTGTAATTGACTACCAAAAACTGAACGAGAAAACTATCAACGATAAGAACCCAATTCCGCAAATTCGACCGATTTTAAAATTGTTATCATAAAAATACTCGTATCAAATATATTTCAAGGTGACATTCCCATTTTTATAGTTGTTTTAGATCAACAAGTCTTCTGCAATATTTTACATGGATAAATTTCATTTCTTGGCTCTCAGGTACAAAAAGTAAATGTTATGTTATATCCATCTCATTTTCCAGAAGATTAATGTTGGTCGCTTTTAAATGGATTATACTTCAACGATACGACTTTTCACTTGTCTTGTCCCTATATAACGTTTATACGCGTGGAACCAATAACATGCTAATTATTTTTTGGATTATTGTAGTAGTACAGTATTTGCTCTATTTGACAGAAAAAATCAATTTTTTTTTAATTTACATCAATTTCGAAAAATGTACATTTCATGTACATCCTTCAAATGTAATTGAAGTGAAACCGATTGTAGCACGAAATAATATTTATTTACATTTTATGGTTTTGTGACCATAAAATGTCTGTATTAAAAAACGAAATAATAAATCATTTCGAATAATTCTGTTATAATATATACGACAACGACCGAATGAATTCTATACCAAAATGCTCTTATTAAAAGAAAACTACTATTTGATGGTGTGTTTTTGGTAATAAACAAAAACAATTTTTTAATACAGTGAATTGAATAATTAAAGTGCACCGATTGATGATTATATCTGCCCGTATTGTTAAACTAACAATAAAACAAGGTAAGATTTTATAATTATATTTTAATTTAGAATAAATGTTATAAAGTGAAAAATGTTTTGGTGGTGCGAATAACAATGGCGACAAATGGGATTCACTAAATCGTAAATTTCGTTTAAATTCGTCTATTGTGCTTTTTGTTCAATTACCATCGAGCTAAAAAATCAAAGGCATAATAAAATATAGTTTTATTTTACTAAAGTATGTATTATATCGTTCACTTATTATATATTATCGAGTTTAATGCACTTTCAAATCTACATATACGCATACTTCAATTATGTCCGGTTGCACAGAATGTGCCGCCCGGTTAGTTGTGCGCCAATCAAAAATTTTATATGAAAATTTGTTTCGCAGGCAGACAAAACTTTATGCATCCTTGATAAAACTAGATTTATTTTATGTTAATATTTAACGTTCGGTTAAAAGTTGTTAAATCAAAATTGGCCGGTTAAATATTTAACGCAAGATAAATAATTACATGGAATAAAATAAATTTAATCAAGTTTGTGCTTAGTTTTTCGCACAATTTAATATATAAAATCAACACTAATATATAAAATCTTTCATCAATTTATTCATTTTGAATAGATTTAAAAGCTCGTAAATTGCCATTTACCGTCATTCAATTTAATTTTAATTATGATAGATTCAAATTAGAATATAAAATTTTTAGTTTTTTAAAAAATCATTGTTTTCATTTTAAATATTATAACGGGTGATTTTTTAAGAGCTTGAGAACTTTTTTTTTAAAAAAAACGCATAAAATTTGCAAAATCTCATCGGTTCTTTATTTGAAACGTTAGATTGGTCCATGACATTTACTTTTTGAAGATAATTTCATTTAAATGTTGACCGCGGCTGCGTCTTAGGTGGTCCATTCGGAAAGTCCAATTTTGGGCAACTTTTTCGAGCATTTCGGCCGGAATAGCCCGAATTTCTTCGGAAATGTTGTCTTCCAAAACTGGAATAGTTGCTGGCTTATTTCTGTAGACTTTAGACTTGACGTAGCCCCACAAAAAATAGTCTAAAGGCGTCAAATCGCATGATCTTGGTGGCCAACTTACCGGGCCATTTCTTGAGATGAATTGTTCTCCGAAGTTTTCCCTCAAAATGGCCATAGAATCGCGAGCTGTGTGGCATGTAGCGCCATCTTGTTGAAACCACATGTCAACTAAGTTCAGTTCTTCCATTTTTGGCAACAAAAAGTTTGTTAGCATCGAACGATAGCGATCGCCATTCACCGTAACGTTGGGTCCAACAGCATCTTTGAAAAAATACGGTCCAATGATTCCACCAGCGTACAAACCACACCAAACAGTGCATTTTTCGGGATGCATGGGCAGTTCTTGAACGGCTTCTGGTTGCTCTTCACTCCAAATGCGGCAATTTTGCTTATTTACGTAGCCATTCAACCAGAAATGAGCCTCATTGCTGAACAAAATTTGTCGATAAAAAAGCGGATTTTCTGCCAACTTTTCTAGGGCCCATTCACTGAAAATTCGACGTTGTGGCAGATCGTTCGGCTTCAGTTCTTGCAGGAGCTGTATTTTATACGGTTTTACACCAAGATCTTTGCGTAAAATCTTCCATGTCGTCGAATAACACAAACCCAATTGCTGCGAACGGCGACGAATCGACATTTCACGGTCTTCAGCAACACTCTCAGAAACAGACGCAATATTCTCTTCTGTACGCACTGTACGCATTCGTGTGGTTGGTTTAATGTCCAATAAAGTAAACTGAGTGCGAAACTTGGTCACAATCGCATTAATTGTTTGCTCACTTGGTCGATTATGTAGACCATAAATCGGACGTAAATCGCGAAACACTTTTCGAACCGAACACTGATTTTTGTAATATAATTCAATTATTTGCAAGCGTTGCTCGTTAGTAAGTCTATTCATTATGAAATGTCAAAGCATACTGAGCATCTTTCTCTTTGACACCTTGTCTGAAATCCCGCGTGATCTGTCAAATACTAATGCATGAAAATCCTAACCACAAAAAAATCACCCTTTAGTTATTGTAAAAATGCCGAAATATAAAATGTTGAGAGATCTCTCGAAACAGTCTATTAAAAGAGGTCTTACCAATCCGAACAAATCTCAGAACTGCCATAGAGTCCAAGCTGAAAAAAATGAACAATGTTCGAGTAGCTCAGAACATTCCTTGTCAAATCTGATTACACTCACGCTTGATGAAGATTCTACCGATAAACTGTTAAATGTTGATCTAAATGATGACGGCAGTGACCGAGAAATATTATCGGATTTTGAAGAAGAAGGTATTGAACTGTTAAATAATGTAAAAATGTTAGATTTTTTACATACTTGGGCAGTTAAATATAGTGTCAAATCAAACGCGTTGAATGAACTTTTAGTTTTTATTAAGTCGCTAGGATACAGTATTCCGATCGACAGTCGAACTCTTTTAAAAACTCCACAAACTAGAGACACTTTAGATTGTTCTCCGGGAAAATATGTACATATAGGATGCACTTCAGCCTTTGAGTTGTATTTGAATAATAATGAAATCCCGTTAACAGATATCATTTTTGACATAAATATTGACGGATTGCCTATTTCAAGAAGTAATCAAAGCTGTTTTTCGCCAATTTTGGGTAGAATTTACAATTCTACAAATTCTTGCAACACGCTATTTGTAATTGGAATTTATCATGGTTATAATAAACCAAAAACATTTCAATCAATATTTAAGACCATTAGTCGATGAACTGAACAAATATATGGTAAATGGGTATATTTGGAAAAACTCCAAAATTAATGTGAAAATTAGAGCTATAATATGTAATGCGCCGGCACGTTCTAGTGTTCTTGGCACAAAATCGTACACATGATATTTTGGCTGTCTGAAATGTGACGTAGAGGGAGATTTCATCAAAAATAGAATGACATTTTCAGTTAACACAACAGCACGGTTAAGAACGGATAATTCTTTTAGAAATCGCGAAAATTTGGAGCATCATAGAACCGACACAATATTGGAAGAACTTTCATTTGATATGGTGAAAACTTTTCCATTGGATTACATGCATCTGATATGCCTTGGGGTAATGAAAAAAATGCTTCAGATGTGGGTTTGTGGAGATACCCGTTCACTTTTACCTTCGATAAGTGTTCAAAAAATATCGGATAGACTAATAGATATATGTATCTGCTACTCAGCCGTGTGAATTTCAACGGAACATTAGAAATCTTTCTGATCTGTCTTATTTTAAAGCGACAGAATTCAGAGTGTTTTTGTTATATTGTGGCCCATTGGTTTTGAAAGACATATTATCTGAAGAGAAATATAATAATTTTCTATCGCTTCACACCGCGATTCTAATATTATGTCACCCAGAGTTAAGTAAAACGAAATATAATTTGGCAAATAATATCCTCAAACATTTTATTGAAGGAGTAAAATATCTCTATGGAGCGCATCATTTTACCTACAATATGCACAGTTTGTCTCATTTGGCCGCAGACGTACAAGAATTTGGTACTCTGGATGCTTTTTCAGCTTTTGAGTTGAATCCTATATGTATAAAATTAAATGTCTACTTAGAAAACCAAATCAACCGTTAGCACAATTGTGTAATCGAATTTGTGAGATAACAAACATAAACTTGGGCCAAGATAAAACAAAGTTAACATATCCTATTCTTAAAAAATAGCAAGAAAAATGGAAAACTTATTATTACCGGATTAAATTTGAATGCGCTGAATTTGATACTAGTGAAAGAAATCAATGGTTCTTAACAAAAGATAAAATAATTATAAAGTTTGATTGTGCTGGAATTATTGAAAATACGATGGTGATTTGGGGTAAAAAAAAATGAAAACGAATATGGATTTCTACAATTTACCAATATCGTCGAGTAAATTAGATATTTATCGAACTTCGTTAAATACTGAGGAACGTGTAGAAAAATTTGACGTTAATAATGTTCACAAAAAATTATTTGCAATGCGGAATAATGAGGGTGGTACGTTTTCTTGCCGCTTCTTCATTTTATTCATTAACATTTTACCTACTTACCAATTATTTTACACATATTTTCAGTTGCTCGATCGACCATGTATTCAGTAATAGAAACATTAAGTGACGATGGCAAAAAGAAGTATCGGTCGTATGTACAAGTTGGATTAAGGATGGAATGATAGCTTGGCCTAATCACTATAATCAAGCAATGAAAAAAAAACAAGAGCCCAATCAAGATTGGAAACATTATTTTTGTAAAATCTTGAAACGAGATATAGTGGACTACGCCAAAGCCAAGGAGAAAGAAAAATTGCTAGCTGATTTTTTCCATTCTGAATGCGATGAGCATTCACACAATAAGAATACATGTGCCTACGATGTTATAAATTGTAATGAAAGTTTTGAACAACGATCGGCCAAACTCATTATTATTGATCCAGCATCTAATTTAAATGACAGTGTAAAAAACATCAGCAACGTTATACAATCAAACGAAAAAAATCAACAGCTACCGCCTTTAATACATAAATCTTCCAAATTTAATCCCAAGCAAATATGTAACGACGTAGAAATGCCACCGCTTACTCCAATTATTGTTGAATATTTTTCACAGAAAAGTGTTGGCAATGATGTACCACTACCATGTAGTAGTAAAGGATTCACGTCGGCAAATTGGAACAAGTCAACACAGGAGAGTTTGCACGAATTAGATACAGCAAATATAGTGACTCTTGCCACTCCGGTATACCGACAAAATTGTTTCATCGAAGATTCAGATAATAAAGAAAATTGCAGTAACTTTAAAGTTTTAGACAAAATTAAAAAATTAGATGAAAAAATTAAAAAAAATAAATCAATAATTAAAGACAATAAATTAAATATAACAACTCTATTGGAAAATCAACAAAAAATTTTATGCAACCAAACCGATATAAAAGAATTGTTACAGGTAATGGTGAACACACTACCAAAGAAAAATCAGGCTCCGATTATAAAAGACGTATCATTTATATATCCGAAACTACCCATTACGAGTGAACAACATCTCAATTTATTGAATACTAAGTTATCTTCGCAACCCTACATGGACCAAATGGTAATTATTACCATACACTATATAATCATAATAATTAATTAGATTCATTTTTATTTCAGACTCTTTACTTGCATAAGTTTTCAACTGAAAAAACCAATAAAACAGTTAAAAATTGCTTAGAGAATTTATGCTCCTATGATTTACTTTCACAGTATTCTTGGTCAGGGCAGAATTCGCTCGCAAAAGGTAAAATGTTAACATAATTTTAAAAAACCTATATTATAACTGATTTTTCCTCAATTTTTTTTATTTCAGTTATCACTAAGAAAATATTTGCGGAGCTTCCAAATATTATAGAGCTGCTCCGAAACGTCCATAATTATTTAAAATTGAGTAACGCTGTCACAACCGAGGCAATAAATCTAAGTATAAAGGAATTCTTAAAGCGGACCAATCTTCGACAAAATAAAATATTGCACAGTAGCGTTTAACCAAAAAACAATTACATATTTTATTTTTTCTTAATTAATTAATCAGTGAATATAGATAGCTCTACTTTAGTATTACTTTCCAATTATTGATGAATACTGATATTTTTTTTTTACTTTTTAATTAAGACTGAATTTTACTATAGGAATTGAATTAATTTAATAACTGAATTTTATAACACGTATATTTAAAAAATTTGACAAATATCGTTAATTTTGAAATTTTCTATTTGTTATGAATATCAATTTTATAATAAATAAAGCAATACGAAATGTTTTCGTGAAAATAAATACGATGTAATAATGATTTTTTTGTCTACTGACTTCAACGAACCTTATTAGGGAGGCGCGAGGGTGATTCTCTGCAGGTCATACACACCCTGTATTTGCAGTATTTCAGCTAACCATGACAAAGTCTGCAATGATCACGAATGTTTAAAGATCGGTATTATATCAGAGATAAGATGTGTTAGTAATTTTTTCTAATACATAATTTATCATTTCTCAGATGGGCTGACTAAACGATAGAGCACTTATTTCTTGTTTTCTTGTTTTTCATTTTTCTTTTTTCATATATTTTTCCTATAGTAAAATAACTGATGAAGAAAAAACCATCCGAAATTGATATTAAAAATAAAATAAACCTTTATTGTCACTATAAGGAAAATTACCAAATAAATAAATAAACAGTGTTTTATATATAAGATAGAAGCAGCCGTGAGGAAGAAAGAATTTTTAATTCTAACTTCAACATAGCTTTCTTTTCGCCTTAAAAGGACCAATGCGCCGTTTGTGCAGAAGCCAACAATTCTTTAGAAGCCGATTACTGCAGTGTTTGACCTGCAAGCGGTTTTATCAACTCCGGTCGGTGACATATCTACCTTCTACTATTTATCCAAATCAGCGGTGTATAATTTTATAATTTTTAATTTGGGGTGTATGGTCAAAGCAATTGCTACGTATGGAGAACGAAGCAGAAATTAAACGAGGAGTAAACGAAATTGCAACATCACTATACAAGTTTTTAATGGACTATGCTAATTCAAAAGTATTGCGTGCAAAAGCTTAATATTCCCAAAATTACACACTACTTTTGATTATCGGACCTACCCAAAGCGAAGCAGATAGTATGCGTTCGACCATAGAACGCGATAAAAAATATATTTTAAAATCTGCTCCGATTTATACTCCTACTCAAATGGTATCGATTATTACCCCAATTACCATAGTCGCATCACTTCATGTGAAGTGACGTTAGTCGTGTCACTTCACTTGAAATTTGCCATTCTCACAGTCGTTTTAAACGACACGCATACTACAATAGAAATATCGGGCAGCACTAATAATTTCCCTAAATTTGACATGCCATTCGATGTCAAAAATCAAAATATTTACGAATATTTTATTGTAAATGCACGTAAATTGAAAACAGGTAAGTAAAATCTAATTATTTAATGATTAAATTAATTTCTAGAACCCGTACAATAATTTATGGTGAAGGCAAAATATCTACCACGTAAAAAAATTGTAATTTTCCATTGTAATTAAAAATTGAGAATGGGTGGTTTGGGCCATCCAAATTTTCAATGGGAGAGAAATTAGAATGAAATTAGAAATTAGAATGATAAATTTATCTTATGCAGTAAAATATTCGTAAAATGAATTACAAAATAAATTGTAATAAATTGTATTACATAAAAAATTCATAAATAAAAATGTGTATTTTATTAAATAGTTTTGTTCATGTTTTACGACCCTCCATTTCACAGTCACATAAGAAAACGATGTGACAATAGTCGTATAAAACGACAATAGGCGTAAGTTGCGACTATAAGAATAGAAAAAGTAAGCGATGTGACTATAGTCACAAAATATGACGTGATGCGACTATGGTAATTGGGGTATATAAAATAAAGCAAAAAATCGAAACCACTTTATAGCGTAAACTAAATAGAAAATGAACACTTCATTTACATCAAAGACTTTCCGAAATTGGTCGGCCATAATTTTAAAATTGACAATCAAAAAAATAAAATTAACTGCCATAAAATTAGTATGGTTGAAGTAAGAAAGAAACTCCATTTTACTTTTATTTTAAGGAATCGGTATCAAATCAGGAGTTTCGCATGAACCTACGGCCAACAAAACAAATAAAAAAACTAAATCAGGAGCCAATTTCAATTTGAACTAAAATTGAAATTCATCAGACTGAATATTGTGATTTGTTTTATATTATATTTCTTGTTTTATTTATTATATTTTTTTTTGTAGTTATGAATAAATTTTATTTGTAATCTTATGAACTCGAATTAATGTTTTATTTTAAAGAAAATTTGAAGCTGTGTGTGAGAAATAATTTCAAAGTGGGTTGAAATCTATTATAATGGACTCGTTAGTAAAACAACGAAGTGCGTGTAAAGGAAGTAGGACAGAGATTTTGAACTTTGCAAACGCTTTAATCGACAAATCTGGAGAATCGATGGATGATATTAAAGAACGTTTGTCATATGCCCACAAATATCTCGATCGGTTTCATACATTTGAAGACAGACTTTTGGCATATCAGGAAAAGGAGTCGCAAATCGATGATTTTGAAAATTTATAATACCCTGCGGTCTCAAAGTTGAACACGTGGTTGAGAAAAAGATAATTCGAGCTAGAAAGTGTAAATTTAAATGATACCGCTATCAAAGTGTGTCGAGTATAGTGAAGTATTGTAAAGTCGAAATTCAGGTATTTTCTGGTGACTACACGGAATGGACTAGTTTTATAGATCTATTTATGTCGGGAGTGCACAATAAAGAAGCATACACGCCATCGCAAAAATTTCAATTGTTAGTGCGTTATCACCGCGATGAAGCACTTGATCGTGTTCGGCATCTGAAAATTTCAGATGCTACACTCAAAAAAATTTTAGCAGTGAAATCTATAAAAATGTTTTGTAAAAGGGCCTACAAAATAAATTATACATTTCACAAAAGTTTGATTAATTATAAAAATAAATTATTATATTTTCAATTTTTTTAAGTGAACAATTTTTTTGTTAAATTTGACTAATTTTGTGTTTTTAAATTTGTGTTATTAATTACGTGTTTTATATAAATAACTGAAATTTTTGTAAATTTTACCAAAAATATTATTTATATCTATAAATGTGCAGGATTATTTTATATTTTTTTTATTATTTACAAAAAGGAAAAAGAAATAAAAATCGGGGTTCTGTTTCATTTATAGCAATTTTTATAAATTTTTTATATAAAAGCAAAAAATTTATATAATTTATTTATATTAGCAAAATTTTTCCGTATTAATATCAAAACTAATTGCACATTTTATAATAGTTTTTGTAACTTCTACTGCTTATAATAGGTATGAAAAAAATAAAACGTATATAACAATAACTTTAGTTATAGTATATCTTGCTATATCTTAACAAGTATATCTACATATTATAGGAGCATAATTTATGTTTAACTCAGTTTTCTATTGATATCAAATCATAAGCCAAAACAAAAAATATACATTTTGCACCTATATTTCAGATTCTCGACACCACACATTAAAATGTTAAATGTTATTATCTTTGTTCACAATACTGGTTTTCAGATTAAAAATTATTAATATATTAATCTTAAAATAATTTCAGATGATCAAGCTGCTACTATTTTTTTTTTTTTACTTCATCATAGTTTAGAACCAACTGGAAATTGAGCAACTGCCGCTGAACACAAAGAAAAATTTACAGATAAGCCAAAACCAGTCGATTCAACCATTTATTTTAATTACCGGTCGAATTTCAAATTCAAGTCCACAAGAAATAATTGATTATTTTGATGGCATACGATATGGTATAAAGTATTTTCTGTGGGCATTAGAAATATGTTTTTGAATTTTTCAACTTTTAAATCTGCTGTATCCAAATTACTTCACATTTAGTGTGGACTTCACAGCAAAAGTTTTTATTAAATAACTATGCTAAATTTGATATAGGTAATCCCGCTATTGCTTGTTTAATACAACGTTTAACTGAAGATAATTTAAAATTTGATAGTGTTTGATACTGTTTTATATTTATTTTTTATTAAATTATTTTAAAAATTTTTAATAATTAAAAATTCGAATTTATGTATATTTGAGAAAAAAAATATAATAATTGATATAATAAAATTTATTGAAAAACTTAACTAAACTGGGGCGTTTTCATTTATTCCATGTTGTAAATTATGGAAGGGTATATATATCCACCCATACTCATAAGCAGCATTTTCGGGCTCGATTAATAATATTGATACAGAGAATACAGTTCAAGACGTTTATATAATAAGTGAATGTCAAACGAATAACGAATCAAAGAAAAATGAAACGAGGGTTTCAAATGAGCTAAATCAGCGATCAGAAAACCAGCAGCAAAATACTACAAAAAAAATAAAAGGAACTCTGTCACAGATTTGTTTGAAAAACAAGCAAAACGTTTAAAAACGGAGAGTAAATGCTTTTTCAATTTTCAAAAAAAGAACACATCGTATTTAATTTGCCATCATCGTCTGAATCATCTGATGAGTAAATTAGTATTTTATTAATAGGTAAATCGATAATAACGCATGATTAATAGGTTGTATTTCAACTTCTTCCACAGGACTTAGATCTATATATTAAAACACAAAACATATAATATAAACGGAACAGTACTCATAAGTTATCGAAAGTACAATTAAATTAACACAAAAGAACGCTTTAAAGTAATATACAGTCGAGCGCGAAATAATAGTAGTGTGTACGTGTATTATAGGTTTTGTGTTTACAAAAATATCCTTTCATGATTTAACTGACATCTATTATCAAAATGAATTTTTTAATGTCCACTGAACATAAACCAAACGCTATTTGTAATTTTTTCTCAAACAAGTTCGGGATTCCCCTTATGTTCGATTGTCAGTCTAAATTTTTATGTTCGAAATAATAGTAGTCTCTTATTGATTATTGTTTAAAATAGAGGTGATCAAGAATAGCGGTTCGGAAATAATAAGATAAATAAAATTATAAAAATTTGAAAAAAAAAATAATTATTTAAATAATAATGGGCCGGGGAAAGCATTGTTCTGAAGAGCGAAGAGATTTAATTAAAAAATTAATCAAAGAAGGAAAAACATATAAATTTATCCAGCAAATTTTGGGATGTTCACCTACCGTTGTATTCAATGCTGTTAGTGTTAAGCACAAAGAAAAACCAGAAACACGAGGAAGAAAACGAAAAACTTCGAATACAACTGATCGGGACATCGTGATTTGTGCGAAAAGGAATCCTTGTTATACCTCAACGAAGATCAAACAAGATCTTAATTTAGATATAGACACCTCAACAATTAGAAAACGTCTTTTAGCAGCAAATTTAAAAGGGTTGAGGCCTAGGAAGGTGCCCTTTTTAAATAAGCGACAAGTGAAGGCGCGTATAACTTATGCCAAAAATCATCAGAATTGGCCCCTTGAAAAATGGCGTAATATTTTATTTACGGACGAGTCCAAAATCGTTCTCTTTGGCGGTAGTAACCTTTAGTATGTCCGAAGATCACCGATGACTGAATTCCGACCGCAATACACGTCAAAAACCATTAAACATGGAGGGGGAAATATAATGGTTTGGGGTTGTTTTTCGTGGGTCGGCGTTGGTCCGATATATTGGATTAAGGAAATTATGAATGCGGATAAATATGTTGAAATACTGGAAACCGTTATGCTACCTTATGCAGAATACGAAATGCCGCTTAAATGGGTCATGCAACAAGACAATGATCCGAAACATACCTCTAAAAAGGCGAAGGAATGGTTCTTGCGAAATAAAATTAATGTTATGGAGTGGCCTGCTCAATCACCTGATCTCAATCCAATTGAGAATTTGTGGGCCGATATAAAAAAAAAGATTTCCAACTCCAACCCAAGAAACTCGAAGCAATTATGGGAAATAACCAAATCTGCATGGTTGTCATTCCCGTTGAAAGGTGTCAAAGTTTAATAAACTCAATGCCTCGACGAATGAGTGTTGTAATAAAAGCCAAAGGCTATACTACTAAATACTAATTTTAACTTATATACATAACAAATAAAATGAATTTTATAAATTTTTACTATTATTTCGCACACCACAAAATCCCATTAAAATATAAGCGGTACACAATTTTTACCTAATCTGACATGTATGAGCCATACACAGCAACTATTAGATTCTCTAAACTACAAATAATTTTAAAACATATCTACGTTCCAAAATATCTCATATATGAATTAAAAATTTCATAATATAGCGAAATTATTCGATCACTACTATTATTTCGCACACGACTGTATATATATATTGTATACGACCCATTACAATTAACAATACGCTTATTATTGGATAAAAAAGATTCTTTGGGCCAAGGTTACTATCCATTTATTTCTATGTCTTCGTGATGAAACCACGGAAAAGAAATACGTCAGAAAAATGAAACCTTAACTACTTATGTGTGTACTTTAATAAAAAAAAACTAATTTTATTTTTCTTAAGAAAATTGTTTGTGTTCCCCAGAATAGGTTCGGTTTTTTGGGGAATCAGCTAAAAACACTTTCTAAAATGACGCATCAAAAACATAAAAAATTTTAAGAATCACCAAGTAGAATTTGAATCAAAGAATTTTTTAAAATCTAAAGTATCGAATCGGAAATTGATGATACCAAAGCTAGTCTGCCGCAACTATGAATCATAGAAATAACTTCTGGAATGAAGCCAAAGAGCACCAAATCATTCAAGCGGCAGGACAAAGCAAAAATATAGTGCAATCGAAAATTTAGGTAAACAAACTAAAATCTCTGTGCTTCCCACTTTGATAAGTTTTTGTTATTCAGATTTACATGCATTGCACTGCGTTATTATTCTTGGCCCTCCTGCGGTGAAAGGGTGTGGTATAGCATTAGTAAATGAGGCGTATTCATTTTAATTTAAAAATTGGTTGTTTTACATGATGTAAGTCAGTCTTGGAGTTGTTAAGTTTTTCAATTGAATTTTAAATCATTATTTTGTTGTGCAAGTGCAACAACTCATTGGAGGATACTACATTTCAGCCATACATAATAGCATCTGGGCATAATTTGAAAAATATCGCATTGTATTACGTTGCAGTGGATGGCAAATATTTAGTACAGGTGTTGAATTAAAAAATGAAATATATTTATGTATGTTTCAGAATTCAATTTATATTAAACGTCGAGTACGTCTCTCGTATAAAAAAAATAAGTCTATTCATTAAACCAGTGTTTCGTAACCTTTTCCCGTCATTTACGTTTGGCTGCGAATTTTATAATTTTCTGTAAATTAGTGTTGCGTGCTTAATTGAAAATGCTACAAAAGTGTGTTAAGTGGAATAACAATATAGGGAGTCGAAATAATCCTGGAGTAAAATGCAGCGGTTCATATAAAAATCATTATCACATCGCTTGTGTAAAGATCTGCGACGATTTAATAGAACGCTTGAAAAATGGTACTGCTGTTTGGAAATGTGGGCCATACTTAAAAGTTAGACGATCCTCGCTTATTATCTGTTAAAACGAACAAGAGCCGCCTGGAAATTCAAACAACACCGTTTGCCTGAAATAATGAGCAGCTTAATGGACTTTAAATTGATAATTAAAAATGTTAAGAAATCTCAAGATTTTTTGTATAACTCGTTAGACGAATTGAAAACCAAAATAAGATGTTGCTTGCTGAAAATGTAATACTTAGAGAGACTTTTAAGATACTGAGTAATATATACTCTGAGAATGAAGTGCAATTAATTAGAAGCAAAAATCGATGTAAATGAGTAGTAATACTTTTAACACATATCGACCAGGTGGAAATAACAAAAAAATAAATTTAGTAAAAAATCTTCGTTAACAACTCAATACGGGAAGGTAATAAAGCCAACTATATTTTTATTTTACAACGTACAACGACGTTTCTTTAAAACATCTTTTATCAGCAACTAAATTAACTAACAGAACGGTAATGGGAAAACGTAAAATAAAGAAAAACCGTTAAAAACAAATAACACCGATTCAAGTTTAGAAGATAGCGCGACTGTAAAGAACGTGAAATTGATAAGATCGTCGAGTAAAACAAATTCAACCATAAATAATAGTAACAGTCCGTATAATAAAACAAATTCTAAAGTCAAATCAAAATTTACTAATTTTAATAAAAATTCTAAAATGTCGCTTGAATTGAACATGGCTTTTAAAATCATCCCCAAATTTGATGAAATATTCTGCAAACAAGTTTCTACTTGCTTGTGACATTGTTTATAATAAATTGAACGATGAATTCGATGAAGAGGTATTAGCTGAACATATTAAGCTCAAATTGCAAAACATAATACTTTTAAATATAAAAAGTTTAAAAAGTATGACGAAATTAAACGTAAACTAAACTGCCATTTTCTGAAGTTGAGTTGGTTTGGGCAAATCAACAGCCAAATGAAGACGTTGAATCTTCTGCAGATAGAATAGAACAGTTATAAGTGCCTTAAAGCTCGTGAAGGTAATAAATCCCCAGAAATTGTACATAGTCTTTCGAAATCTTTCGAAGATGGGGTGAAAAGTTTGTTTCAAAGTAATAGTAAAGGCATATAGGTTTACGACCCTGAAAGATGCAGAGGCTCAAGCTTGTTACGGGTGATTTATTTGAAAGAAGTTTGCGTATCACTGATTTAATTTTATTTAGAAATGTATGGGTGATTGTGCTAACGTGCTCTTATTTATCATTGTTAATACACAATGAGCTTCATCCCCATACTTGTATTATGCTTCTCCATCAGTTGTTTACTATGACAAACATGCTATGTGTATCAGAATGTAACATTTCTGGTGATTGACTGAGATCGTAAACTCGTAAACTATACAAGTAAATATGTATTAATACACTAATTGTTTTTATCAATATAGGGGTAATCATGATTAAGTGAGAGGCAATATTAGGTTCAGCTCGTATCAATCTTTCTCTTACCCGACAGCTTGTCATTTTGTTATAATTTTAGTATTTTAGAGACGTTGGTTTGAGATACATACTGTCCAATTTGGTATACAGTGTATTTTGTGCAGCACATTTTGTACTTGAAATTAAAAATAATTCTGGTTAAATACCAAACATAGATCGAATTTTTTTTTTGTGTCTCTTATAATTGTGTAGACGTAACTGGTATAGTTATCTCATAGCGGTGTATAGTGGATTTTGTGCAGTACATTTTGAACTTGGAATAATACCAAACATAAGTCGTTTTTTTTGGGTAACGATCATAATTGTTCATACATAGCTGCTACAGTGATCTCAGTGGAGCTTGAACCATCTCGTCCTTCAATTGTATAACGGAGGGTTCCGCGTGGGCAGATCGGAATACGCGAGTGGGTCTCGCATGTGTTTTTTTTGTGCTTTTTTTTTATTGTTATAAGAAAAATAAAGCACCATAGATTGCGCAATTGGGATTAAAAGCTTATGCCCGATAAGCGACGTGATAAAATTGGAAAAAGTATACAAAGTTTCCATGTGTAACAGTGCGGGTGAACTTGTGCCGTGCGACCGTACGAATTTTTGCTCACGGCCTTGATTGGTCGACCTCGACTGTGCAAAACCCGTTATTGTTGGGTGGTGCTACTTAGTGATTAGTTGAATAGAAAAAAAGAAAAAAAACAAAAAAAATATATAGTATTAATTAGTATCTATATTTTACTATTTGAATATATAAATATAATTTTATACATATTTATTGGAAATTACCAATTAGTGAAATCGTAGTTCAAATAGGAACCTTCCGATTCATATTTAAGTGTTTAGATTTAAGCCTAGTGATTAAGTTTTTTATGGTTTCTGCTCAAGTTATGGTGTAGGGAAATTGAAATTTTGTTAGTGCGAATCATTCCGGAAAGAGCAAAAAGAACGCGAGTTGTGATTTACGAATAAATAATTTCAGCTAAACCAAAAACCATCCTGGGAGCGCTCTTCGGATCCAAGTACAAGTGGTAAGCGATATTAATTTTGTTTTATTTTGTCGCAAATATATATTTTTTTTTTGCATGATCACAAACCAGATTGCTCTTAAAGGAAAGCTTGCCCAGTAAATACGAATTCATTAAAATTCTTTTTTTTAAGAACTTTCATTATTAGAATTTTTTTGGTATAATGTTTTTCTTTTTTTTTTAATATTTAATACGAAGGTAATACATAGTCAAAATGGAATAAAAGTTTTTTATTTTTTTTGATGACATAAGATTAAGCTGGCGCTATAACTATTTACTTCCTAATCCCTTCAATTTGGGTAATGTGCGCACGTGTGGTTTGTTGGACCGAAATGAGCTCCGAGACAGAATACCCTACCAGCCGCTTAAGCTACCCTAGAACTAAAACGTGCGCGTCTCGTGAGTGGTCCGTAACAAGCTATAGAAGAGGAAGCAACTCTAATTTATACACCCAGAGTAAATTTTAATTAAATCTAATTAATATTTTGATTGTTTTAACAAAACGTTGTATTTATTAAACTTTAATTATCTCATTGTCATCCTTGATTGATAGTACAATGAATTTGTCAACAAAAATCAAAAAATTATTGAAACAAAAGTTGATTAATCAATTTCGTGGAAAAATTTGTGATTTTAGGATTAACAAAATAACCAAATGATTTTTTGATCTTTTGTATTATTTTATAATTTAATAAAATAAACGGATAGTATTTTAATAATTACATGATGCAGAAATTCTGAAGCTTAAACGGCTTTTAATTTATTTTAATCCGTAAAATAAATTAATTAATTAAATTGATGACCAGCATTTAAAATTTAGCTAAATTGCCAAGCGATCATATTGTGATACACTGCCAATTACTAGAATTGCTTATTATTACACGTATTACATTTTTGGTACAATAATTTACATTTCACAACTGCATCAATTTTGGTTTCTAAAAAATCTATTGTTGAATAAAGAAAGCTATATTTTAATGTAATTGGTAAACACAGCAAGACTGGGTCCAATTATTTTGAGACAATTCTTATTAAAATACGTCAACTGGTATTTATAGATCTATAGCGCATTTCAATTTCTCATTGCTTTTGAAACGAGCATTTTGATTATCAAATGCTGTATCTATTAAGTAATTATTAAGTATCCACATTTAATACCGTAAGACCAAGACGCCAAATTTAAACTAAAAAGATAAGAAAAATCCCAATTATCATCAAATTAAAGATAGTGGTAACAAAACAAAAAAAAAAGGAGGATCACCATTCTAGGATCATAAAATTAAATTAAACTATATGTTATGTAAGAATATTTTAAGCGAAAAAGCCCTAAAATAATTTAATATATTGTACTAGATTAATATTTAGATTAGTACTAGTAATTATACATTGAGGAGCTGTAATCGATTTAAACCACTATATAAGCTTAACAAACAAATAAAAAAGGGAGACTCTCTCGTTAGTAGTTAACACGGAGTTATAAATAAAAGATTATTGTACTTAAAATATATAAGTGTATTGTACTTAAATAAATATATAGAGTGATAATTACTGTAAAATTATACCTAAATTTATATAAAATGTATATAATGTGAACTAATAAAACCTAACTTTGTAAAAATATATAAACATAACTCTGTAAAAATATATAAACGATATTCTTGTATAAATTGAAATAATGTGAAACCTAAACATTGTGTAATACTAAAACTAATTATTATATAAAAACTCAAAACGTTTAAGTGTTTCAATTAAAGTGACTCTAAAATTCCAAAATGGACTCGCAACGCAACAACCGAGTGGTTAGTACACAACAAAATTTTGGCGCAGCCGGTAGGATATCGTTATTTAGCCACACGGGTTTGATATCGTCAATGTGAAATCCATTTTAATTATATACAATATAACATTTTAATTATATAAAAAAAAGAACTGAAAATTAAATATGCCGCAATAAACACTTAGTGCTTGTACGTAAAAACATGTGATTAAATCTAGTGTCCTTAAACATTCTAATCCAGTTATTTCACAAAAGAAAAAAAAACGTAAATTTACACAATAAATTCTGTACTCAATTGTGTATGTTATAATTATTATTACGTATTACAAAAAAAAAAAATCATAGAAAAAAAAACTATCAGTGAAGTTCTAAGGGTTAAAAGGTGAAGCCCAAATGTGCGCGAAAAATTAAAAAAAAAATTTTTTTTACCAAATATATATACCATATGAAAAGTGCAATGTGATTCGATTTAAAAAAAAAAATTCTAATGAATTAAAGCCAAATAAAAAATATTAAGAAAATTAATCCTTTTGGGCGAAATTAAAAAAAAAAAAATCAAAATAGTGAACATATTATGTATGCTGTGTTTGTGAGTTCAACTACAATTATGCAGAATCATAAAATTTCGTAAATTATACGAAATTTAATTAAAATGAAATACACTTCAACATGTAAAGGAGAAAAAACATCATTATGGATAGCAGTTATGACAAGAAGTAACTGAACTACTTCTCTAAGGTATACATTTTTCTATCACTTTTAAACTCAATTTTCAACGAGCTGATCGAATTGGACATTACCAAACTGAATTAATTATGCCGCTTCATTACACCTACATATATGAGATCTCCACCCAACATGAATGCTTACAATAAATTATTCTCAATATATGTAACCGAAAGGGAAACGTCATCAACCATCAACATTTCGTTCAACGTTTCATTACAAAAATTTTAATAATAATTGTACTATGTATATATTAAATAACTCTTAGTCATCTTCGATATTTTATTTTATATAAAACATTTTTTATTATCTTCATTCATTTCATTCAACATTTTTTATATTATGTAAGAACAAATAATTTTTTTTTTCAATTTCATTCAATCATAAAATAATTTTTTAAATTTTGGGAATACCGTTAGTTAAATTAATTGTATATACACTCCTCATTTTATATTGAATTGATATGCTAATTCTATACAAAACCATAATTTAATGCGATTTAATTTTCTTGAGTGCATCGTTTAATTATAAGTCGCGAATCTATTTTCATCCATCATTAATGACCAAGGAAGAACCTTCAGGTATTAAATACTCGCTTAGAACTCGACTTATTTCTACATCTTCAAATACATCCGAAAAGAGTGTTGATAACTGTTCAACAATGGATTTTGATTATGGTCTTGCTGTAAAATTAATACCGGAGTTTGGTGGCGATCATCAAACTCCTCTACATAAATTCATCAACTGTTGAGATGGGTTCTACGGAATGTTGTCTAAGGAATCAAAACCTACTTTTCTTACATTCATTCCTCATAAACTAAATGGCCAAGCGTACTCTGTATATCGCTTTGGTACTTTTAAAAATTGGGACGAATTGAAAATTGCATTAAACCATAACTTCAAAACCCTTCGTGCTATGGAATGCATTCAATTAGATTTAATCAAAGCTACTCAAGCCAAGGATGAATCGGTGCAGATGTTTGCGAATAAAATTGAAACTTTATTAGCAGAGCTAAACGAAGCTTGCCTTGAGATGCAAGGCAAACTAACCGATGAGGTACAACAATTAAATTCCAAAACTGCCTTACGTTCATTTCAATGTGGGCTTCGAGAACCTATTGGTATTATTATAAAAGCAGGCGATTTTAAATCTATAAAAAATGCAATTGCAAAAGCTTTAGTAGAGTAAACTCAATTAACATCGAAAAGTGCAATTCAACCAAATATAAATCAATTAAAACCACAAGGGACAAAATGCCAAATTTGCCAAAAGAATGGACACATGGCCTCTGTTTGCTTTTAAAGATATTCGGGTCCAGGTGGCTCTCGAGCTGTTCCACCTCAGGATCTTCGGTCAGCTATAGGCCGTTCCTCAATTAGGATTATTTCGTGTGCATATTGCAAAAAAGAAGGTCATCATATTAATCAGTGTTTCAAAAAGAAACATTCTGACTTACGAATTCAACATCGCTCAAATAATAATAATAATTTAAATCTTACATAGGAATCTGAAGCTCAGGGAAACTCGAAGGGTCTCGAAGGTCACAAGGGCACTTCCTTCCGAGTACCATTCAAATAATAACTGAGTGTCCAATCAATACATATTGCTTACCGATAAATCAATCTTGTAACATTTATTTGAAGAATCATACAGAGGATAATATTTACGTTAAATTAAGCCTTAATATTGGGAAATCTCGTTTGTATAACTTTCTATTAGATACAGGAGCCGATGTCAGCGTAATTAAAGAATCGTGTGTGATTGAATCTTCAATATTTTATCCAACTTTAAAATGTCAAATAAAAGGTGTAACCAGTGGAGTTGATGAATCCTTAGGATTAGTGCCATCGAAAATAATTTTTACTGAGACGTTCAGCATTGCTCATAATTTCCAAATTGTAAATGATGAATTTCCAATCCCTTGTAGTGGAATTATTGGTAAAGATTTTCTGACTCATTGGCAATGCAAGATAGACTTTGCGAATCTAACGTTAGAAATTCCTTTTGAAGCTACATCAATTCTTCTTGATCTAATAACATCCTCGTCTAAATTAATAATTCCTCCAAGAAGTGAACAGATCATTAATGTAAGGTGTAACAATATCGAAAACAACGCGGAATACTTGTGCTTATCCAAGGAGATAATATCGGGCGTGTTTGTTGGAAATACAATTGTTGAACCTCACAATCAATCTGTTACTCTTAATTTAATAAATACTAATGACAAACCTGTCCAATTTTTAGCCAAGGAGTTAACATTTGATAAGCTTGTACATTATGATATATTTTCTCTCAAATCCTGGAACAATACAAATACTGATCGTTTAAAAACCATTGAGTCATCTGTTTCATTATCACACCTAGATCAAGAAGAACGTGAATCCATTAGACGTATTATACGTGAATATAATGACGTATTTCATTTAGAAGGTGATATGCTAACTGCTGCTCAAGGAGTTAAACATAGTATTCCAATAAAATCAGATAGTGTACCTATTTATAAAAAATCATATCGAATGCCTGATGCAATTAAAAAGGAAATAAACGGTCAAGTAGATGAGATGCTAAAACAAAACATAATTGAACCAAGTGAAAGCCCTTGGAACTTTCCCTTTTTAGCTATACCAGAAAAATCCGGAGATGGTTCGAGGAAATGGCGTGTCGTCGACTTTCGTCATTTAAACGACATAACATTAGACCGCGTATATCCTCTTCCAAACATCGTTGAAATACTGGATCAATTGGGCAAATCCTCATATTTTACTAGTTTAGACATGACCAATGGGTATCACCAGGTGCTGTTGGATGAAGATGCAAAACCCAAAACCGCTTTTAATACTAGTGCTGGGCATTTTCATTTCAATCGTATGCCATTTGGTTTGAAAGGAGCTCCTGCTACTTTTCAACATTTAATGAATACAGTACTATCTGGACTCAATGGCTTAAAATGTTTAGTTTATTTAGATGATATTGTGATTTATGGGCAAAATTTATACGAACACAATAAAAGACTACGGGAAGTTCTCGATTGTCTAAGAACACATAAATTAAAATTAAATCCAGTTAAGTGTCAATTTTTACGACAAGAATTAACTTACATAGGACATATTGTAGGACCAGACGGAGTGAAGCCCGATCCCGAAAAGGTTGGTGCGGTTGTAAACTATCCTGAACCTAAAATTGTTGAGTTTGTTATTTTATGTTATATTTTTATTAATTATATATATTATATAATTATATATATTATAATTATATATGTATATTTTAATTATTATATATTATAATTATATATTATATATTTACGTTTTGTATTTAGAGAGTTTCATTAAATTCTCATGATAGAAAACGAGACGCATACAAATATTACAAGACGCCATTTTAATTTTTTTTCTTGTTTCATTCTAGTTAAATCTTTCAGTGGAGTGGAGTGTTATTTACTATATGCGGTGGATTTAGTCGTTCATATATTCGTTCAAGAAAGCATCGAAATTCAGGTGAGTTGGTAGATAAATCTTTCAGTGGAGTGGAGTGTTATGTACTATATGCGGTGGATTTAGTCGTTCATAAATTCGTTCAAGAAAGCATCGAAATTCAGGTGAGTTTGTTATTTTATATTATAGTTTTATTAATTATATATATTATATAATTATATATTATAATGTGTATAATATGTATATTATAATTATTATATATTATATTTATTATATGTTTACGCTTTGGTTTAGAGAGTTATATTAAATCTCAAATCTAAATCTAAAATCTTCTAATATTTAGCGATATATATATAATATATATATATATATATATATATATATATATATATATATATATATATATATAATATATATATATATATATATATATATATATATATATATATATATATATATTATATATATATATATACATATATATATATATATATATATATATATATATATATATATATATATATACATAAAAAAATATAGAAAATTTGAGCATTAAAAGTTATTTTTTAAATATCAAATTCAATCGTAAACTTTTATATCCACCATTCCACTGCTCAAATTTTCTTTACAATTCTTACAATGCTAATTCATTTAACCCAAACGGTATTCCCAATAAATATATTCTGAATTTTTCCAAAACACTAACGATAGCTAAAGCCTCAAGCTCGATGCTATGATATCGAGATTCTTCTGATGAAGTCCTTCTTTGTTTTTGAAGCAAAACAGCCCCAATGCCTATTGCACTTGCATCGGTATGTGATTCCGTAGCTGATGATGGGTCAAGGACCTTCAAATTAAGCGATGACACAAGTACCTTCTTAATCGACTCAAATGTCTGTTGTTGTCTAAAATAGCTTGCAAGGCCCAAAAAACTTCGAACACCCTTTTGATCTTTGTGGAGTGTTACGTATGCGGTGGATTTATTCGTTCATAAATTTGTATAAGAACTCGTACGTTTGATAAATATTTTAGTGTAGTGTTAGTGTATACCGGTGGACATCGATTTAGTCTCGTAAATTCTAGAACAGAACTCGGTCGTTTCTTATAGTGGAGGAGGGGTGGTAGGGTGGTTTTACAAAGTCATATTTTCTTTTACTCATGATATGAATTCAAATTTTATGTATCTAAAATTGTTGTTTGAAATATATCTAAAATAAATTAAAATTTCATTCAATTTCAATCAATAACAGATTATAATTAAAGTTATTAGCTATTAAGTTTTTTAATTATTATTTTATATGTTACGTTTATTTACTATATATTATACATCAATATACAGATGGATAACTACAGCGGTTGTACTAGTTCACTTACTGATGAAGATCAAATATATAGTGTTGATGAAATTATAATTCTTCCGACCGATAATGACCTAGACGAAATTTTGAAGCAATGGTCCTTGGAATCAATACTTCCAAAATTGTTAAGTAAGATTGTACTCGAAATATAATAAAATAAATTACAATAAATATTGCATATTTATTAGGTAAAAATATCACATTAGACAGCTTCCAGTACCTAACAGAACTAGAACTTAGTTCTATATTTCATGACGATTTAGGAAATAAAGCTCGATTTAGAGCTATGCTTTTGGAATGGCGAGTAAAAAATGTACTTTAATTTATAAGATTACTTAAAAACAATGGTTATTTAAAAAATGTTTATTACAGAATTTCACCGCGCATTCTTTAACTTTAAATGACAGTGGTATCACAATTACCAATGGTGGCAGTACTAATTTACTGCAAGAAAGATTTACTAGAGTGTCAAACATGTCATTTTCACCATCTCCGTTATCGTTGTCGCCATCTGCATCGCCTCTGCCGTCATCCGATTTTTTTGTATACATTTAAAACTTTGTTTGAGTTTAAAAGTTGTTAGTTGTGAATGTCTTGCAATCGTCTTCCTTTACCGAAGGTACACAAACCAAATTTCAATTACATTTTTGGCCAGTCAAATCATGTCGCGCTAGACTTTGTTGCACTATATGGGTGGGAACGTTAATATTAAAAAAAAAAATCACTTTTTGCCTCTTCATTATGTTTGTCTTACGCCAAAATTAATGCTTTAGAGTTAAAGGGTACTAATTTATTTTCTCAATATCTCAATACAAGTGAATTCAAACTAAACATGCACACTACGACACTGCTAAACTCAAACATTTTACACTTCTAAAATTATGTAATGTAACTATATGTGTGTAAATCATAATTCTTAGGTGCTGGCGAATTTTCTAACAACACCAGCTGGAGCAAAAATTAACTCGATGTACCAAGATAAGAATCCTCCTCAATTTACTCCGGAATTACGTGATTTACTCTGCACACATATAGCGCGATTCTTTGTAGAAAACAATAAAAGTATGACAATTAATGATTTTCGTAACGTAACGACTCAAATTATGGATCGTTTTCCAGAAGAAAATCCAGTGAGTTATATAAGTTTAATATTTTTGCTGTACCATAAATCTACAAATTGAGAAAACTAACAATAATTTTTTGTATAAGGATTACTATTTTAGCAACATAAAGCATCCGACAGGGAAGTTATATAATAAATACAGAGTGATACAAAAAAATTTATCGAAGGTGGGGTATTTCACTGATAGTAAACGGAGACGCAATAAGGTTGAAGAGGTCGAAGTGCTAGAAAATGTAACCGGTATTGAATATAATAATTGCTTCTCATAGTCGTATGCCTAGATTCTCTGTGCTTTATTTTAGATACAGCAGAAGAGCTTACTGACATAACTAAAGATTGGTTGAAAGGTTCACAACCAACCATGTGAAGTGGTTGAACAGAAATGGAAAATTACATACGACATCCGCAGCAAAGAGCTTTCAAAATCCAAGGATAGCGCATCCTTTATAAATGAATGGCCATTGTATCAAAATACAAAAGGATTTCGTCTTGTAAGTACATACACATTCAAACATATGCATTATTTATATATAATAAATAACATACATAATTTATAACAAGTTGTATTATGTGTTGTCCTATGGAATTTCATTTCAAATTCAAGTCCCACTTTTGATTTGTTTTTAATTTATTTGTTGATTAAATATCACAATCATGATGGTTTGAGTAAACGATAACATATGTATATTTTGTTTTATGTATAGCTTGAAGGCTATATGTTTCGTATGTAACAAAAAATTTTGTAATGCCAGAAGTTATTGTTGCTTTGATGTTTTTTTTGTATGAATTAGAGTTCAGATGCTACAATTGTAGAGGTTAAAATTTCATCAGTTTCGCAAACTCGAACGCTGACGCTGAAAATACGATGTACAATTTAATTGTATGTTTAAAATTTGGATATATTTAAATCATAAACTCCGTACTATCATAATCGACTTTTTTTAATAATTAAATGTTGGTATTTAATTAAATGTTGGTATTTAATTAAATGTTGGTGTTTCAGAAAAAAATATATAATTTTTCAATTTATACTGCCACGCGCTTGTTAAAGGTGTACCCGTGGACTTAAATTGATGTCATATATATAGAAGCATTTTTAAAGCAGTATTTTATTCTGTATAATATTTAGATCGAAATTGACTTCGAATTAAAGTATACAGACACTCATGGGCAGCTGTTTAAGAAATGGATCACGTTTAAAAATCAAATTGGGGAAATTTTTAAGAAGAAACTAAAAGACAAATTGGCGTTGCAAATATATGACGATCTATCTACTGAAGAAGGTAATCACAGAAAATAATTCCATACCTTTTCAAATTAATTTTTTTAAATTTTATTTTATTTTCCAGATATTGGAAACATCCAGATTTGTAAATTGATGCATTATATCCTTAAACCTTCCGGAAAGCACAAGCAACATGGCGTAGTTTGGAAGTTTACAGTCAACGACTCGATACAATCATTTTTAATAGAAGTAATAGATCCAGCACACATACAGGAAAAGGTACATAATACTAAAACATTTTGCCTTTCGAGAAATTTAACGTTACAGCCATTTATAATTTTTATTAATAACGATAATCCTCAGTTTTGTGTTGTGTACGACGAAATCATTTATACCTTCGACCAATTTTTAGTTGCGCTCGATGTTTGCTTTAAAACTTTTTTTGTATTTAAGTTGTCATACCCAAACCAATCAGAGAAATTCTGGCTGTTCATTCAGAAATTTTTTTATTATATAACAACCCCATTTGATAAAATTACACCTGATTTGGTAGATGTAATATCTCAACTAGAGTAATAGAAATTTATAATTTTCACATTTTCTTGTATAAATTATTAATTACAATTGCTTGTATCATGTATACCTGTTTTATGTGTTCTGTTTCATTCGAAGAAATTCAATTTTTATTAAAACATTTCACTTATATACACGTGTTAGCGCCAGCTGCTGTCGTGCAGTGTTGTCAAGATAAATGCAATCAGTTATTTTCGAACTGAAATTCTTTTAAGCGCCATTTACAAAGCAACCACTCAAAAAATAAACATTTCCCTCAACAAGCACAACAAGCACACGGCTTAAACCTTATATCGTCTGAAACGTCCAATAAATTAGTTGTAGATAAATATAACGTTTCATCGGAAAAAACGTCGAAAATCAATATAATCGATTTAACTAAAAAATTCCAAAACCAGGTATTGAAGTTTGTTTTACAACTATATTCAAAAATAACTTTGACCACCGTGTTAATAGAAACAATTCTAGCAAGTTTTGATAGCATTTTGCAACTTTTGATTGCTACTCTAAAAGAAATTATTTCTGAGTCGGAAATAGAAGTTTACCAGTTTCTTGATATTATTGCAAAAATATTTGATAAAGTGAAAACTGAATATTTGTTTAATATAGAATTAACTGAAACGGAATAATTTGTGTGTGATGCGCTTGCAATGGCACAGAATATATATATAACAATTTCGTTTATATGTATTTTGATACCGTTTTTTGAATGCATCATTCGCATTGTATGTATAATATTCTAAAGTGTATAGAAATTTTTTGATACCAAAGGATGCTCAAGATAAGTGTTTTTTCATTTTTTTCATTGTTCTAAATTTTTATTACATATTTTGTTATTACATATTTAATCGCTGGCTTAGTTTTAATTTTTGTGTAATTAATATTTACTGTTTTGTGTCATTTTTGTTTGACCATGCAAAAGTTGGTGCATTTTTCACGATCGCGTGTTCTTTTGCTATATGAAAGTTATTAGGGTTGAGGTTAAATTTTGGAACGCATTAACATGTTCGTATTGAAATATTTTATATTTCTTGCTCTCTTTGCGTTGTTTTGTTACACTCGTTAAAAAATTTTGTTGTTGTTTTTGCGAGTAAACAAGTTTGATGTCCGGTGATTTTCGTTTTTTCCTGAGTATCGTATAATTTTGTAACCTACGTTGTCTTTTATTTACATATTTACTTGCAAATTTAATGTAAAAATGTGTTTCAAAGTTTATGTGGGTGTGTAGCGAACGTGCACGAATGAAGAGTATTTGACGAATCAGATAACTTTTTCATCAGTGTCTATGCATGTGTATGTGGCCGTCTCGAAATGTAGGGACTTTATTTGTACGTATGTGGTACGTAAATACGGAGAGAAGCTTTCGTGCAAATGCTCTGGATTTTTTTGGAGAGTTTTTTGGCTTTATTGGTTCGTATCTTGTATCAGGTGCGGCGGATAAATGAATTTTCATTCTACTGGGCATTGACTTTGTTTGTATATCATATATTTGGTGAATTGGTTTTTGGTTTTGGGGTGGTTTTCGTTTGGAGGCCATTTTCTGTGGTGGTGTCTTTTTTAGTCTGGCTGGAGTCTATCGTATGAAGAGTGGTAATTTCGTTTGTTTTCGTCTCTATTGTACGATAGTCATCGGATTAGGGACGTCGTAGCGGAGAATGGTGAAGTTCTGAGTGAAGATTTGCTTGAGGGTAAGGGGTACTTTATCAGAATGCAGGACGGATATACGGAGTTTGTGTTCGGGTGACTGGGGGGTTTGTTTCTCCGTCACATGTGCGAGATGTGAATGAGTGGGGTCTGCATTCGTGCAATTTGGGCCTGCATACGTACAAGCCGTGTATTTTGTCCGGCTTCTACTTGGTCGTATTTTGACTTCCTACTAATAATAATACATTTTAAAGTGTTAAAATGTCTAAATATTTTAAGATTCTTAAGCCGTCTGAGATAATGAACATTAATACTATATTTTATTTATTTATAGTTTCCAGATTGGACAACTATCAATACTGAGTTTTATTATTAGAAATTAATAAATTATAATTTGTACATAAACGTTTTAATCCCGGGTTGAGTTGGTTTAGATATATATTCTGTAATTAAGAATTTCCTTCTTTATAAACTCTTTCAATAGGTTTTACTGGGTATAATGCTTCCAAATTGATCGTATTTGTTAACCGCCATTTATGGTTTCAGATCGAAGTTAGTTTGCTTCAAGAACTGCATTGAAGTGACAATTGCCGTCGCTAGTAATATAATAGATTTCCACTATTAACCAGAAAACAAATTTTTAATTATAGGTCGAATTGTAGTTACAATTTAATTGTAATTTTTCTTATTTTAATTTAATTTAATTATATATTTAAGATTTAATTTGTCCCACGACAATTGGGTTACAAATATTATTTTAATAGATTAAATGACTATGGTTATATGTAACATTGAAGTGTCGGTAAAGGAAAACTTTATGGGTTGATTTATTTTTTGGCTTGGAGGTTACACAATAAAATTTATAATCAGACTGATACATAGATGTTTTTTTGTATTTTTGGGATCATGGCACTTCTTTAATTAGATTATTTGCTAATAGCTACTTATTACTAATTCTGTCATCTTACAGATTCCTGATTAGCTTAATAGTTTTATTTAATTCTGATTGGGAATAAATTATAATGTGTTAATTTGTTTAGGTATTGGAGATTCTTAACCTGTGTGACACATTCATTATTTATATATTACCTTATAGATTCCAGATTAGCTATTTTTGAAAACAGATGTCTTTGTTTCATTTTTATATTTTAAACATATTGGTTTATTAGGGATTGTAAGGTTATCGGTTGAAGAGGGGATCCATCCGTTTGATACTACAATATTTGGATTCGATTTGTTGTATTTTATTTATTTTACGATAATAAATTATAATTAATTTAGTTATAATAATCATTACATTACATTTATTCTATTCAAGAATAATTTAATTATATCGTACAAAATAAGGAATCTCTAACGCATAATAATGACATTTTATTACAGGAAATTGACCATTAAGATGCCAACATTATTAATTATAAATTTTTTAAGATGCTATAATAAAGAGGTGTGGCGGGCCCGGCGTCGCGACATTGACTGCTTCATTTTTTTTTTTTTTTTTTTTTTTTTTTTTTTTTTTTTTTTTTTGGTAGGGGATGGCGGAGGAAATGGTATTAAATAAAATTTAATCACTCATAATAATGAAATTTTATTTCAGGACAGTTACTAATTAATAACTATTTAGGATGTTGATTGCTGATTATTTATATCCCGAAAAACAAAAATAATTGTGCCGTCTTGTGCTTTACTAACTATTGACTACTTAGGTGTCTGTAACCGGGTCAAGTCTATCATACCTAACAACCTTTCCAATCCTTCCATCTTGTTATATGTAAAAGGGGTGTACGGTAGGCCGGCGGATCCGGGATCCTTGCTTAGTCTTGGCCGTACATTCTAATCAATCAATCAATCAATATAGAATTAACTGAAACGATAGGATATCAAAATCCTCAAAAATGTGTAATTCACAATGAAGTACGACAAGTATTTAAATCGGGTCAAACATTATTAAAAAAATTTTAATTACTATTGCGTACTTTCGCCAATTATTTTTGAAATAAAAAGTTTTTTTGAAAGACCGGATATCCTCAATCAAACAATAAATAATACAAATCGCTTAATGAATTCAAAGGATGAATTACAAAACTTTGTTCAAGGTAAATTATGGCGTGATAAACGAAAATTATTTGCACCCGAAGAAATAGTTTTACCTTATATTTTATACTATGATGATTTTGAAACTGGAAATGCATTGGGTAGTCATGCGGGGTCCCAATCTATCGCGGGTTTTTTTTTTTTATTTTCCAACTCTACCATCCGGTGACTTGAATTTAAATAATATATTGGTTGCACAATTAATGAAAACAAGTTATTTAAAAAGATTTGGTAGTAATCTATCGCTAAGTTACCTAATTGATTGCTTGAAGGAAATTGAATCTGCAGGTATTTTGATAAATATAGAAAATAATCCCAAATGTGTTAAATTTGTTCTAGGTCTTATTATTGGGGATCATTTAGCTTTAAATTCTATAATGGGATTTAGTTCATCGTTTTCACATAATTATTATTGTCGACTTTGTAAAGTGGATAAATCAGTTCTTGAATATTCATGTACGGAAAATGTAGGTAAATTACGTACGGTAAATGACTACAAAATAGATATTGAGAGTAATGATTTTAAATTATCCGGTATTAAATTTAATTCCTCATTTAACGAGTTTAGAACATTTCATGTAACCCAAAACTACTACTGTGATATTAAGCATGATGTCTTTGAAGGCATTATAAAATTTGGGTTAGCACGAGCGGTAAAAATATTTATTTATGAAAAAAAATATTTTACGCTAGAGTTTCTCAATGCCAAATTTAATTCGTTTGATTATGGTGAAATAGAAGTTCAAAATCGCCCAAATTCAATCAAAGAAGAACATATAAAAAACCTAAATCTGCATATGTCTGCTAGAGAGAGCTATTGTTTCTTAAAATATTTTCCAGTTTTCGTAGGAAAGAGTATTCCTAAAAATGATTCCTGTTGGAAATACGTTCTCTGTCTATATGATCTAGTAGAATTCTTGTTGAAAGATTCGTTTACTCAAGCAGAAATTAATTGTTTGAGAGAACTTATTAAAAAGCACCATAAGAAATATATAAGCTGCTTTGATACTAAATTGAAACCTAAACATCACTTCCTCTTCCACTATCCTCGTTTAATCGAACAGTCTGGTCCCTTAAAACTACTAAGTTGTATGCGGATGGAAAGTAAGAACAAACAAGTGAAAGAATATTCTAAAGTGTGTAGTTCACGAATTAATTTACCTCTTTCTCTAAGTAAAAAGTGTTGCTACAGTTTTGCATTTAACATTATATATCAAAACAAAAATGACATAGAAATAATTAAAACAAAAATTAAAGTGCAAAATTAAAGTATTTTGCATTTAAATAGTTATTTAAGAAATGGTACAGTGGAATTAATTTCAGCAGTTCGATATAAGGGAACATTATTTAAAAGTGGTTTTTGTATTTATAAAGCAGCGAAACTGTATCTAGTTCAGGATATGATAATGTCCGATACTAATTTGATGTTAATTCTTTTAGAAATTGAAATTATATATTTTGATTCGAACCTAAAAATTTTTCACACCGGGACAAAAAAGGTGATAGTTTTTTGAAAAACATTAACACTCTTAAAACAAAAAACCACTTCAATTAAATACTTTTAGCGACGGGAAGAAATTTTTTCTACCAAGAGCTTATTAAATTTATTTTCATTTTTCTATGTTCATATATATACAACATATATATTCTATGTACATATATATACATATATATTTATATATATATATATATATATATATATATATATATATATATATATATATATATATATATATATATATATATATATATATATATATATATATATATATATATATATATATATATATATATATATATATATATATATATATATATATACGCATAATATATATGTACATTCTATGTACATATATATTATGCGTGTTATACATGTGTTTAATATATTTATATTTCAAACAAATTGGCTCATTAAATTTATTTTCGTCTTCCTAATTTGTGATTTAAATTCAAATTAGATACAGGTATAACTAAACTTGAAACGTGAACTAATCTAACGTCTTTGTTTAAAATTAAAAATAAATATTTAAATCTTAACTAAACTAAATAATTGAACGATTTAATTTAAATATCAATTATTTGAAAACTATTTTTCTATTGTTTGTTAAAATGCGCGCCGTACAGGCCTCCCTCCATTCGGTCGTTTCTTATAGTGGAGGAGGGGTGGTAGGGTGGTTTTACAAAGTCATATTTTCTTTTACTCATGATATGAATTCAAATTTTATGTATCTAAAATTGTTGTTTGAAATATATCTAAAATGAATTAAAATTTCATTCAATTTCAATCAATAACAGATTATAATTAAAGTTATTAGCTATTAAGTTTTTTAATTATTATTTTATATGTTACGTTTATTTACTAAATATTATACATCAATCAAACAAAATGACTTATTTATTTAAAATAAATAAAATATTGTATAAATTTAAAAAATATGAATTTTATTGTATAACATCGAAGGAAAATTTAATTTGGCCATTATTCCTTCTAATGTGGACAAATTAAATGAACGAGACACATTCAATTGTAACTGAATATAATAATCTTTTTAGGAATTTACTGTGTAGTACATGTTCACGATATTTACAATCCTATCCTCTTAGTCGTATCACATGTCACTTCTTACAACAATCATTTTTTCATATTCCCTTAGTCGATTGAAGCGACAATCATTGATTGAAGTGGTCAATTCCGTTAGTCATTTAAAAAGTTTCAGTTCACCTGAGGAGATTTGCAGCCGTGGGAATTTTTTAGGCGATACAAGCATGGAGAGGTATAAAATAAGGAGTAAGTATTCTTAGCATTGCACGGTAAGTTAAAAATTATTGGATAAACCATCCGCGTCCATTCATACATTAACCAAAAGAGTTACACGATGTATGTATATCAAGGCATTTAATGTGTAATGTTTATCCACAGGACATCCAATATTTTTCATAATGTATACAAACCGAATGCATAATTCATGATCCTAATTGAATAAATTATCCAAACGCGAGCTCAAATTATGTAATTGTTATGCATGTGCTGCACAAATTTAAGGAGTAAGCATTCTTAGTATTGCACGACAAGTTAAAAATTATTGGATAAACCATCCGCGTCCATTCATACATTAACCAAAAGAGTTACACAATGTATGTATATCAAGGCATTTAATGTGTAATGTTTATCCACAGGACATCCAATATTTTTCCTAATGTATACAAACCGAATGCATAATTCATGATCCTAATTGAATAAATTATCCAAACGCGAGCTCAAATTATGTAATTGTTATGCATGTGCTGCACAAATTTAAGGAGTAAGCATTCTTAGTATTGCACGGCAAGTTAAAAATTATTTTATAAACCATCCGCGTCCATTCATACATTAACCAAAACAGTTACACGATGTATGTATATGAAGGCATTTAATGTGTAATGTTTATCCACAGGACATCCAATATATTTCATAATGTATACAAACCGAATGCATAATTCATGATCCTAATTCAATAAATTATCCAAACGCGAGCTCAAATTATGTAATTGTTATGCATGTGCTGCACAAATTTAAGGAGTAAGCATTCTTAGTATTGCACGGCAAGTTAAAAATTATTGGATAAACCATCCGCGTCCATTCATACATTAACCAAAACAGTTACACGATGTATGTATATCAAGGCATTTAATGTGTAATGTTTATACACAGGACATCCAATATTTTTCATAATGTATACAAACCGAATGCATAATTCATGATCCTAATTGAATAAATTATCCAAACGCGAGCTCAAATTTTGTAATTGTTATGCATGTGATGCACAAATTTAAGGAGTAAGCTTTCTTAGTATTGCACGGCAAGTTAAAAATTATTGGATAAACCATCCGCGTCCATTCATACATTAACCAAAAGAGTTACACGATGTATGTATATCAAGGCATTTAATGTGTAATGTTTATCCACAGGACATCCAATATTTTTCATAATGTATACAAACCGAATGCATAATTCATGATCCTAATTGAATAAATTATCCAAACTCGAGCTCAAATTATGTAATTGTTATGCATGTGCTGCACAAATTTAAGGAGTAAGCATTCTTAGTATTGCACGGCAAGTTAAAAATTATTGGATAAACCATCCGCGTCCATTCATACATTAACCAAAACAGTTACACGATGTATGTATATCAAGGTATTTAATGTGTAATGTTTATACACAGGACATCCAATATTTTTCATAATGTATACAAACCGAATGCGTAATTCATGATCCTAATTGAATAAATTATCCAAACGCGAGCTCAAATTATGTAATTGTTATGCATGTGCTGCACAAATTTAAGGAGTAAGTATTCTTAGCGTTGGACGGCAAATCAAAATTTATTGTATGATCGTAAGCGTCTATGCATAAATTATACCAACAGTTTGCATGATTTATGTGTATATTAAAGAATTGACCATCCATTGAAGGAATATGCTGTGCAATTGATGTTATTGTATAGATCATTCATAAATTGCATTTATTATCCCTTTCTTATTCACTGTTGAAAATCGCACTTAATTTTTGGATAAATATTGCTCTTATAAGTATAATCTATACAATCGTTTCTCTGGATGAACTCAGCGTGATGTTAGAGCATTTCTTGGGTTCGTAGGATATTATAGGCGTTTCGTGAAATTTTTTTCTAAAATTACCTTGCCTTTAACAGCTCTTCTAAAAAAGGAAACACCTTTTGTTTGGTCTCCGTTTTGCGATGAAGCCTTTAAAACCCTTAAGTCCATAATAATTAAACCACCTATACTTCAATTTCCTAACTTTGATAAAATGTTAATAATAACGACGGACGCAAGCGATATAGCTATCGGATCAGTTCTTTCCCAAGTATTTGAAGCCGGTGAACTACCTATTGCTTTTGCTAGTCGAACCCTTACCAAAGCAGAGAAAAATTATTCCGTAATAGAAAAAGAGCTTTTAGCTGTTGTTTGGAGTATTAAACATTTCCGTGCATATTTCTATGGTCGAAAATTTAAATTAATAAGCGATCACAAACCATTAGTTTGGTTACTTGGTATGAGCAACCCTTCCTCGCGTTTAATGCGATGGCGCTTAGAGCTCGAAGAATATGATTTCGAAATCTCTTACAAACCAGGATCACTTAACAAAAATGCAGACGCATTAAGCCGTATTTCGATTGATGAATCAAAACTCTTTAAAAATATTTCTTTACAAACTTCTGATTCTTCCAACAAAAGTCTGTCTTCGCCTTCCAATTCTTATAATAATCAACAAACTAGTAGTTCGGAACCGAATTTAACATCTTATAAACATATTAACGCTGTTACTCGTTCACAAACTAAACCCGAAATAAAAAACTTATCAGGTAACCCGAGTATTTCAGAAAATAAACCTTCCAATAATAATAGCAGCAAATTAACCCCTCTCAATGGAACATCTGATCAGATCCATCCACAACCAAATATAATAGAAATAACCGACCCTAACAACCAATTAAAACTGATACAGGAATTTCATGATACACCTCTTGGTGGTCACCAAGGTATCCAACGAACATACAAACGCATGCGCAAATACTATTACTTTCCGAAAATGCTAGGTATGATTAAAAAATTTATTAAATCATGTGACTCTTGTCAGAAGAATAAAGCAAGTCCAGTTAAGAGAATGCCAATGACAATTACTTCCACATCTAATAAACCCTTCGAAAAGATTTTCTTGGATATTGTTGGCCCATTATTATCAAGTTATCATCAAAATAAGTACATATTGATTATTATGGATGATTTAACTAAATATGCTGTTGCTGTTCCAATTCCAAACCAGGAAGCTGAAACAGTGGCTAATGCTCTTTTAACAGATTTTGTAAGCATCTATGGTTGCCCACAGTCAATTTTAACCGACCAGGGTACAAATTTCATGAGTTCGGTCTATCAAAATCTTTGTAAACTTCTTAGAATAAAGAAAATCAATACATCCGCTTTCCATCCTCAAAGCAATGGAGCTTTGGAACGCTCACATCGTACACACCGAGTGGTTAGTACACAATATATAAAACAAAAACTCAAATTTTCCTAAAAGCAATAAATCATATGGCATAAAACAGAAAAATTGAGAAACACCCAAATAGTAGATAAAATAAAATTTCCTAATTAGTTAAATATCCATAATATGTTATTCATAGATAGAGGACTGTATATAATCTAAATATAAGTATATGCAAATAAGAGATAAGAAAACAAAACGAAAAGGGAATTTTATTTTTTTTATTAATTTCATGTAAGAATTTCAAATAATGTTACATAAATAAAGTTTTATTGGTATGTTTTCTTTTGCAAATTAAAGACAAGTCAGCTCTAACATTGTTGGATACTTTTTTAAAACCAGATATATCTGAAGGTACCACCATATTATTAAAAAAGATTTCTGAAGTACTATTTAATTAATTTTTTTATTTTCTTTAGATAATCGTAATTATTTATCTTTTATGTTGATGCATGTAGTTTTGCCACCAACAGCGCGGATCAAAATAAAAACTAATAAGAATCTTTGGAAACCAACAATAAAGGACTCACAAGACTCAACTATATTAACTGTGGCAACAGAAAATGACGTCCGTCCAACTTTAGAGAATTTAAGTATTGTACAAAATATTTATTGATGGGACTTAAGCGCCAACCAATTATTATATGCGTCGGTGGAAGTGCACATTTTTTATCTCTGTGGATGAAATTTTATTTACGTTTGATTCTTTTTTAACTGCTCTTGATGCTTTATTTAAAATATTCTATGTATTTAATATTGAATATTCACCTGAAAGTAACTTAGTATGGCAGTTCATACAACAGTTTTTTTAATGAAATGAACTTTATTTGCTTTAATTGTAAAAATGATTTTTTCACTATGACGGCTTTAATGTGTCACCTTCGTAATGTGGAATTATTAGGATCATACGACACATATTATTGTAGGCATAATGAGTGTCCGCAAGGTTTTTCAATTGTTTATAGTTATAAAAAACATGTGTTATCAAAGCATGCTAGTCATCGACCGAGTTCGATAAAACCAGAAAAAATTTACCAATGAATTGGTAAATAACATTACAAGTCAAAATGTTAAAACTGCAGAAAACGTAGAATTAATTCAAATTCCTCAATCTTCCGTAACAAATCGTTTACAGTCAGATGATATTATACAATTTAAAGAAATGGTTTACAAACATGCTATTATTCTAGCTTGTGGCATGTTTGCGGATATGTACATGCCCAGAAAAAAACCGTAGAAATTTTAAAATTATTTTCGGCGTTCTCGGAAAATGTTTCAACATACCTTAGCTCTGTATTTATGCACCCTTGTTGGTCCACTGGAATATGTACAGATAGACCTCCGAAAAATGAAAGTTTATTAGTTTTATTTAAAGATTGCTTTAGATGTAAAGATAGTGAGTATACATTTTTGAAAAAATTGAAACACTACATTTATATGAACGATAACATATATTTTCTATTGACAATCGAATTTCAAAAGATACTTTACGAGAAACAGCAAGTGAAGGCATACTAATGCCCGTAAAATTTCAAATTAAAACGTTTTGAATGTTCAGGTGTTTTTTCATCAGTGACAATATGGATAAGTTCAAAACTAATTCCTCGTGTGTTTCAAATTTCATAAAAGATGAATTATGGAAACAAAATTCCAGCGATTTGATGGCAAAATTGTCATACCGTATTTTTTATATTACGACGACCTGCAAATCAATAAACCCATTCGCCCACACTCATAATCAATTGCTGCATTTTACTACTCGTTTCCAACGCTACCAAACCACTTAAGCTCTTTACATGAAAGCATCTTTGTTTGCTTTTATATTTAAATCAGAATACAAAAAATTTGGAACAAGTCATTGTCTTTACGTTTTAGTTGATATAATCAAGGAAATTGAAAATGAAGGTATACTTCTTAAAATAAATGATGAAGAAATCAATGTGCATTTTTTCTTAGGGGATTACATTTTTTACTAGGGTTTACAACATCTTTCTCATCCCATTTTTATTGCCGCTTTTGCAAAAGATCTAAAACAGAAGCTTATACTGATTGCATAGAATATCTCAATTCGCTTAGAAATTCGGAAAACTATGAGGAATATTTACTTATTAATAATAGTTCTTCTACTGGAATTAAAGATAATTCAATTTTGAATCAAATCGATTATTTTCATGTCACTGAACATTATTCCGTAGATATAATGCACGACTTATTCGAGGGGGTTTGTGTAAATGACATGTGTCAAATTATGTTGCATTTTACTAAAATCAGTAAAATTGTTTAGTATAGATACATTAAATTTCAGAAAACAAAACTTTGATTGTGGTGAAATTCATAGGGGCAATATTTCATGTCCTTTAAAACTCTCAGATCAAAAAATAATAAACTGAGAATGTCAGCAAGCGAAATTAATAGTTTCATACATTTTTTCCCAATTATTATTGGTGATCTAATTCCAATAGATGATTCAGTGTGGAATTTTTTCATCATTCTTTTAAACATAATAGAACTGGTCCACCAAATACGTAACACGCTAACTTGGTAAAAGTGGTATCCAGAATGAAGGACTTAATTAAGCGAAAATCAGCTATCAAAGGCCAAATTACGAAATTACACAGCTATGCAAGATCTTGTAAGGACACCACATCTACGATGACATGCAAATCCGTTTAGAGAAATTAAAGGAATATTATACGAGTCTTGTGAATATTGAAGATCAGAAGTTCTCCCTCGACCCTGAGGTGGCCTCAGACATTGATACAGTTGATGATAATTATTATTTCTGCGTATTGACGTTACAAAAATTAATGAAAGCGAAAATTCAAATACCACCATGCAACCTCAAAGTCACTAATCTGAATTCATCTTTTTGAGTACATATGAATTATAATTTCCTGAATCATCGAATGCTGCATTATTCAACGTCGGTATTATAGCGTTTCTAAGCGTATATATTTTGTAGTTACCATAACGGGAAATCCTTAACAAGACGTTTTATATTTATTTAATTAAATTTGCTAATTTAATGGGTTTCAACTGGATGCATGTGTATGTGTATAAATCCGAATAGTTGGTGTAAGTATAACCTTTAAATAATGACGAATCTTGCCGTACAGTGGCCGCATTCTTGGGTCATTAACTATGATTCACAAATGGCGCCTCCGCCATTACCAAAGATACCGCACATTACGAGATTAAGGTTAGGTTACAAAGATTAGAAACGTTGTGGAATGAGTTTTATCAATACGAAGACCAAATTGCGTTGGCGCGCGAGTTACATGTAGGACATTGACACCACATGATAACAAAAACACAATTCATAACAAAAATGCACACGAAAACATTTTATTCTAAAAAAAGATCAAAATACATAAATGTTCTCATAAAAAGTGCAAACGAAATATTTTAGCAATTTTTATATTTTTTTATGAAACGAAATCTAATCTAGATAAGCATATTTAAAAATGAATATTAGTGTCAAATTCGAAACACGTTTAAATATGCTTACATTGAAATTTTTACCAAAAAGTTAAAATTAAAAAATTAAATAAAAATTTAGAATTGTATATGACTCTGAAGAGTTCAGACTTTAAACCAATTTTCAAAAACAACTCTAAAGAGTTTGAAATACGAATACATTAATTTTAAGATTAATGTATATACATAAAACACTTAGAATAATTTACTAGTGATTAAGTCTTAAGATAAATAGTGTAAAAAATAAAAGTGTAAAGTACAAAAATAAATAAATTTTTTTTCGTTCGACCGAAATTAAAATATGAAATTCGCGCGACTAATGCCAGTCAAGCAAACAAGAAGAGTTTGAAATGAAATTTTTTGAAGTTAAGGCCACATTACTAAAGTGTCTTAAGGAGGGCTAAGCACGCATCGGTGCTGCTACTAATAATACGTGGTTAGACAGTTTGCTAGATCAACAACGTGTGTTCTTAGAAGACTATCAATGATCGGTCATGAATCAATTCAGACTCATTTAAACTACCTCGAGTATATATTGATAAATTCACGGGAGAGTATGAAGCCTGGCCAGCATTTTACGATTAACATACACCTCGTCTGTGCACAATGTCGAAAACATTTCAAAGGTGTACAATTTTAAAATTTTAAGAGGGTCACTGTGACTCGACATCATTAATTTTTTTTTGATAACATACACTAGATCCAATTTTATCATCCAGTGCATTTGTAAACTTAAAATAAATTTTCTTATGTGTAAAATACCAATTCGGCATCCATATTTTGTTAATGGTACCATAATACCTTCAAGTTCCTATGAGTAATAAAGATAAACAAAAAACTGCGTTTATCACGAATTTAGGGCATTACCAATTCAACCGTATGCCGTTGAAAATAAAAGTTTTGTGCTAAAGAGCAATACGTTATTGAGTTTAAGTGGAAAATAATAGATAACATTCATATTATTAATTTTAGAAGGTGTGTAACATTGGAAATACTGTTTCACATTTAATTTAAACATTAACAATGGCATGTCTTTGTAAAAAAGCCTTGTAACCATCCGTTGCTAGTTGAGATGACGTTGATGGTCCCAGTTGTTTCAGGGGGGTGATTTTGTGGTCGCATCTCACACATTTATCTCACTAGTGGAGACTTTTTTTGTGAGATAAATCAAAACAAAAAATTCTCCTACCTCAACCCTGCCAAATGAATTTTGTGTAGATGAATCATAATGTGAGATGTGGTCGTTTCGTAAGCAGTATATGAAGCTTTTATATGAAGTGATATTTAGTGTGTGAGATAATTTTGTGAGATAATTTTGTGTGATAATTTTGTGATTTTTGGTATAATTTGTGATAAAACAATTATGGTAAATATATATAGTATATATACACATAAAATTAATTTCATTATACATAATTAATTTATTGAAATCGAAAATTTAAAACGTTCATAACATAACCTCGAAAATAAAAAATAAACAAACATACACATATATCTAAAAATTAAAAATTTATTTTAAATTTTTTAATGTATTAAAATTATTGTAGTAAATATAAAAATTTCAATATGTAGTAAAAAGTTCGAAATTTGTAAATTTCACGGTTTTTAATCAAACGAATCTTGTTTGGCACATGCCGTGCCACTGATCATTTAAGATTAAGTTTTAATAAAATTCATTTCTCTTCCCAGAATATATCTTCTCAGAATTCAAACTTTCGTCGAATAACTAATAATCAAAGAAAAGAATTGGTGGAGCGGGTAATCGCAAACTACCATGTAGCTGCGGGTTCACTCCAAATAGCGAACTGCAAACGGACAAAACAACAGTTTTGGGCCACACTCACTAACGACCTCAACAATATGGACGGAAGTATAAAGGATGCTAAAGGGTGGCAAAAGGTAATTGATATACAAAAAAATCAAGATATACAAATAATTATTTATTACTTCTCTTTGCTCATTACAGTCATTTTATGATATACGAATTGGCATAAGATTAAAATACTAACACCTAAAAAATTTCGCCAATAGGATTGGGGGTGGTGAGCCATTGCAAAAACAGTTAACACCATTAGAAGAGAGGTTGTTGGACGTGTTACCCTCTGAGCAGGTGGATGACATTGGATGTGCGGAGGGAGGATTTGTATGAAAAATTGCCAACAATCGTTGCAGTGTTCGTATTAGCTAATTTTTTAAAATTAGATCGAACGTACGGTACGGAGAAGTGGTTACTGATTATAAGTATTTAGTGCAAGGTGTATTTTTAAAAGTGTTTTATACCAAGGTGCAAACATAAAAACCAGTGAACGGGTGTAAATAATAAAGTAATGGTGAATTATATTTCTACAATTTATATTTAATCCAAATATAAATATATTATAATATAAGTATATATTTGTACAATTTATATTTAATCAAAATCATGGCTTTGTGGAAGGAGAAATTAACCGCATGGAATTTGGTTAACTTAATTACGATTTTTGAAGGTATGGTTTATTTTTTAATAATTATTTAAGTTTAAGATTTAAGTTAAGACATACGTGTGAGTAAATTAGAAAAGGAATATATTTTATACAATTTTTTGTGATTTCACGCCCTTAATGTGTTGGGTATATCTTCGATCGCGTCGCAAGTTAAATATATGAAATTAAATATGGCTACTCGATCGTTTTTGCGATTTGAATTAAAATTTATAATTATAATTTTTTGAAATTGTAACTACGCATTTTGGTGGTTTCAAACAAATTTTATAAACCGCATTTGGGTGGTTGCAAACAAATTTTATTTTTTACAATTAAAAACTAAAATTGCATCGTAAATCATCTTTGTATTTTTCAATAATAAATTAGGTGTATTGCGTGTGAATTAATGGAAGATATACTCCTGTTTAGGTTACATAAGGATTAGGTTCTATGTGTCTGCATCACGGGAAATAGATTAAATTTATTTATTTTATTTAATTGTTCTAAATAAAAAATTCATATTAAGAGCTTTGTACAGCATGGTTGCCATTAATTTCTAAACCGTTATTTTCTAGTGCTTATTTCAGTAGCATTTTATTTAAATCATATTCAATAGCCTGAAGATAATAAATAAAAAAGAACGATACAGGATCCAACGGTGTGAAGAAATAATTATTAATTTGTACAATAAAATGACGGGAGAGATTGGTAGAAGTTTCTTACTTATAAGGAATTAGTTAAAATACTTTTTAATTTAAACATATTTCGTCTTTGGAAAATAACTTTACTGAAAAGTGTGACTTTGTGATTAGTCCCACCTTCTCGAAGCCAAAATTGATTTTCAGTAGGAAAATAAATCATATATAAACTCGAAAATTTTAGAGTTAAGTCAGTTGTGAAGTTAATCGTAAAGTTGTCAGTTGTTATTTGCAAAAGTTGTAGAGTTAATTGTAAAAGTTATAACAGTTGTAAAAGTTGTCAGAATCATAAGCAAGTTAACAAAAAAAAAGTTAAACAATCAATTAATTAAGCTGAGAAAACAAATTTATTATAAAGTTTTAAATTAAGATAATAAAGGTGAACGGTGGATCATTTAAAACTGAACAATTGGTTTCAAAATTAAATCCTGTTATTTAATAACGAGATAAAAACGTAAAAAGGGTGAGATCAAGCAAAGAGAAAGAAACGGAAAACTTTGGTATGTATTCTTGTGTAACAAAATATACGAATTAGTTCACTTCTATATCTGTTCTGAATAAGGATTTATAGTTTGGGCAAGCCAAAGCCCACTAGTGGAACTAATATAACCAAAACAAAATATCTTCTTACTAACAAAGGTGTTCAATCACCATAAGTCCAACCGAAGACGGACAATGACTCAATAATAACATAAATATTAATCTACTAAGAATTAGCTCCCAACATTATTCCGTTAATCTAGCCTGACTTAATAGAGGTGCATAGCTGATACCTGACCTGATACGCAGTGGTTGTTGGGTTAAGGAAAGATTAACGTAATTTATAATTAATTGAGTCAAATCAATTAACTATATAAGGGTAATATAATATTAACATAAATTACTAACATACGCTTACCAAAGGTGTCACTTAAATTCAAATTCAACATAACATATATAAAACATCGTAGCATTCCACATATAAAATATCACCCAAAAATATATAAACAAAAATATATAAATAAAATATAAATTCGGTCATACAAAAATATATAAATTCAAATTATAACATTCCTTATAAAACAATTTGTCAACGGTTAAAGACAATTTTTTTTGATAAACATCTGTACGCTTTTGTTGTAGATAAAAAGAATTGTCAAAAGTCAATTGAATTAAATTTAAATATTTTGACATTTCACACAATTAATAAATGTAAATCTACATTTTACGTAACAGGATATTAATTTCCCCGGTGATTTTAAATATTTTAGTAATTTAATTTATGTTCATTTTAATAATTTCCATTTAATAATAAAAATTTGAATTATTTGAGTTATTATAGGATAAGTTTTATAATTTTAAAAATTAATCAAATACTGTGTATATTTTTTTAGTATCTAGAAATTAAAAAAAAACAAAATGTGTATACATATACTTATTTGCATGTCTTTATTTTAAAAATAATAAATTTCTCGATTTTTCTTCCCATTTGATCCAGAGAGTACAAATATTCGTCTACAAAATATTGCAATCTTATCTATACCACTATATAAATAAACATTATTTAAATAAAATATTTCCTTCCTTATCATGGTTGGGAAACAGCGATAACCGGAGCAATCGACATGCTTATATGCCCAAACTCCATTGATTTATACTATAAGAATCAAGAGATATATACCGTAAAAATTGGTCAGCCACCACTGTTATTTAATAAATTGTCTCCTTATATTAGTTAAAAATAATAAATTACGAAAGTTTTCACTATAGAATAGTAGTTGTGCTGATCATATACCAAAATCACTGTGCACTCTATGTAATAATCGCATTTTTAAATTTCCAAACCATATGTTTTACTGCCTTTATTGCAACAATAGTTTTTACTATGCTGATAGGAACATCGATTATTATATTGTGAGCTAAATTATAGAATACGGAACTATAATTTCTTGTTGTCCCAAAACAACCTATAAGTATTGTTGGAAAGCATGTAAAAAATACGGCATTTTACCTATTATTTTTTTCAGTGTAGTAATACTATCACACAACGGGACCTATACAAGGTGGACGGCTTTATAATCGACATCGTAATCGTGCGTCAAAATTAAAGCCCGCTGGACTATTTAGTACAGCCAGAAAACCAGCATATCCTAGTGCTACAATCATTCCACCAACATCCGAGGTAAATGAATAACTAGAGCATGATAAAAATTGGCTCAAGTATGTATAAGTCAGAGCCGTGGGATACCGTAGACATTAAATGGAAGAACACATTTCAACTATGACATAATCAATTAAAACTGGAAGGGAAAAACTTAAAACTATTTATACAAGAATAGCCAATTCTCTATCATTCTCAAAATTTTCGTTTGGTAAGTTTCATTTATCATGTTTACAACCAATTATATTCAATAAAATTTTATTAGTTAATTTTTCTATTGGTTAGATCGACATTGATTTTATATGCTTGCACACCGAAAAAGATTTATTGCTGATACAAAAATGGCCGCAAATTTTAAATTTTGAAAATACGCTACTTATTTTAACAAACAATAAAAATTTACAGTTGGAGCAGCATAATTTCGAAGACTTAGGTAATTGTTGAAAAAATAATTTTTAACAAACCGTCAATTAATTATCTATTTTTTATATTTACAGATCACAAGTCGTTACGGATAATAAAAATATGAAACCACGTTTTGAGACCGACTGCCCGTTTTACATCAGACAACAAAGATTGTTGTTGAAGACGCCATGTCCACAGTAATAGTAGAAATAAAATCGACTACAAATTTTGAATTCGTTACAAAAAAAACTTTTGTATAAAACATGGTCAAACGTTGCAACCATTTATAACTTACAAAATAGTTGAGCAAGAGGTAAAAGATGTTCAAATTTGTTTGGATGGCAATCTATTAGAATTTAACAACATAATTGGTGCCATTGATATTCTTTTCAAATGATTTTTCTGTCTCAATTTAAATTTTCCAACAAAAATTTGTACATTTCTCCAAATATATTTTTATAAGATTGAAACGCCCTACGATAAAATTGTGCAAGTATAATTGCTTTACTTACAGATTTAAAAAGTTAAAGCTATTAAGAAATTTAAAAAATCATATTGTTTTGAATACACATTATTCTATCATTATAATGTATAATTGTAGCCTTTGTAAAGTAACATTTAAAAGTATTGAACATCTTTTCCTGCATTTAAAACACCGGCATATGATAAAAGAAAATTGCACCATACAATGTCAGCAAGATGAATGTTTAAGTAGTTTTAATAATATTTATATTGTAGTTTTAAGAAACATTTGATTAACTGTCACAAAACTCAAATTGAACATTGTGAAAACGCTAATTTAGATCCTGTATTTGTAGAAGACACATTTCAGACACCATTGCGTTCTAAAAAATGTCAATGTTTGTGATCCTGCAAAAAAATTTGATATACTACAATCTAAAAAACTATACATGAAGCAATTTTTCAATTCGCTAGTAACCTTTATCATAACAGTAATCTTACAACCAAAATAATCCAAAATTTAATAGAAAACATAGAAAGTCTCATAACACTTGTAATATTGACTGAAAATATGACGGAATTACTAGATGTTCTATCAAAACCTTTTAGAAATGTTCGAACTGAATTTTTATGTAGAAAACAATTAAAATTCAAAAATTATTATAATTCACCGACAAAGTTTTCTATAAATAATACAATAGCAGCTAAATTGACGAGAGGGTTCCCTAATTGGAAAACAAGTATATCGTATAGAACAATTTTACCCATAAAATTCCAAATCAAAAAGTTTTTCAAAATCCCAAACTTATTAACTGAAACTATTACAAATCAAAATAAAATTTTGAACTCCAAATCCGGAAAGTTATGTAATTTTATATAAGGCAATTTATAGAAAAACAAACTAATTTTATATAAAAATGATTTTTGTATTCCATATTTTGTTTATTATGACGATTTCGAGACAGGTGATCCCTTGGGTAGTCGGGCAGGAAAACAATCGCTTGGTGCACTTTATTATAATTTTCCTAGCTTACCAAAAAAATATTCGTCGTTAGATTATATTTTTATAGTTATGCTAATTAAAACAAGGGATTTGAAGGCTTTTAGGAACTCTCCATCACTCTGGAAATTAGTAAAAGCACTTAAAGATTTATAGGTCGAAGGTATACAAATTAATAGTAACGGAAAAGTAAGCAGTGTTTGATTTCTCCTCGGTCTAATTAGGTACTGGGACAATTTAGAGTTAAATTTAATAATTCGCAGAAGCTTTTAACATTTAAATTTTTGTCGATTTTGTTTAATAAACAAAAACAATATTAATAGCACTGAAGACTTCCCGCAACGAGATAACAAATCTTTTTCTGATGATTATAAATTAGGTGAAGTTCTATAAAATTCAATTATTAATCAATTTCTTAGCTTTCATGTTGTTGAAAACTATTTTGTTGATTTACTACTGAAGTACTAATATTAGATCCATTCTCAATGAAAAACCAGATTTAATAAGCTTAAGTGATAAGCATTATATAAAGAATATCATTTTACCTAATTTTATTGTTTCTAATTGTAAGTTGTCTACTTCTTTTGAATATATGGGAAGATTATTCAAAACTGAATATTACTTGTATGAAAAAACCAAAAGAAAAATTCAGTTGAATTGATTGCACAAGCTCTAAAATTTGGGTTCATCTACCCGGCATAGAAAAATTATATTTTTTTAATAAGCTAACCGCAATTCATATTTTTGTTTACGCGTATGAAATATTATGGATAGCGGAAAAGTGGTTGGGCGGGTAGAAAGAGCATACAAATATTTTTGTCTGATTTTTTTGGGTTTAAAAAAAACTGATTATTAAATATCGAGATTTGCAATCAAATGGTTGTCCGCTGCAAATATTTTAAAATAAATAAATTAATTTACCAAAATTAAAAATTAAAAGTAAAAATAAATATTAAGTCAACTTAGGCAAAATTTATTAAAATTAATATGTGGTGTAGTTTTGTGAAACTGTTAGTTTAAAAGGTTGAGGAGAACACATACAATTATTTATATCCGAAAAAACTTGATTTTAAATAATTAAACTGGATAACTAATTATGTATCCACGCTTAATTCTAAACAATTTGTTATATAAACTTAACATGTAAAAAAAACAACAAATACTAAAAGTGTACATATTTATAAAATAAAACTATTATAAACCTAAACATGTATATCGCGAAAAAATTATAAAGTTATAATTAAACTAAAAATTGATTGTGAATAAAATTTGAATTGTAACGATAGCATAAGATTGGTTGTGAGTGTTTATTATTTGAAAACACTCTCGTATTTCTTCAGTGGGTTGAGAAGAACTTTCGAAACGACTCTCATTTTATCAGTCGTTTACCCTACAATCTGGATTCAGAACGTCTTAAAAATCGAAATCTTGCATTACAAACGTAAAACGTAATAAACTCCCGTAAATAAACGTTACCTTGCCGACGAGTTTGTGTCTAACAGCCTATTGACAACGTTAAGGCTATAAGTAATAGTGGACTGATGGATGCCGTTGTTCGGGAGTATAGTAAGAAACCGCATTTACTTGGAAAACTAAGAGCTGGTTATTTTCATTGAATGTGGTGCCGTAAGCTGTTTGGAATACACAAGAGGACCTGAGATTTCAACAGGAAAAAAACCAACGTGGAATGTACGGTAAATAATCAATTTTAACTGATATGTTGTTTTGTTTTATTGTACTTCTTGATCAAAAACATTAATATCATTCAATTAATCCGTAGCTTCATGATTCAGATATTTTCTTGTTTTCTATTAATTTTATTATCGCACATTGTAAAATTTGTTTGTCTTGAAATTCTTTTTTGTATAATTTATTTTTAGTAGAGGTGTTTTCGCGCTATATATATATATGGGTTTATTTATTTTGTATGGGTTTATCAATTCGGTATCGAACTATCAGTAAGGATTACGTTAACCACCATGTACTAGTTCTTTTTGGTATTCGTGAGTGAAGTGAAGAAGTGTGGAATGATGACAGGTGTTTCCATAATATCATAGCACAGCTGATAGGTCGTGTAATGTGTCTGAATTTCACGAATCCCCCCATTTGCCCTGAGTCCGTAGCCTGAAAAGCTGTGCTCAGACATGTTACGACTGTGTTGTCGTCAACAATAACATTTTTTTTTGTAGAATGAATATTACTCTTATTGAGTACACCCCCACCTGTGGTAAATGTTTGCGTATTCTTCTTTGGTGTGTGTCTTTGCCCATTAATGATAGTGTGCGCGGCCTTGTTTAGTTTTATTTATTTTTATAAAAACGACGTTGTTATGAGAGGAATGATGAGAGGCGAGAGCAATGCGCATCGAGTGTGTGCAAAGTAAAACGTTTTTCTTATATGCTTCTCGTTTATATCAATGCGAATTGATATAAACGAAAAACAGAGAAGAAAGACATTCTTGTAGAACGTTTTGCGCGTTATTCGGCGTAAGAATTTTTTTTTTTTGATAAATTATTCGAGTTTTGATTTTGGAGAAGGAGTCTTGTTTGTAGTTTTGGAAAATAAAAATCGAGTGGAAGAGTTTATTAAGAAATCAAGTTGGAGGTTAAAAAAAAAAATTTTGGTTGTGGATAATGAATCCATTTTGATTTTTTTTAGTTTTTTTAAGCAATGTAATTAACGTAAAAAATTATTAATTACCAAGTAGTGAAAAAATGTAATAAAATTAGTTATTAATGAATGTCGAAATCAGAATAATGAAAAACTAATAATAAAATTAATAAACAGTTTGTACAGTGAAATAAAATGATAGTTCATGTGATTTATTTGGTTTTTCTTGGCTAAAACGTTTTTTATGAGATTGGGGGAATATTGTTGCGAACAAAATAGTTTGAGGTATATATTATAAGGAAGTATAGATTTATACCGCGGGGAGTTGTAATAAAATTATTGGCTGTCCGAAAAATTACATGAAAATTATATTTTTTGCTGGTCCTAAGAAAAGGAACATATAAGTGTTGATTCTATCAACGTCATTTCGCGCGGTTGGTATACCGCCAGCATAATAATTGAATTTTGGAGTAGTGAAGTTTGTTTTGAACCACATTTTGGTGCAGCGGATGCCGGTGTAACACATTTATCCTGTTGTATATCACCGTAATCAACCGGGTGCCATCGGAAATCTTCGGGTGGCGTGATCATCTTTAACGGCAAGGGCGTGCCACAACGGTACCGTGCAGGGGAGGCCAGTTGAGGCCACTCCAACGGTAAATTGATATCAGTAAGGCTACATAACGCCCAAGATATTGTCTGCGGTTTAAGGCGGAAGGACGCCCAACGGGGTATCGGCACTACCGGCCGCAACAGTAACGGTAGCCAATCGGCTATTGTTGTTTTTGTTATTTTTTTTATCGGTGGTCTGCCGCATCAGTAACAGTAGCCAACCGGCTAGTGTGGTTTTTATCGGTGGTCTGCCGCAGCTAACGCGTAGCCAACCGGCTATTCGGTATTTATATTGATTCTCGGGGAAAGGCCCCGCAACGCCCAATTTATTTTGGCGGCCAGTCGAGGCCAAAATATTCAACGGCACCAAAGCCGCAACGGCCCGGGTGGGGGCAAGGCCACCTGTGGCATGACGGCCGCACAAGGCCGCAACCGTGGCCGCACAAGGCCGCAACCGTTGATTTTTTAACTAATTAAGGTACATTTATTTTAATTTTTTATTTTATTTCCATTTTAAAATTTTTATTATTCTTTTTTTAAATTCTTTTTAAAATTTTTATTTTGTAATCGAGCACCGAATAGCGGTCGCGCGCTCGGTGCTCATTGCTCTCTCTCTCTCTCTCGTTTCTCTCTCTCTCGTTCTGGATTCCTTTCTTCGTGTAGGAAGTTGTTTTCTTTGTTGTAATATATAATAAATAAAATGAATTATTAAATTTTCGGTTTTGGTGTGATGAGGGGGGAATTCCCATCCTGTGTCGGCGTAGGGTAAGCGGTCCCTTGGTGCCCGCATCCGGATTCGAAACCGGTGTTTACCACCGTGCGAGTTCGGCCGGATGCGCGCACCGGAGCACCTCTCTACCGATATGATTTTTTTTTGATTTTTTATTTAAAAATTTTCTGCTGTTCGTTCCTCAGGTTCCGGCCGACGAATTTCGGCGGAACTCCGGGTATTATTATTATTTGCGTTCCCCCCCAACTTTCTGTATCATCACGGTGTAAGCCAAGAGCGTCATGCAAGCCTCAAACCCCACGACCTTAGCACTTCTCCCTGAGAACGTAGCCGGCAAAAATCACCGTGGAGGCCTCTGCATGCGCTTAGTGAAAACTGCAGGTTGGCAGTAGCCATCCTGTAACAGACATATTACATGATAATTTTTGTATTCGATCGATTAGTCGGTCGTTACACAATCTACATCAAATTCAAGAAGTGAAAATAACAAAATTTAGTGTTACGCCTAAAAAAATAATCAGGAACTCTAATGAATTCTCACCATTCCCTGGTGAAGACTCTTACAAATCGTGAAACCAAAGAAATTAATTATTAAAAATTAAAATTTGTATTTTATTTTAATGATTTTCTTCATTTCTTGTATTATAACTAGTAGTGGAAGCAAATATTTATTAGTTATTATATATTAATCAAATTTTTATACAATATAAATCTTTCCGCTGCTATAAGGCGAAGTAAATTTATTGCTATAGCTATTTCATTGTCTCTCTCACTTCTTTTATATTGTGAAACGAGTTCTTCTCCTTCCACGTATATTAATGTCTGCATATGTAAGTAACCAATTTGATTGTTTGAGTTTCTTTTTTAGAGAGAGATAACTTAGTATAAAACGAACAATTTCTATGGATGTACTGTTTTATTGTTCTAGAAATAGTTATTTTAAAATCGAATTTCACAATATCGTTCAAGAAATCATAAGTTTCATTGTGAACGAAGTAAAACAATATTGTTTTTAAACAATAACATTTTATACAAGATTAGATTTGTGAATGGTGTTTTAATTATTATTCGGAAATTTGTGCAAATGTCGACTGGAAGAAAGAAGGATAACATTTATTGGGTTTATTTTAAATAACTTCCAAAAACAACGGGTTTTTCGAGCACAATTTAAATTTGATTAGATGATTGTATTCATCAATTTTTGCTTTTATTATAGCAGGGCAGAAATGTGCTAACGTTTTATGTATTAAATGCAAACAAGAATGCCAAGGATTAATGAAACGAATGAAAGCACATCATGCACAATTCCAACCCGCTTTAGTGGTTCTTGAAAACATTGTCATTGATAACAGCGTTGATTCGTCGATTGAATTAGAAATATTGTCAACACCAGTTCAACCTATGCCTATAAAAAATACTAAAATAAATGTATCCTGTTTTGCAACCATTGACAAATTTGTCGTTAAAACAACAAAACAGGAGAAAGAAATTCTAAATTTACAGTGTGGGCGCTTCATTTTTTCATCAAACTCGCCGTTTCGTTTGGCAAATAATCTAGAATTTCAAAAATTCTGTGATATGTTGCGCCCTGGCAATAAGCCACCTGATCGACACGCAATTGGTTCATCAATTCTAAATGAAGTTCATGAAAAGGAACTTTTAAATTGTCAGGAACAACCACAAGGTGAAATAGTTTGTTTATCAATCGACAGCTGGGAAAATATTTCGATCATTTGTGCCTGTGTTATGAAAGATGACGGTACCGTTTTTTTGGTGGATATATTAGACACTAGTGGAATGCAACATACAGCGGAAAATTTGATCAATGTAGCAACTCGTGTAATTCAAGAAACCACAGAGAAATTTAATTGCCGTATTAAAAGTTTCGTAGCAGATAACGCAGCTAATATGGTAAATATGAGACAAAACATTGAAATTAATTTAGATGGGGACATCATTTCTTATGGATGTTCGGCTCACGCCCTAAACCTTTTGGCAAAGGACATAACGAAATCACTCAACTTAAACAATGTCCAACAACATATCACACAGATAGTGAAATATTTTAAAAATCACCATTTGCCTCAGGCTTGGTTTCATGAAGCAGGTGGTAAATCTTTAATCTTGCCCATAGACGTCCGCTGGAATTCATACTGTGATTCATTTGAATCTTATTTGAAGAATTGGCCTGCTCTTGCTAAGGTGTGTGAAGATAGGCGAAACGATGTAATTTTTGATAAAGATATTGGTAAAACTCATATTTTATAGCTTCATTTAGATATTTTTATAAATATACATATATAAATATACATATGCAGCAAACAAAGTTATTGATGTAAACATGAAACGATCGGTGAAGAATATGGTTGCCTTATTGAAGCCAATTACAGTCGCTCTTGAGAAAATTCGCAAATTAGCAAATAGCTGCAAATTAGCGGAGGCTGTAGATTTGGAAAGAGTTGGAATTACATTTATCTGAAAATGGAACAATAATTAAAACATTATATCAAAAGAATTATATTAAGACGTTAACAAATGTATATTTCGCCGCCTACCTTTTAAGCCCAAAGCCAAGAAAATCACCGCTTACTATAAGCGAAAAAAAAAGGCCATGGATTTTATTGAATTTAATTTTTCAATAAATTTCATAAATGCTACGTTTATGAAATTTGTTGCAAAACTTAATCCATTTAGAGCATTACATTTTGCGAACTGTGAACAACTAACTGATTTCGAATGGTGGTTGTCAATTTAATCGCTATATCCGCATATTATTTCGGATGAAAATATGGGACTTCTTGGACAGCTGCATACTGCTATAGCTTCATCGGCTGGTCTAGAAAGAATTTTTTTGAAATTTGGTTTAACACACACTGCTTTAAGAAACAAGCTGGTAACTGATAAAGCGGCTAAGTTGGTTTTCGTTTCGCAGCAGTTGAATAAAAAGAGCGTGTAATAGTTTTGTCTAGGTAGCTTAGTAATGAAAACCTTTTATGATTATGTCAAAGACATTTTATTTATTTTTGATTTATCTGGAAGGTACATTTTAGTTTACTTCAGTTATTATATTTTGGTATATGTGAAATTATAGATTTCACGCTTATGTATAAATACAAATTTGTATAAGCACAAAAACATGTAATGTTGAAACTAATAAATATACAACAAAAAAAAACTATCGATAACAGTTTTGCATTAAAATGTATTGATCTTTGCTGAAAATATTTAATATTCCATTTCAATGAATTAAAATCGATTTACCGCACTTTTAATCTAGACTTCGTGAGAGGGAACGCCCGTTGTACCTAGTTAAGTATGTTTAAATGTTTTATACACTGGTATAGTCTTGTATTAGAGCAACAATTGCTCAATTTAATTCATTCTATTACTTTGATTGATTTGTTAGACGAGATTTTTAGCCCATATTGGGTGTTATCTAATAAGTTTAGCATAAACGTAAAAAAACTACCTAAACAATTAAAAGCAGATTAAAACAAAAAAAAAAGTTTTTTTTGTTTTTTTTTTTAAAACATGTTTTTTATCAACCCTGATTGGAAGTGTTAAAATATATTTTAAATTGTTCGCTATGTACACTAAATTTAAAATAAAAGATGGTAAAATGTTTCAAATTTAAAATCATTAAACATTAAAAATGATATTTACACAGACAGTACTGATTTCGAGTTACAATTTTCGGAATTGGTTACCTCTTTGAATACACACTCTGAAGACTTTCAAGAGAAAGAGTCTGGTTGGGCTCTTGAAAAATATTATTTGTTGAAATTAATATTGTTTAAATTTGTATGTTTAATTTGACAATGTTTCATGTTTTTCTTTTGTTACCTATGTATTAAATAAGCATCTATAAAGTGAATATTATGCACTTGATTTCGGAATTTGATCAAACTCCGAGTTTCAAAATTTTGTCTAATCTAGATAAGTTATTTTATGTTCACGAAATGATACGTTATTATACGATGATATGATGACGATCATAATCACTTTATACTTTTCAATGTAATTGTATGTATTTGTAATTAGATAAGTGGGTCATACTTTTATAATTTTATCTTTATATACGATAAAATGTAACGTAAGATAACACTTAATTGTATTTTACTATAAAAACAAATCACAATATAATGAAATGACATTGAAAGAGTAAGCGAATATGCAATTGTTTCGTTACGCGAAGAATATACAATAAATAGCTATACGGTTGACTTACGGAATTTGCGGAAGCGGACAAATTGTGAGACTGAAATTTTCCACAGACTCCAATCATGAAATTGGTTGATAAGGGTTAATAGAGATGGGGTAATGGAAAACAAAACGGAAAAGAGAAAAAAATATAGTTATCCAAAATTATGGCACGGAGAGGGAACGATAGAGGTGATCGAAAAGGTTGTCTATAGAGATAATGCTAAACAGAAACAAGAAAAAGAAAAAAATATTGGTGACAAGTGGGTCTTCAGTCAAAAGAAATTTACCTAGGTCAAAAGAAATTTATCTGGTCTTAATTCTAATCTCCAGCCCACATATAACGACTAATGCGTGGTGAAGCATCTGTACCAGTACACGTTAACCGTATTGTTATTACGTACGGAAATAAAGTTGCTCTAATTAACGGTACCATCGAATTGGGTACATCATCAACCAGCCGCGGATTGACCGCATAAATTTTAATACCTTGGCGTGTAATAAATATCACCAGCTGTGTAGGTGTGAACAATCATCGCGCTGTCATCGAAAAAAAAAAAAATTAAATAAACAACAAGCTATACGGTACCGCTGTAAAACTCCAGACGATACAACAACCTGGTGGGGCAGTAGCATCTATGACCGAAGTGTACCAATCAGACCTGGCGCAATCGGATGGTTGCCATATTACCAAACGAAACCAGAGGTGGACACCATCAACCAGCTGCGGAACCATTGGTAAACCGTTTTTTTTTCTTCTCATTATTATATTTTTTTTTGTTAATTTATTAAGAAGTTTCTTTTCCTTTGATCAATTGATAACCATTTAAGTACAGTAGAGGTTTAAAATTTGTTGTCTATTTTTGATTGATAAAGTATTATTATTTATAAAGGAAGTTTACATATGTATGTAATAGAAAGTAACGTTCTTCGCAGATTCAATTTTAAAAATTGATTTCGTTCTCCATATTACGCGGCGAAATTTAATGATGTGCAATTAATTGGTTTTTTTCCCGATAAACTTTCTTGAGCCAGCGTTAAGTTTTTTTTTTGTTGTTGTGAGATTAGTATGGCAATTATGCTATAGACAACCATTTAAGGAAGATCGCGGGTGTTGAGTGGCTAACATTGGCATGAGAATGAAAGCCGATTTTTTTTTTGTTTTCGTTTTCGGCACATGAGTTTTTTGTGTACAGTAGACCGCTTACTCGATAATGTGGTGTCGAACCCTCTTAGCCCTGAGCAACCTGCAACCATCATGTGCCACCACACCACCAAATAACCGATAAGGTTTACGTTACAATATGATAAATATGAATTTGAAGTCAACGATATGACGTTTCACTTTATTTAATATTTTTAATCTCTAGAGTACAATAACATTTGAAATGTGATCTAGTAGAAAAAATTATTATTATAAGAAAATTCGTATCTTTTTTGTTGCATTTGATAATTACAAATGTAGAATAAATTCACCGTAATTCTATGAGTTATAGATTATTTATTTACGAACTTTTTCTTTTATTTACAATTATGTAATTGTTAAAGATTGATTTTGAATTTATCACTAAATTATTTTCAATTTATATATTGCAACAATGTTCACCGGTATGAATTCACAATTTTAATTTTAGTTATTAAGTATAAGATTATTAGAGCTATTATATTCAATTTAAATTTTATAATACTGAATCAAATATTTATTGATTTAATTTTGATCCATTGAAAGTGTAACGAGCGTCTGTCATCACTCGTTACAAATCCAATTCATTTTCTACATGATGTAACTATTGGATGTAGATCACATATGTACGTTCAATAGATCCACATAGTAACCTGGATGACAAGGCATAATATTCAAGATCATATTCTTCATCACATTGGGATATCCCCAAAATCATTTCCTATAATGACATAATCATAATTATGCTTATCAAGGTTCACGCGCGTACAATTAAATGATCTAATTTAATTACAGTACAAAATAACAACAAAAGTACTGGGATCAAATTTCAAAACGTTTGGTTGAAGAAACGCGAAAATATTCTAATTAAAAATTGCAATCAATGCAATTTTTATATAAAGTAGCACACCATTTAAAAATGAATTTAAATGATGGAAACAAATTAATTTTTTTTAAAAAGAGGCGGGTCTGTACAAATATTATATTGATAGTAAGCAATTTTCTGTTTTCAATTTTTTCCCCCTCCGCTTACAATCAATATGATTATGTATAAATACCGCGAAAAATTCTTGTTTGGGACGGTTGTTGTTTAGCGCCATACGCCAGAGTGTTAACTAAAATAGAGTAAAGCTCTCTAGGTAACATTCAGTTGAGAGCAGTTAAAGAAAAATAAATAAGTTTAAAAAGTAACCAGAAAGTATAATAAAAGTTTTTTTATCCTAAATAAAAATCTAATCAGTGTTTGAACGTTTAAATAAAAATTTTCTCAATAAATTACGAGAGTGACCGCTGATAGATACATACCAGGTGACTAACAAAAGGGTACCAATCAATAAAGCGTAGGTAGCTGCCTCATTAGAGGCGCAAGTCATAATACGGTTTCACACCCTGGGCTTGCTTTCTGCTAGCGAAATTTTATTGATTCTCAATCTTACTAACAATTAAACGAAAAATCATTTCACTCAGGGGTGTTAGAGGAACGATGTTCAACTAGAACTCCTCTGCAAACAACCATGGATAGGATACCAAATGAAGTGTGATAACACCATTTCACCAGGTTGGATCCACCATCCAATCTAAAATCCAACCAACCCAATTTTGATGGGCATATGCCCTCACACACCCCATAAAATGCAGTAACCTAGGTCATTGTCTTTGCACCAAATCCCCACGACCACCTTTAACCTCTACCGACTAGAGCTGAGGGAAAACAAAGCCGCGTTGGTGCATCAAGGGATAAGGACAATTTCTTGTGTGACGAGAGATTTTTGCAAGGGATTAATCTCAAGCACAAAGTCCTCTGTTACAAAAGCCTCTCTTTAAATATTATTCATTGAAAGCCCCTTCATATTTAAGTCTTCCAGATTATATTACACGAAAGAAAGCGGTAATCAATACACAAAATCAAGAACAAGCTTGTTTTGCTTGGTGTATAATGGCATATTTGAAACATAAAATTCAGAAAAATATACCAAATGCACATAGAATAGTCAATTGAAGTATGATAATATAAGTTTTCCCATCGCGTTAAAAAATGTCACACAATTTTAAATCTTAAATAATATTAGTGTAAATATAGATGGATTAGAAAATAATCAAGATGTGGGACCTTAGATTATACAAAATCCCGAAAAACTGATCATGTTAATTTATTATTGATTCAGGATGGTACTTGTTCAAGCACATAACATTAGCGCCACAAATATGTCATCAACATAAATAAGTATACGGAGAGGTTAATTCACTTAAATCGCATATACGCCAAATATATTACAAATCATTCTTGATCGTCAATAAGTCTTATGTGTCGAATCAGCAACTATAAAGTTAAATATACGAACTACAAATTTATATTAAAATTAAGTAAACTATAATGTAAGAAATTATATTTTTTGTCGCTGTTATCAATATTATAAAATTTGTATATAAACCAAAGCAAAATTAATAAAGGTTAAGTAGTTAAATACGCACTTCAAACTGTTATTATCCCTCACCAGTTGTAAGATAATAACAACTCACTACGAAGCTAAGTTAGGAATTACAACCCGACTTAACATTGGTCCTTCGAGCCTCCAAAAACAACTGGCGGCCAATCAAAAACATAGATCAATAAGATTATCATTGTTAAAATAAAATTGGTCAAAAGTTCGAGCTAATAACCAACAAGCATCGAAACTGTAACCATCACAACAACAGGTGGTGCAAACAATACATCGGGAATCCAAGCCAACGGACAACAGGCAACGGATAATTCAAGCCAATCAACAACCGGCACCAGTTCAACCAGCCATAGTCAGTACATCAGTCGAAGCCAGAAACCAACGAGTAGCAAAAGTATCGACAAAGATGGAAAGTTCTTTGCAGGATCAGGATATCACAGGCGACAAAATAGTTCAGCTCAACAGAAACTACCAGAAAGACGGGCCAGGCAGGAAAACAAAAGCATATTTTGTTGTGATACAAAGTTCATTCATATAAAAGTAAATCAGTATATCGAAAGTGCATACAATTTACACGAGAACAAAGTATTTAGGGCGGAAATATAAGCAACCGCAATTTTTAAATATATACACAACTCCTAAATTAGATCACAAGAAATAGCAATACTAAAAATTAAATATAAGCATAAAAAACCAATGCAAATAAAAAATTAAACCCAAAATACAAAGTAGAGAAAATTAACAACAACAATTTGCATAAAATTATCAAATTACCGAACTACCAAAATATTATGACCCAAAATTACAATGTATGTAACGTGCGTTCCAGGTATCGTATCGCTTGCATCGATCCAATTGTCGCATTTCGTGACACATTGTATCTGATTACGATTTTTATACCATTCTACATTGTTACGCCTGCAAGATTTGCATGCATGCATTGGTACAGCATGCTTTTGAGCGATTTATTATTGGTTAAAATGACTTGCATTATCGGTACATGTACCGTCTGCAAATCGTACGATGTTTTTGTTTATTACGTTATCGGATTTTGCTGTACTTAGCTACATACCAATACCAAAATTTTTTTTCTCGATTTTTTTCTGGTAAAGAAAAAATTTGTTTTGTTAGTCAGTCAATCAACATCAATGGGCGATTTCAGGGCACCCAACAGTTGGGAACATGTTGAGTAAAATCGCGGCCAACGTTATGAAAATGTTTAGCACTATAAAATTTTTAAATCAAATTTGCGATGATTTTACTAATCATGATAGGTGACCTGAAAGCGCCCAATGAACGATGATCGCTCGAAGCACCAAGTAAACAACATTAAAATATATCCAGTGCGGTGCTTAATTAAAAATTAGATAAAATATATTTTTTTTTTTTATCAACAAGTCGGATGTTGTAAAGTGCCGAACTAAATAGTCAGTGCTGAAAGTAATAGCGATAGTTTTGGGTGTAACTGCTTTGAATTACGGACGCTTTGGAGATAAATGCATGCATATATGTATTTGGAAACCACATAAGCGGAGCTATAGTCCAATTAAGATCAGATTTCTTTTATAATTTCTCAGTTATCAAATACTTCTTTTGTTTTCTTTCCCTAGCCATATTGTTTATAATACAACAAAGCAGTATCAGGGTAGTGGAAGCGCTTCTTCGCCAGGATACGCCGTTAAGGTAACCTTTGTTCGTTTATTTTTTTTTATAGCGTATTTTTTTTTTGGTGATCACATTGATCACAAACGATATGTAGGATAAAATGCAGATTAACTTAGAAATTATTTATCTTATTTGATTTTTTTTACAAGTAATAAGCTTGACCGGTCGGCGATTGAACGTCGTAGAGGACAGACGTGTTTTTTGTCTCTCCTCTAAATAATTAAAAATAAATAAATAGTTTAAATGTGTTTTAATTAACTAATTAATTAAATAATATATATCTAAGTATTCATAGACATAAATAATATATTGTGTGATTTAAAGAAGTTTGAAGCCGTAATAAGATACATATTGAATAGTTATATTATATTAATTTGTGTGTGATGCGCTTGCAATGGCGTAGAATATGTATATTACAATTTCGTTTATATGTATTTTGATACCGTTGTTGAATGCATCATACGCATTGTATGTATGTAATTTTTCAATATGTATAGGACTTTTATGATTCCAGAGGAGGAATAAGATAAGTGTTTTCTCATTTTTTCCATTGTTTTAACACGCTTTAATACATATTAATTATTAACATATATTTATCCAAATAAATTTTAAGTATATAATAAAATGATTACTGTATTCTATAACTCATAAAGATGTAGAGTACTAGTATTCTCATGGTGGTAGTATTGTTTGAGTATTGTTTGTGCCAGAAAGTGTTTTTCAATTCTGTTATTCTGTTTTGTTACACTCGATAACAATTTTTGTTGTTCTTTTTGCGACGATTGTTTTTCGTTGGTACTTTTGAATTCTAACTTTTGTTTTTTATATTTATTTACTCGTACGACGTACATTATATTTTGTATGGAAATTAGTATTGGAGGTGTATAGCGGGATATAATGTACATTTCAATACCAACGAAAATGTGGTTTTGCAATGTATATACAAAGCTTGTTATATGCTTTCGGCTGCGCTTTGTATGGATGTTATGTATTGATTACGAACGAAAAATATACAAGATCAGGGGACTTTTGTTTTCATTTTGTTTTATTTATGTCATTACATAATTATTATATTTTTACTTTTTGTGCTTGGTAGTGTAAATGTTTTTCTATATGAAAAAACGATTCAATCATTGATTTTTTGCTTTTTCATTTCATTTTGTGTGATCAATTTACACAGGGCGGTGGATGTGTATTGCGATAAATTTTCTTTTATATTGATGTTAACGGGCGATCGCTGAGTTTTCATCTATTGGGATTGGGAAATAACTTTATGGGTTGCAGTGTGTTGGTTTTTTATTCTAGAGAAGCGGGTAGCGAGCACTCCTGGATCTACATTACATATTTTTCTTGGTACATTTTACTAAGATTATTTATGAAAATGATTCTTTCCACATTTTGATTTCAGAAATTAACTAATTTTACTAATTCCTACCTCCAATTATTCACCGTTTGAGTATTAAATTGTTATATTTATTATGTTTTATATGATGAGCAATTTAGAGTTATCAAGGTTTATCAGGGGCTGCATGAATTAAAGGGGTCCGAATTGAAGGGTTTTTTCTGAATTAAAATAAGTGTTTTTGATTCGTTTTGGGGATGAATTAAAATCGGAGTTGAAGAAGAAATGAAAGAGTTCGATAAGGTGAATTTGGGCGGGGCATTTCTTGATTCATTTTTAAAATGAATTAATATAAATGCTTATAGAATGAAATAATATAAGCCTTTTTTATTTATATTTATATTTTATAACTAATCAATGTAAATCCATGCAACTATTATTTTCATTAATGAAAATTTTTTGGAATTTAAATTTTAAATAGAATGTGCCATTTTTAATTCATTTTGAAGGTGAGTTAGGGTACGTGTTTTAAAAATGCAATAGTATAAGCCTTTGTTAATTCATTTCTGAGTTTTCTCCTTTTTCTAAACCGCTTTTTTAATTCATAATTTTAAGTTAAAAATATGAAATAAAATAAGTCGCTGGTGTTCATACAAAAATCAACTTTTTTGCATTTTTGGAGAACTTTCTTGATTCGGACTTTTTTAGTTCGGTACCCCTTTATCAGGTGTTTATTATTAATACTATATTATTCATTGCAGTTCCTGATTAAGCTAATTTATTTAGTTCTAATGAACATTTTTGATTACAGAAGAATTTTGAAGCCGTAATGACTACATTTTTATTATTTGCAGCTTTATTATTTTGTATATTTATTATTTTTAAATACTCCTTATAGATTCCAGATTGACTATTTTTGAAACCAGATGTCTTTGTTTCATTTTTATTTTTATTAATAAACATATTGGTTTGTTAGGGATTGTAGGGTTATCCGTTGAAGAGGGGATTCATCCGTTTGATACTACAATATTTGGATTTGATTTATTTTATTTTATTTGTTTTACGACAATCGAGTTATAATTAATTTAGTTATAATAATCAATATAATGATTGCATTACATTTATTCTATTCAAGAATAATTTAGGTGTATCGTACAAAATAATGATTCTCTAACGCATAATAATGACATTTTATTTCAGGAAATTTACTTGCACCATTAAGATGGCAACATTATTGATTATCAATTTTTTTTAAATGCTATAATAAAGGTGTGTGGAGGGCCTGGCGTCGCGTTATTGTAAATTGATATAAGGAAATGGTATTAAATAAAATTTCATCACTCATAGTAATGAAATTTTGTTTCAGGACATTTACTAATTGATCAATTACTTTTTAGGATGTTGCTTGCTGATTGTTTGTATCCCGAAGAACAAAAAAAAAAAAAAAAAAAAAAAAATTGTTCCGTTTTGTGCTTGACCAACTATTGACTACTTAGGTGTCTGTAACCGGGTCAAGTCTATCATACCTAACAACCTTTCCTATCCCTCCATCTTGTTGTATGTAGGGTGGTGTACGATTGCCCCGGCGTGTCCGGGATCCTTGCTTGGTCTTGGCCGTACATTCTAATCAATATAATTTAACTCATAATAATGACATTTTATTTCAGGAAATTTACTGCAACTTAATTAATTATAAATTTTAATTATAATAATCAATTTTTTTTAGGGTGCTGATTGCTGAATATATCCAAAATAATCAAAAATAATTGTGTTGTCTCGTGCTAACCGTCTTATATTACATTTCAACTAACAATTTACTAACTATTGACTACTTAGGTGTCTGAAACCGGGTCAATTTCCATAATAATTAACTAACCTTTCCTATCCTTCCATCTTGTTATATGTAAAAGAGTGTGCGGATGGGCCCGGCGTCAACCGGGAATCTTACTTAGGTTTGGTCGCACATTCCAATCAATCAATCAATCAATCAAAAAGTAATAAGCTTGACCGATGTTTGGTGTTGATTTTTTTTTTTTGAATTCTGATTTTTTTTACTGTACCAACATGTATAATGTTTAAACTTAAACTTTTGTTAAATAAATGTATGATACTTCAAATTATGTTCAAAGTTAATTCGAATAGTGTATTTATATTATGCATCATGAGTGATTGAAATAATTGACCAGATGGAGTGAGGAGGAGGAAGGTGAGTTGTATTATAGTGTGTTCCAGTGGTACATATCGTACCGACATCGTTATATTGAGTCGGCCAGAGCACCACCTCCCCCACGACCAATTTTACCTCCCCTTCTGAGCTGGCGACGGAAATCCGGGCTTGCTCTGGCGAACACATATTATTTTTTTTTTTTGTTTTTGTTACATATATATATATATATATATCTTATATATTTTTATTTATTTATTTTTTTTTTGCTAACGGCAGTCAATCTCGTAGGCTGTCGTTACATGTACTGGGCATGAAAAGTCGAATCGACAAAAACCAATTAAAACAAAATTAGCTTAAGCACAAAAAATCAAAGAAAATTAAAATTGACCTAAAAGAAAAGTAAGAAATTAAAATTCATTAGTTCCGTGACTTCCAACAAAAGATATCCATATTCCAATTATTAATAATTCTGTGATAAGTAAAAGCACTACGTAACGCAACACATACTCGTAGACGACATACAAGTGCATACCTACGTAAAACGGAATTATTCGTTACCGTACTTAATTCCTTTACGTAAATCATGAATGGAAATTAATCATTAAATTAATTCAATTTGCGAACATTTATTTTTTTGTGGTGATTATTAAAAATAAAAATAATAAAAACAAGTCAAATGCGTAACCGAATATTCAAAAGTGAGGTTCCTCAGACTAAAATACGTATTATTGAACGCTACGAATACGATGGCTAATAAATATATGCCTAACCAACAATTTATAAAATGCATCGATAAGAATTGCTGTGGTAAACTTGTCACAATAAGGGGCATATCCTCCATCCGGTCGCAAATTAATTATTTGCGATCAGAAATATGGTTACTAGATTAAATTTGCCATGCCAATTGACACATTTTATTTAAATTTAATTTTTTTTTGCGATTGTTAAGTAGAAATACATAAAAATACTGCGACCTCGGAAAATGCGTAGCAGTCTTTTCGTAGATTTCTACTCTACAATCGCAAAATAAATTTAAATTTAAATAAAATTAGTCAATTGGCATGGCAAATTTAATCTAGTAACCATATTTCTGATCGCAAATAATTAATTTGCGACCGGATGGAGGATATGCCCCTAAGGGGTATATCTTTCATCCGGTCGCAAATTAATTATTTGTGATCAGAAATACGGTTACTAGATTAAATTTGCCATGCCAATTGACACATTTTATTTAAATTTAAATTTTTTCTGCGATTGTTAAGTAGAAATACATAAAAATACTACGACCTCGGAAAATGGGTAGCAGTATTTTCGTAGATTTCTACTCTACAATCGCAAAATAAATTTAAATTTTAATAAAATGTGTCAATTGGCATGGCAAATTTAATCTAGTAACCATATTTCTGATCGCAAATAATTAATTTGCGACCGGATGGAGGATATGCCCCTAAGTCGAATTACAACGGCCTAACATCCCCTGAAGGAGCTCCAAGGACGCCTTAACGTTATTTTTTTTTTTGTTATTTTATTGTTATTAAAATTATATTTTTTATTCTTGTTTATTATTATCATAAACAAAAAAAATATTTCGAATTTTAGTTAAGTTAGTTTTCTTATATTCTCTTATCAATATTTGATTATTATATTTTTTTCATAGATCTAGTTTTTGATGGTAATGATTAATTAATTACAAGTTCAAAATCGGTAAAATTGATTCTATAGTAACCGTAATAATTTTTTTGTTAATTTTTTTTATTATTACTCCCAAATTTTATGACGTCATTAGTTTTAAGAATTTTTTTTTATCATAATTGGATATTATGTATAGACAAATATATTTTATAGTTTGTTAGGTTTACGAGATTTTTTTTCTAATTATTGCATTAATAATAAATTATGTTCTTAATACAATTTTTTTCCAAATCAAATTTATCTTATTTTACTTATAAATTTTTTTATTTTTTGTCGAAATTTGTGAATCCATTTCTTTCATGGACAAGTGTGCTTTTTTTGATGTTGATTCACTTTGTATCATAATGAGATAATTTTAAATCAGAGGTGGGCATGTTTCTTCAGGTGAGTACAGCATCGAATCATTTCTTTTACATAAAACATTTAAGTTGAAGTTTCCCCTTCCTTTCTCCTAATCGATTCCCATTTCCAGTCATTTTAATCAATTAAATTCCCATAGGTTTGTGGTACGGTCAGGTCTAAGCTCTCATAATTGTAACAGTTTATTTAATGCGGTCTACCAAGATTATGTCTCGGCTTGGAAACCGCACCCCTTTAACCCTGAGTACTTAGCCGCGCAAAATACGACCGCCCAAGTTTCGTGACAAAATATTTAATTTCTGATGACGAAAAGGACTTTCGTCCTTTTGAAATATATATTTCATGAGCATTTATCGTAATAACAATTTTAAATAGTTCATTTATGAACTGGGTTACATAAGAACACAAAGCATATTTTGCTTGTTTATTTAATCAAACTTTTCCAAACACAACAGTTTCGATCCTCATTGACCTATTTACCATAATAAACAAAAATTAATCAAAAACAATAACTGCAGCGCGAGCACTATCCCATTTAACTCAACGCAACGAAATACACCAACAACAACATGGGAATATTTACGAACAGCTCAAAGGAGAAGATCAATAACATAGTAAAGACCCAAATCAGAAGTCTCACTCTAGTTGAAAATCACCTGATCTAAATCAAATCTATATTTTTTGATAGATTTGATCTTTTTTCGATTTGATCTACTTTTTGGTTGGAAAAAACTCGCTATTAAATTGTGACTAAAAACAAGTTAAAATTTAATAATAGAAAAAGTGTATTGTGAGAAAATATATTATTATATTATTTATTATAATATAATACTGTTAAAAACCTACTGTTATATATATATATATATATATATATATATATATATATATATATATATATATATATATATATATATATATATATAATATATATAATATATATATAATATATATATATAATATATTGTATATATATAATATATATATATAATATATATATATATATAATATATATATATATATATATATATATATATATATATAATATATATATATAATATATATATATATATAATAAAATATATATATAATATATATATATATAAATATATAAACAATTGTGATTTTGAGAAAAAGGCGATATCTTTATGTTGTTTTTTTAAATAAATAATTAGATGGGCGACAGAATGTAGGATTAACCGATTCATATGAAGATGAGCTTTCTATTGCTTCCGATTTGGAAGTACTAAGTACAGTTACAATGGAATGGAATGTAATAAAAGTATCATGGAAAAACACTCATTTGTTTCGTAAAAAAGAACTGGAAAACAAAAATCTTTCCTCCCAAGAATACTTTGAAAAATATTCGGTTCTTTTCAACCAGAAAAGTAACGAGCTGGTACGTTAAATTTTTTTAATTGAATCCAACTCTATTTATATGTTGTTTTTTTTTTAAGTTAGAAATTGATTTGAAAATTTCTTATCCACAATCGCAATGCATTTATGAGTGGAGGAAATATTACACACACATTTTATACAAGGCCAAAAAATTGAAGGATAACTGTGTCAAGGACATTTTATTCAAAATTAATGCTGCCGATGAAGAAGGTATTTACGATGTCTTTCTTTGATTTCGAAATTATGTTTATATTGCATTTTTTTCAGACTCCAAGATTCTTAATATATTTTTAATGATTTTAATTATTTTTATTATATTCACATATATGCATCTACACACTTTGATACAAATTATATTATGCGAAAACAGATTGGCACGATTTTTATTTTTTGAAATAATTAACTTCAGTTCAATACAAGTTTTAGAAATCTTAAGATATTATGTAGTGTAAGTATAGAGTTAACAAAAGCTATTGCTTCTCTATTTCAGATGACTAGATATTATATAGACTAAACAGCTTTCATAAAATAAACAGTGATACAACTTATATTGTGTGAAAACAGATTGACACGATTTATACATATTATTATCATAAAATAGAAAGTAATAGATTGTATAAAGAAATAAATTATGCAATTTTATGGCATTCATATTAAACGATTTAAATATTTTGAGCGATAGCCTGATTTGAACTTTATTATTCTTCATTACAGTTGAACGGGGGGATTTTTAATAAATTTTCATTTACCTGAATACAGATTATATGAAGATTTTAGTTATCGAGGTTTTCTTTAGTGTAGCCATCTCACTAAAATTTATAAAGCTCCACAAAATTATAGTTGAACATGTAAATGATAAACTTTAATAAATTTCAGTACAATCCATGGATGAATACAGTTATCGAGACATCACTGTATTTTCGTCTTTCCATATAAAAAATATTACGTAGACGTTGTGTTGTTGTAATTTACATATAAAAAAATTTTCGGCTTGGCTTATTTTCGGCTGGGTTGAAACCATCCACTTTACACTACTCTTTAACCCCGCCTTTTATAAAATTTAAACTAATTATCAATGAAAATCAAATATTACAATATATAAAACGCGAAATTATTATATCAAGTCAGTTGATAATCAGAGTTGAGAGTTGATAAAAGAAAGAGTTAAAAGTTGTTAAGTTGTAAAACCATAACCAAGTTGATAATCATAAAAATTGAAAATTGCAAAGTTAAAAAATCGTTGTTGTAAGAAGATCCAGTTGTAAAATTATAATCTAAGTTGAATTATCCAAAGTTCCAAAATTGAACTGTTAAAATTAAAAGTTGAAAATCGGGAGAAGTTGATAAAAGTTGTAATATTAGTTCAGTTGTTACAAAAATTGTAATAAAATCTTTATAATAAAGTAGTGGATTTAAATATAAGCTGTTGTAAGAATTATTTGAAAACTAAGAGAAGACACATTCTTGGTAAGTATGTTATTAAAAATTTATACACACGTTTACACTCACCGGACTAGATCTTTAAGTCCGTTTACCCAAGCTAAGGGTAATGGGTTGAAGTGAACATAACTTCTATAACGGACTTTGTCATAACAAATAAAGAATATTTTTATCCATTCGTTATCACGGCTAAAATACTAAATATACATACACGACTTATTACACTCTCAAATATAGATTAGATTCCAATAAAGTTGTTGTCATTAGTCAATTTATTTAGAAATAGTGGTCAAGCCCTCACCCATGGTAAGCGGACTATTCACTAAATAAAACATCGAATTAAGAGGTCATCGAGATACTAAATATTTATATAATTTTAAATTCCATATTAAACATTTTGATCCAACGGTTATCAAAATTATTTCATCTTTAAACATAATATAATTCATTAAGCAATGTTAGTAAATCAAAATAATATCCCAAAATTTGAACATTTATATTAAAACACAAATAAAAATATAACTCAATCATATTTCGATTATAAAATTTATTTCTCTTATAACATTTATTTTTAATATTAGAAAAAGTATATTTCTATAATAACAAGCTGATGAATGGCAGTGTTTTTGGAAAAACACTAGAAGGCGTGTCCAAACGAAAAGATATTAGACTTATGACACACTGGGAGAAGATTATCAAACAAATTTGATGCAAACCGTATGATTAGTAAACTAAATTTTCGTTCATCTTTAATTTTTTCTGAAAATCTAGTTGCAATTCATATGAATCGGTTATCTATTTACTACAATAAACCAATTTCATTCATATTGGATTTTGTGTTTTACATATTTCAAAAACTTGTAACGTTCAGGTCGTTACACAGCTGCTCTCTATGCTGGCCAGTGCAAAAATTGTGCGACAGTACAGCTATTGTCCAATAGGTGCCGGTGCAATCGCTTATGGTTCGAATTAGTTTCAATATCGAACATTCAATATTGAGCTGTAATAAGTTTCTTTCAAACTTGACAACAGGAAAACCTTATAATTCTTATCTCGTGAACTATCAGCACCAAACAAAAAAAAAGGTAAAATAAAACAAACTACAGCATAAACTCGCTTATTGCAACACTCGATATCTACAAATACTCGATAGTTGCATCAAATTTTACACTAAAAAACTTTTGAACTGCAATGGTTAAAAAAAAATCTCGATAACTGCAATTTTTTTTTTCGTTGTCCTATTTCCGTTAAAAAAGGAAGGGCAATAGTTACAAATCATACCCTTTTCGTTTCGCGATGATCAATTAAATAGAAAAAACAATATTTATAAAGCGTATAGACAAAGAATACTCTCACGCTTATTCACGCTTTTCTACTATTCTAGAACATGTCAACCATACATTTTTATTGCTAAAATTAAAATATTTTTCTCTTTTTAAAAGACGTATGTGCATACTATTCATTTATGTTTCATTTATTTGATTGATTCATTGTTAATTTGTATTGTGCAATTACCAGTAGTGTTCCGGTTGTTGTTACATAAACAATTTTAATGAAAAATGCGTGTTATTAGTCGTTTAAACCTTAAACAAAAATGTGATAATATCACAAAACTAAATAAAGGTTGTAGCGGATAGTTTCTTCAACTATAAGAAACTCCGCACAATTATTTTCAACGGACAATCCTCCGTTCACATAATTCTTTGTAAATGGACAATTCTCCATGTAAAGAATTATTCCAAATAATATACAACAATCTTGTATATACAAATGATGTACATAACAACTTGTACATAGAAATCGTACAACAACAATTGTACATACGAAATTTGTGTAAGCAAAATATAATTGAAAAATTATATTTTGGTTACACAACAATTTCATGATAATACCTCTACAATCAAATCATTGAGAGATGCATAAACATCGTATTGATTTTGCAAAACCAAAGTCGTACGTACACACTACCATGACATTGCACAATAGATGGCATGGTACACATTTATTGTTGTGATATTCACAACCTCACCCGTTCGAAATACCGCGAATCAACCGCATCATCAATAATCAAACAAAAATCCAAAACACAAGTCGCTGCGATATTCAAACGATACCACATATACCATTGACATACATTTCTTTTACGTACGTACGAAAACAAATACACAAAAGTGCGATCGGCGCACTACACACAAAATGTAAACACACAGAACGACAACGAGAAAATAACATATAGAGAGATATCCATATACGTTACACATGCTGTACATTTCGCTTTCTCACGTAATATCAAAGAAAGCAAAGAACAACAACAAACCTGTATGATATCTATTAATGACTACGACACACATGAATTACTTTACATATTTATGTTCTCTTTTAGTATTCCCATATACTAAAAAAAGTAATAAAAATAAGAACATTGTACATTACTAATTAAAAGAAAATCAAAAAAAGCAACAACAAAGCTATGGTACTCATGCAACCCGTGTATACATACATATGTATAGAGACTTGAAAATCATTTATCGATCAAACAAAACAACGACCTATGATTTTCTTTTGATGATTCGGGAATTCGATAAATACATACATTTCCCAATTTTATGCATATCGATTTCACATATATCAACTAAATTCCAAGCATGTTAATATATATTATCAAATTTCGGTAAAATAAGCAAATTCACGCCCAAGAAAATGCAATGAACCATCGATTGAATTTTACGCGTGTTAATATTGACGAGTTTTCAGAATTCGAATTGTTGGTAGAATCAATACAACAATTTTAGTATATAAGATTTAGATTTTTAATTTTAAACACAGTTCAATTTTAAATATCGTCTAGTTCGCACGCGTAATCACGGTCTAATTAAAGTCTAAGTAAAGTAATTAAAGTCTAAGTAAAGTAATTCTAAGTAATTCGTAAAGTAATTAAAGTCTAAGCAAAGTAAGAAAAGTCTAAATAGAGCTAGTGAAATTCTAATTAAAATTAATAACAGTCTAAGTAAAATTTGGTGAAATTCTAAATAAAGTTAAAAAAGATCATACAGTGCCTTTCCACTTCTAATAATATCTACAAGAAAATCATATTCAGTCAACAGATAAAAATTGGTGAGTATTGCCGTTTCAGTGCAAAGTTATATGGTAAGTATTTCAACCACTAACCACTGGGCACCGTCCTAGTCATTCGTTATTTCTTAATCTCGCACGGCAAAGCGAGAGGGTGAGGGGAAGAAGCGACTTTGTTGCAGTATCCACACTCGTGTAAATGACGCTTAACTAGAACTCACGCTACTAACAGAAAGAAATAGATCCACCCTTCGAGGTGCACTCCATAAAATTAACAATCTAAGTCAAAATCAGAAATCTTAATCTACTACCGTCGTTATTCCACTTCTGGCCCATTTCCACTTTGTAACTAAATCTCCACATCGTTATATTTCCACTTCAGTACAACCTTCACCTCAGAATTATCACTCAGAAACACCATTCAATTTCGTATAATTTGTGATCAGTTTACCTATCAGTTCATAGTTGATTCAACATCAACTTAAATATTGTACATTTTGTGTTGAGAAAGCTAATAATATCTAACAAACAGTCGTAACAACGCAAATTACAATATTATGTTAACAAAACATAAATTAGAAAGGGTGCACCTTAAGAAATATTTGGTGCAACACATTAAAAAGTTAAATGTAAAACTGGAAAAACCAGTTTTGGAATTTTTAAGAACAATTAATAAAATTATAATTATTGTTCGGTCTATTCGATTTCTGCAAATTCCCGGAGCAACATCATTCACCAGCTCATACTAATTTAATAAAAAGTTTAATTTAATATTAAATATAAAAGTTTTTTATTTCTTATTATTTTGGAAATTTATAAAGTGTTCTCTGTCGTATCCTGTGCCTGCAGCAAGACCTATATAACACTTCAACTGCTGGCCCTAGACGTCGGCTTTTACCGGAAAAACAGGTGAGTGAGTTTACTTAATAATACAAGTGAATAAAAAAATTATTTTAACAAAGAACGTGCTTGTGTGTTTATATTCTTTTTTAACTAAATTCAAAATATAAGACGACTTTTGTGAGCTAGTGGCCCAAGCCCCCACCAGTGGACAGCGCACTATATTTACAAATCGTCCCAATACCCTGGTCGTATTTCTTAGAAAACACGTATTCCCATCAGTAATATACGCGTAGGAAACCAAAAGTTTTTTTCGATAATAAAACCGCGTGTCTAAAATTTTTTTTTTGGCACGAGAAATTTTTTAAAATAGTGTGTGTGAAATTAAAATAAAATAAAACAACAATAAAACACCGTTTCATATTTGTTTGTTCGCTCATCCAAAACAAAACATGACAAACAACGGTGACAAGGACGAGGTATATGAAGACGAAACTCGTCAGCAAAATGTGCCACCCCAGCTTGAATTAGCCACCTCAAAACAATTGACGCGGCTACCGGCATTCTGGGAGAATAATTCGAAGACTTGGTTTACCTCAGCCGAGATAATGTTCGACGCGAACAAGATCACCAGCGACAGACAAAAGTTTGCGCATACAGTGTTGTCCCTATCGGAAGCACAAGCGGAGAAGGTCGAGTATATTCTACAAGACCCTCCCGAGAACAACAAATACGACTTGCTCAAGAAAACCCTAATTGATCGCTACTCAATCTCTGAGGAGCGTCGATTAGAAACGATCTTAAGCAAAGTCGAAATGGGTGATCAAAAACACCTTCGGACATGCTGCACCGAATAAAATCGTTGGCCGGCAAAAACTTCGCGGTCAACGTCATTACAAGACTATGGATCAGGCAACTCCCTGATTTCATACAGACAGCGTTGGTCCCTCAGCAAGAGAAACCAGTAGAGGATCTTGCTGTCATCGCCGATAAGTAGCACGACATCGTTGGTACGCGGAAGAGCTTAAGTTCAATGAAACGCGAAAATCAAGCTCAGAGATACGCGCGCCAACCTCTAGCTTTAGCCGTATAGAAAACTCGCTGAAACAAATAAGCGACCGACTAGAAAAGCTAGAGCACAAGTCACACACACAATCACGTCCTTCTCGTTCTCAATCACCTTGGAGACGAACACCGTCTCCAGGTAGGAATCGAATACCTCAATCACCCCAGGGAAGTTTGATCAGATCAAACAATCGTTCACCAAGATACCAATCCCAACGCAAATGGTGTTGGTATCACGCAAGATTTGGTGACATAGCAGAAAAATGCACAGCACCCTGCACTTTTGCTACACAGCAAACCGGATCCGCAAACACTGCACCTCCAAACCAGTAAGTTTTAAGGTCGTAGCGGCAGACCTAATACAACCGCAGCACAGCCGCTTATTTCCACGGGATTCGGTAAATCAAATAACATTTTTGATTGATACCGGCGCTGATCTAAGCGTAATCCCATACCACAATTACTACTGCTACGGAACGAATCGGAATCCCGATTTAGTTCTGGCAGCAGCAAATGGCACCACCATAAATACCTATGGTACGAAATTATTAGACGTTGACATCGGATTAAGACGTTCCTCCAAACACGCCTTCATCCTCGCTAATGTCAATCGCCCCATCATTGGCGCGGATTTCTTAAAGAAATTCGGTCTTTTAGTGGATCTGAGAAATCATAAGTTGATTGATCCATCCACTAAACTGACAATCAACGCTGAAGTTGCGTTGATTGTCAGTTTAGTGGATACACTAATCAACGCACGCGTTGATACACCATCAATATTGTTTTATACACTTAACAATGACTATGGAGCACTGTTGAAGAAATTTCCTTCTTTAACAGCTCCACCAAACTACAACGCTCCGGTAATGCACAATGTAGTACACCACATAGTGACTACAGGGCACCTACCATTTTCAAGACCAAGACGACTTGATCCAATACGACACAAAGCAGCTTTCCTAGAATTCCAACATATGGTGGAACTAGGAATCTGCCGACCGTCTTCTTCAGCAGTATCATGTCCATTGCACATGGCGGAGAAGAAGGACAACGACTGGAGACCATGTGGGGACTACAGAAGGCTTAACGCAGTCACAATTCCTGACCGTTAACCTATCCCCCACATTCAAAATTTCTCCATGCAACTACATGGTTGCACAATTTTTACTAAGATCGATCTCGTCAGAACATACCATCTCATTCCGATTGCTCCTGACGACATCTACAAAACCGCAATTACCACACCATTTGGCCTATTTGAATTCACCCGAATGCCATTTGGACTTAGAAATGCTGTACAAACATTCCAGCGTTTCATCAACGAAATCGTGAGAGATCTCGATTCCGTTTTCGTCTATATCGACGACATTTTCGTAGCCTCAAAAGACGAGAAACAACACATTCAACATTTGGAACAACTTTTCCAAAAGTTATCGAAATACGGTGTCAACATAAATACCGAGAAATGTGTGTTTGGGACGAAAAATCTTGACTTTCTCAGTCACAAGATTACATCTAATGGCATTCTGCCATCCGAAGGACGAATTAATGCCATTAGAGATTTTCCAGCACCTCAAAGCGTGAAACAAATTCAACAATTTGCGGCATGGTAAACTACTACCACCGATTCATACCAAAGCTTACAGAAGTACTTGCCCCAATTCACACGCATTTGGCAAGTATTCTTAAAAACCCCAAAACGCCTCAAAATTTTCTTGGACTGAAGAATGTCAAAAAGCAATCCTTCAGCTCAAGAACAGCTTGGAAAATGTTGCACTTTTAGCGCATCCGCTAAATGCAACCAAATATACCACTGATGCATCCAACACAGCAATAGGCGCGGTTTTACAACAACGTAATAATAAGACCTGGGAACTTCTTGGATTCTTCTCCAAAAAATTATCAGATGCAGAAAGAAAATTGTCTACATTTGATCGCGAATTGCTTGCAATATTCCAAGCAATTAAACACTTTCGTTACTTTGTCGAAGGTCGGGAATTCTCAATATTCACCGATCACAAACCGCTTACTAGAGCAATTAACTCTAAAGCGGAACGAAATCCGAGGCAAGCACGCCACTTAGATTATGTCTCTCAATTCATGACAGACATACAACACATTCAAGGCAAAGACATTGTGGTCGCCGATACGCTATCTCGGACTTCCGACCACGAACTTGCCTCCGCAGCAACACGCTACGACATCACAACGATCGCGAAAGCACAGGCTTGCGATCAAGAACTACAAGACTTACTCTCTAGTTCTACAAATCGGCGCACTTCCAAATGGATAATTGAAAAATTTCCATTAGCCAATTTGTCAATTTACCATGAAATATCTACGGGTAACAATCGCCCGTACATTCCAGTCATTGCGTCGAACTGTCTTCGACACTCTGCATAATATTTCACACCCAAGTGTACGAGTAACTCGCAAACTCGTCACTTCTAGATATGTTTGGCCCAGTATGAACAAAGATATAACCCTTTGGGCGAAATCTTGTTTATCCTGCCAAAAATGCAAAATACAACGAAAATGTCCTCCAGATCTAGGCACAGGGCAACAAACCGCGGGACCATCGCACGCAATGGACGCAGAAAAACCGGCACCTATATATTGCTGTTCCATGCCAGGAGGCAGAAAATTGCACTGCACCGTGCCAATACAAAAGCATTTACCAAAAAGCATCTGCTTGAATAATTATAGATTGGGTGGTGGGACTTTCAAAATAAAAAAAACTGAATTAAATTAAAATTTGTGTTACTATTTTTATTTTTTTCGCATTCAGAATATCCCACAGTGATACATTTCTATCTTACACAAAATTAAATCTGGTAAACCATTTACTTCACCTCTACAATTACAACGATCATTCATCATTATAATGGTACCATAACCAAATCCATCCGCAAATGAAATGAACAAAGACCTCGCGATGGGGGAACTCTACTAGCGGATAGTTTCTTCAACTATAAGAAACTCCGCACAATTATTTTCAACGGACAATCCTCCGTTCACATAATTCTTTGTAAATGGACAATTCTCCATGTAAAGAATTATTCCAAATAATACATACCCAGAGAAATGTGTATGGATCAATTATACTTAAGATAAGTATAGTAACGATAATTTATATTTAGGTATCATTCATTCTTTATAAGCACAATTTATGCATAATTTTGTAAATTATTCCAATTTTTGATTAGCTTTTTCCTTAATAAGTACGGATTATTCATAAAAATGTATCCTTTATAAATCATGTTTTATGATTTTTTTGAATAAGTTTGGTACGTTCCAAATATTTTATACTTTATCCAAACTTATGCAATACATATACCTAATATTCATATTATGTACTTTTAAATCGAATAGAATTATCCCACTTAATTTTACTCTCATTTACTCAGTTTAATATACAGTAAAAAACACAAATTAACCATAAGCGCTTAGTGGACGAGCTAAGGGTACCATGGACAGGACGTATTTGAATTTATACTGTGAAATATTGTAGATCAGAGAGAATTCAACTTATATAAATAATCCATATGCAGCACATTTTAACCTGAAAATTAGGAAAGTGTCGACGTTCCAATAATTTGTATAAGTGCAAGTGATAAATTCTAATTATTTTCTACATAATTATAATATAACAAATAGTGAGATTTTTGTCATTGTATAATTCAGTTTTCGTGACAAATTAAGTGTGAAATTAATTGGTTTATATAAAATTAATACAATATTTAAGGTACGTATAGTATAACGCTTTGTGTTAATATTCTTGTGTAATAATTTTGTGAAATTTAAGCAGAAAACAAAATGGGGTTCTTGCGTACACCAAACCTATTGGTTTAGTAAATCAGATAGTTTTATATTAAAATAGTAATTAAACGTATGTGAAACCTACTCGTATGTGAATTTTTTTGTTTCTTAACATAACTTTTTCCGCATGTTCGTCAAAATAACAAGTTATATACCTAACATAAATGAGTATGTGTCTGTTGCCTCCATTTATAAACAGGATAATATTTTTAAATTAAACAAAGTGATTACATTATTCCGCCTTGTTGTTTTCTCGCCTCAAATAAATCCCATCAATAGCTAAATTTATATACGTACAAGTACTTATACACCGTTTTGCGAAAAAGATCCGTTCGGGCGATGCTGTTAATAAAGCTTTTCGTATTTCTAACCATTTTTTATATGCTATTATTATACGTGGTAATGTACTCGTACATTGTGCTATAAGTTAGTTTTTCCCCGAATCCTATTTTATGTTTTAAATTTTTATATTTGTATCTTTATGATATAAGGGCTGCGGATTCTTTCATGAAATGTAACCCTAATAGTATAGTAATAAATACATACCAAGTAAATGTTAAAAGTAAAATAAAAATATTCGGGGAAAAACTAAATACAATATGTATAATAAATCGGAAATTCGATTTACGACGTTGCGCTTTATTAGCAGCATTGCAAAAATGGAATCGGCTAATAATAGAACATTTTCCGGAAGAGAACCCTGTGAGTAGTTTTAGTTGAAATTAAGTGATCAATTTTGATCTAACTCGAAAAGATTTATAAAAAATATGTATTGCTTAAATTGTTTTACCACTAATAATTCATTATTCTTCTTTCTATAACAGGATTATCATTTCAAAGAAGGCAAGCATCCTTCAGGCAAACTATACAACAAATACAGGGTCGTGTCAAAAAATTTAAGGAAAGTTGGTTTTTTTACAGATGCGAAAAGACGGCGTAACAGTGTTGTGACTGAAAAATTCGCAGTACATTTAACTGGTAATTATTATTGTCTAAATAATCATTTGTATTCACAAAATATTTTGTGATTTTTTGAATCTATATCTCACTTAGACGAACAGCAGATTCCTGACGTGGACAAGGAGTGGTTAAAATCGCATAATTCGCCTTGGGAGATAGTACAGCAGAAATGGAAAGTAACATGTAACATACGTGCCCAAGAGCTCTTAAAAGGAAAGGTTGTCTCTTCGATAGTTGAACAGTGGCCTTTATATACCAACACCAACGGATTTCGACTTGTAAGTATATTCCCAAATATTATATATATATATATATATATATATATATATATATATATATATATATATATATATATATATGGCGAAAAATACGTGAAATCACAAATTTTTGTAAGTCATGTTGTAATTTTATGGTTTTTATGTTTTGAATGTGTAGCCTTGATTGAAAAAAAAAATTTGAAATACTTTAATTTTTTTTATTGTTGTTGTTGTTAAAGATACAGGGTGTCAAAATTTGAAAAAAATGATAATCATGGTATTGTATTTATCGCAATAAAAAGAAAAATAATTGTCCGATAATTATGATTTTAGGCTCATTTTAAAGGTAGGTTAATAAGAATTTATAAAAAAATATAAAAATAGTATATCGTTTAATTCTTTCATCTTTAAATTTCCCGACAAAATGTTCTTTTTAAATTTTCTCAAAAACCTATTTTTTTTTTTTTTTTTTTTTTTTTATAGAATTCGACAATTAATATTTTACAACATATCAAAAAACTAGAATGCCGTTATTTTTTTTTTTTTTGCAAAATGCGTTTAAGTAAGAGCAGTATTTCATTTTTATATGGAAAAACTGTATTTCAGTGGATATTTACCAGTGTTTTGAAAATGTTTACAAAAAGGATAGTTCAGTTAAATTATTATTATTTATTATTCGAATTTAATTGCATATATTTAAAATTTGAAACTAAAATTCTTTGTTCTATAATTTTATTTTATTGTTTAACAATAAATCTTATTCTTATTATTCTTATTATTAATGAAATACAATCCCGGTAGTGCGCTATCTTTCCGTTGGTAATAGTTTCCATTTTGGTGCCATAAATAATTAATTTTACATTCTGATGTATGGTACACACGCAGACTGTGTGCGTTCCACTACTACCTGGTTGTACACAGTATTTTGGACGAAGTAGTGAAAATTTAGAAAATCCAATTTTTTTTGATTCATCATCCTGATACATCGTCTTATATCCTTCGTAGCACTCTTTCAAAGTACACATCATTAGCCGCTTTTGAACTTTAGCTTTATCGACTGTTAAATAATCATTTTTACCTGGCATTATCCGACTAACATCATCATCAGTATAATAAGATAATACTGCTTGCTTCAGCTCATCATTTATTCGTTTCCCTACTTTAGGTGCTGGACGACTTAATGGACCATTCTTGTCTCGTAGATCTTTAGCGGTTCGCACCATATGTTGCGTTGCCTTGAACTCATTCTGGATTTCTTGAATGGTTAATGATTTTGGCAATATAGTAAGTAGCTGAATCTTATCACTGGTTTTCTCCAGTTCCTCGAATTTAGCTTTTAGATCACCAATCAATTCATCATATAGTGCAACCTTCCTTTTATCTTCGGCTGACTGATTCAAAAGCGGCATGATTCCTGGAACCAAAGATGTTGATGGTGTTATTGAAGCTAAATCTATTACTTTTTGCTGCTGATGTTTTGGCCTGGCTTCTAACGTACTCGGATATATAGGAGATTTTCCAAGAAAGGGTAACACTTCATTCATTTTTTCCAAAACAGACACATTTTTTAAATAGCACTCTTCACTATCACTGCTATTATCGTTATCGGCTATTTGCGGTGTTAGAGGTAATGTTGTTGATGGTCCTGCAACTGGTGACAACTCTGGTTCTAATTTTCGTCGTTTGCAGGTAATATTTATATAGCACGTTGAACAGAGATACAAATTATCTTGATTCTCAACTGATTGTGGCATAAATTGCTTAACATAATCCGTAACTCGTTTTAGTTTACTCGAACACTTTGAATCGCGATATGGTTTACAACACTTTCGAAATTTATCCATTATCAAATTTAGCGCACTAGTACTTATTTATCCACTTAAACTTACATTCAATTTTACACACTGTTACTTTTTCAAATTTTAAAAAATCTTGCTCCTTATTTAAAATGTTGTCTACAATTCACAATGTCAACTAATCAAAAACTTAAATTTTTACTCTTATTTATATCAACAATGTTCATTTTTTGTTTTCAAAAGAAGTACTCATCGTTTAACACGTACGCCTGCGTCAAGTAAAAATAATGAACCCCCAATAAAAAAAGGGAAAACAACATTTTAATTAGTCTTTTATAAAATAATCCAAGAAAGAAAAGGAATTTATGGTACTACGACTAACCAAACGGTATAAACCAGGTGGTGGCACCTCATAATTCTGTGACTCATACTTAAATATGACGTAATAAACTGTACAATAAATAATAAACAAAACACACAAATTAAGTGAACTTCTTTTGTAAACAATTTCAAAACACTGAGAAATATCTATATAGCCTTCCATATAAAAATGAAATACTTCTCTTACTAAAACGAATTTTGCAAGAAAACAAAAAATAACGGCATTCTAGTTTTTTTATATGTTGTAAAATATTAATTGTCGAATTCTATAAAAAAAAAAAAAAAATTAAAAAAAATAGGTTTTTGAGAAAATTTAAAAAGAACATTTTGGCGGAAAATTTAAAGATGAAGGAATTAAACGATATACTATTTTTATATTTTTTTATAAATCCTTATTAACCTACCTTTAAAATGAGCCCAAAATCATAATTATCGGACAATTATTTTTCTTTTTATTGCGATAAATACAATACCATGATTATCATTTTTTTCAAATTTTGACACCCTGTATCTTTAACAACAACAACAATAAAAAAAATTAAAGTATTTCAAATTTTTTTTTTCAATCAAGGCTACACATTCAAAACATAAAAACCATAAAATTAAAACATGACTTACGGCTCCATAGAGTGAATTTGTGAGTTGAAGAATTTTTCACCATATATATATATATATATATATACATATATAAATATTTATATATACACTATGCTATAGATTACTTTTGTTCCTTATTTAGGTTGATAGATTTTGAACGGGAATATCCGGAAAACAACGCTCATTTGTTTACAACGTGGCCTGACTTCAAATTAATAATTGTTCCCATTTTGCAAAAAAGATTAAAGGATAGGTCAGCATTGGAATTACTAAACGCTCTATCGAATAACGAAGATAAAATTATGACTTATATTACTGACTCTACTTGACACTAAATACTGTTTCAAATTTTTAGATATAAATAATACGCAGATATGTAAGCTGTTACATTTTATATTAAAACCATCTGCAAAGAATAAATTGGCAGGGATCGTTAAAAAATATACAATAAATGATTCCATAGAATCATTTTGTATGGAGGTTTCAAATTCATCGCACATCAGCGGAAAAATAGAAGAGGCAAAAGAATTTGCTGCGTTACGATCTATTAAAGTCCAGCCGTTCATGATTTTTATAAGCAGTGATATTCCACAATTTTGCGTAGTTTATGACAATATTTATTACTCATTTGACAAATTTCCTTTGTTGTCAACCAAATTGCAACCAATTATTTTCTAATCGAAATTCCTTTAAGCGCCATTTAGAAAATAAGCATTCTACCGAAGAAGCTCCTACAACAAGTTTAGTTATAAATAACAGAAATAAAGTAATAGATTTATTAGCCGCAAAATCTTCAAATATTAATGATTTAAATCAATTCACCGATGTATCTTCAAAAATTACTGAAAAAGAAGTTAACATTAAAGATTTCCGGGAAAAATTACATGATCGTGCAATAAAATTCGTCTTAGAGTTATATGCAAAAACTAATATGACTTCTGTGTTGATAGACGTACTCTTAAAATGTTTTAGAAACGAGATTTTGCATTTTTTAGTCGAGGGTTTAAAAGAAATTATTCCTAATGTTTTTAGCTCTGAATGCGACTTCAATGAGTTTCTTGATACAGTTGGAGCAACATTTGATAAAGTAAAAACCGAATATTTACTTAATCAAGAATTAAAAGAAAAGATTGGATTCGAAAGTCCAAAAAAATGTGTAATACATAATGAAATTCAACAAGTGTTTAAAAAAGGGCAACCAATATTCAAAAATTTCGATTACATTTGTGTACTTTCCCCAATAATTTATCAAATTAAAATGTTCTTTGGAAAACCAAACGTACTCGATGCAACAATACAAAACGCGAACCGTTTATTAAATTCTAGTGAAACATTAGAAAATTTTGTTCAGGGAAAATTGTGGAGGGAAAAATTAAAAAAATGTTCGAGTTGAAACGGTTGTGCTTTATATATTATATTATGATGACTTTGAAACGGGAAATGCTTTAGGAAGCCATGCAGGATCTCAATCTATTGCGGGGTTTTATATTTATTTTCCAACTCTACCCTCAAACAATTTAAAGTTAAATAACATATTTGTAGCTCAACTAATGAAAACTAATTATTTAAAAAAATTTGGTAGTAACCAATCGTTATCTTATCTGATTGATAGTTTAAAAACTATTGAAGTAAATGGAATTTTGATAAACACTGGAGATAATATAAAATGCGTTAAATTTGTGCTTGGTCTCATTATTGGTGAAAATTTGGCACTTAACACTATAATGGGTTATAGCTCTCGTTTTCGCATAACTTTTATTGCAGACTGTGCAAAGAAGAGGAACCGATCCTGCAAAAAGCAGTAACTGAAAATGTAAGAAATGTACGTAACACTATTGATCACGAGGATGATATAAAAAGAACGATTTCAAATCGACTGGCGTTAGTTTAATTCATTGTTCAATGAACTGAACACCTTTCACGTTACAGAGAACTATTACTGCGATATAATGCATGATGTTTTTTAGTGTATTGTGAAATTTGGGTTGGGACACACTTTAAAAGAATTTATTTTGGAAAAAAAGTATTTTTCTTTAGAGTTTCTTAACGATAAATTTAAATCTTTTGACTATGGTGAAATAGAAGTGCAAAACCGCCCTAGTTTTATTAAAGAAGAGCACGTTAAAAACATGAATTTACATATGTCGGCAAGAGAAAGTTATTGTTTTATTAAATATTTCCCAGTTTTTGTGGGCAATAAAATTCCTAAAAGCGATTTATGCTGGAAATATGTGCTTTGTTTGTATGAGCTTGTTGAATTTTTATTGAAAGATTATTTTAATAAAGATGACATAGCCTATTTGCGAGAACTAATAAAAAAGTATCACACCAAATACAAAAAAGCTTCTATGTTGTTTGAGGATGGAAAGCAAAATAAACAAGTAAAGGAATATGCAAAAGTATGTTGTTCAAGTATTAACTTACCATTATCGCTAAGTAAAAAATGTTGTTACAACTTTGCATTTCATGTTTTGAGTAATCACCCATTTAAGGAAAATATTGAAATTCTTAAAACAAAAAAAAATGTGATCTACTAGATCAAATCGCTTGTATTACAGTAATTTAAATATGGAATCTTATATGCAAAGTAATGTACTTGAATTAATTTCGGCAGCTCATTATAAGGGCACTTTATTTAAAAGTGGGTTCTATATATACGAATTAACGAAATTATTTGTTATTCAGGATATGCTAGTTTTTGAAAATAATTTGATGCTTATTCTGCACGAAATTGAAATTTTGTCGTTTGATCCTAACTTAAAGACTTATAAAACTGGCCAGAAGATGGGGGAACATTTGTTAAAACGTATTGACACTCTTGTAACAAAGAAACCCTTTGAGTTACACACAAATTGCGATGGAAGCAATTTTATTTTGCCAGATGCTCATAAACTTAAAATTGTTTTAAAATGAAATTTACTTTAATACCACGATGCAGATTTATTTTATTTTATTTATTTAAGTACTATTTTAATTAAGCTTAATTGAAATGTGAAATTTGTAAAATTGATTTAAAATAATATATGTAATAAATTTTAAAAATAAATATTTTATGCCTATTTATTTATAAGAGTATCATTTTTAAAGGGATAATTCATGCTTATACGTTTGGAATAATTTATCCTTAAACATGCATAAATAATGCAAAACGTACTCCATAATACATGACTATTAATTGGATTATTTCATGCATAACGAAACACAACAATTGACTAACTATGAGTAATCTGTCACTATTTAATGGAACAGGTTGAGCTTTACAATCTGTTGAAGATCAACATGGGCACACGTACAACATTTCTTAAACTGTCCCCACAGTTTGGAATTTCCATTTTGTCTAGACGTATCAAAATCATTTTAATAAAGTGCAATATAATTATTTCCAGTAGTCTAGGCATATCAAAATCATTTTCGTTGATATGTAGCTAACTAGTAAAATGGAACATAATCATTTCCGTTGATGTTTATAGTGTATATTTAGTTTAAGAATTGCTTATACAATAAGTATTTAGTTTTTGTAGAGTTGCTTACTAGCAACAAATTGTTGCTCGAGTTTGTATATAAGCTCGTGAATTTTATGAATAAAATCAGAATAAAATTGACCATAAACCATTCAGTTTTACTTTCTCATCTAACTAAACCTCACCAGTGGTAATTTAGTTAGATGATACGCTAATCTAGCAAACCATAGTCCTACAAACTAAGATATAATTTGCTAAATTAACACAATCTATGATTCATTCTTACTATAACAGCGATTATACAAGTTCGGGAATAAACTAAACATATTTATTGCATCATTCATACATACAGTACTGATTAATTGTTCATAAATTGTGGAATCACTACTTAATAAAATTTGCACAAAGTATACTTATTACTCCATTTTTATTCCTAAGTTAGGTACGGTTGAAAATAGAACATAATTTTTGCATAGATAGTGCGTTATATGAATTGTTTATTCAAACGTTTCTCTGGGTGTATACAACAATCTTGTATATACAAATGATGTACACAACAACTTGTACATAGTAATCGTACAACAATACTTGTACATACGAAATTTGTGTAACCAAAATATAATTGAAAAATTATATTTTGGTTACACAACAATTTCATGATAATACCTCTACAATCAAATCATTGAGAGATGAATAAACATCGTATTGATTTTGCAAAACCAAAGTCGTACGTACACACTACCATGCCATTGCACAATAGATGGCATGGTACACATTTATGTTAACAAAACATAAATTAGAAAGGGTGCACCTTAAGAAATATTTGGTGCAACACATTAAAAAGTTAAATGTAAAACTGGAAAAACCAGTTTTGGAATTTTTAAGAACAATTAATAAAATTATAATTATTGTTCGGTCTATTCGATTTCTGCAAATTCCCGGAGCAACATCACTCATCAGCTCATACTAATTAAATAAAAAGTTTAATTAAATATTAAATATAAAAGTTTTTTATTTCTTATTATTTTGGAAATTTATAAAGTGTTCTCTGTCGTATCCTGTGCCTGCAGCAAGACCTATAGAACCCAACAAGGTGATAATTTAAGACCATTAGCTGCTGAATATAAATGTGATAAATCGACCATTTCTAGAATAAAAAAAAATAAAAATTCAATCACAAAATATGCAAATTCATAACAAAATGCGCTGTCGAAAATAAAAGCGATCAGAAGTTGTGAATATCCTAAAATGGAACGTATTTTATACAAATGGTTCCTATGTCAACGAGAGCGTCACATCCCAATGTCTGCTGAAATTTTAAAGAAAAAAGCAAAATTATTGAACAACAAAATAAAGGAAGGCACGGGAGAATTCCAAGCCAGTAATGGTTGGTTTATTCGCTTTAAGAAACGCCACGGAATTAGGTTGCTTAAAACTACAGGAGAAAAATTGTCTAACAAATCGGATGGTGTTGAAAATTTTAAAGAAATTTTTCAAAATAAAATAAAGAATTTACAATTAACTCCAGATCAGATTTACAACGCAGATGAATCAGGGTTATTTTGGAGAATTGTGCCAAATAAAACCCTGGTTCATTAAATGAAAAATCAGCACCCGGACGAAAAATTTCGAAAGAAAGAATAACGTTTTTGGCATGTACAAATGCGACCGGCAGCCACAAACTAAAGCCACTTGTAATAGGCAAAGCTCGGGAACCGCGGGCTTTTAAAAATTTTAATATTCCAGTTATATATAGAGCGAATAAGAATGCCTGGATGACCTTGGAACTCAAAGAATGATTCGAGAAATATTTTGTGACCGAGGTAAGATTTACAGAAAAATTAAAATTTCAAACAAAAAATAATAAGTTACATATCCATATGTTTTAGGTTCGTTTATTTTTGAGACAGCAGGGATTGCAAGAAAAAGCACTACTGTTACTTGACAATGCTCCTTGCCACCCAAAAGATGGAGCCATAAGCAGCCTAGACGGTCTAATTAATGTAATGTGTCTTCCACCCAATACTACGGCCTTGATTCAGCTAATGGACCAAAATGTTATAAACATAACCAAACTGTTTTATAAAAAAAATTTATTGAGCCATTTGGTAAATTCTTATGACAATGATTTTGAATCAGCGTCGAAGAATACTACACCGAAAAAAATCGTTAGATGCTATTAAAGACGACATATTCTTTCATAAACAAATTAATCGATTCATTAAAATAAATAAAAATTAATTATGCCAACGCAATTATTCTAATACAAAGGAACAATAATGGTTTACTACTTTATAATTTTACAAATTTTCGTTAATATAACATAATTCAATTAATTAATATAAATATTGCCTGGATATGAATTTAATTGTTAAAACAACTACATTTCATACTATGAACTTATAATTTAAGACACGCACACAATCGCTAAATGTTGGAAAACCATAATGCCAACATTTGAAGAGTATGACTCTGAAGACAACATTCCATTAAGCGTGATCCGCAATAGAATGCACAACGAAAAGACTCAAAACTTAAATCCAATAATGCATTTATTGCAACAAATTTGTCCTACTGAGGCTTTTTCTGACAAGGATGTTGACGAATGGGTTTCGGAAACCTACATACCCATACACGTAAATGATGAAGTCGATGCAATTTCAGAAAGCGGGGAATCTGAAGGAGAATTAGGAACAACCCATATTAAACATGGCCTGATCATGTTCATGCATTTAAAATTTGTTTAGAGTGGGCTGAGGCAAACGAAATTACGGCTGAAGAGGTTTTGATCCTGAGGAAGATTAACAACATCGCAATAAGAAAATCGACTGACGTTAAAGTTCAAACAAAAATTTCCTCCTTTTTTAAAGCTACACATACGTCATAAAGTGATAAAAATAACATATGAAAATACTATATGTTCATACTTAACGTAGCTATGTACATTGTACATATATACAAATAGATGTATAATGAATTTGAAGTTAATTTTTTTTTTATTTTATATTTTATAATAAATAAATGCTCCTACATGGAACTATGTATTTTGTTACGCAAAAAATTAATTGTTTCCATAATAAACATTTATATTCGATATTTGCAAAATTTCGCATTTTGCAACTTCGGCTTGACTTTAATTGGTTGCGGAGTTTTCGTGAAAATAATAATTAAAATAATAAATTATTCTAAAATTAAAATTAAATAATTCAAAAGTTTTAAAAAAGTGTTTGTGCATCTATAAACCTGAAAAAAAAAATAAATAAAAAGAACAGTTCTCGTATAATTTAATTAGCAAAAGAAAATTTTTTTTATCTGTGCGCGTATAAAACAAAGGAAAGCGATATATAACAAGTTTTATCTTAAATAAAAAAAAGAACCAAAGAGTGATTTGAACTTAAAGTGATAAATATACGTTACCGGAAAAAAATATAGTCGAGCCTGATCAACCTGAAGATGTTTTCATTAGTATTTATCATAATAATACTATCATTAAGGTAAGAAATTTTCATTTGTATTTTATATATCCCATACATCATCATTTCATTCTTATACTAACTCATGTCGTGAAAAATTGTGTGAATCCAAGAATAAATCTTGTAAAATATTGAATAATCTACGTACTTGCGAATTTAATTTAATTTAATTTGATTTAATTTTGATTTAAATACCGAAAGTATAAACAAGAATTTGAACCTAAAATCGGGACATTTTTTCTAACCGAGTGGAACCTAAAATCGGGACCTTAATAAAGTGTCATCGGAGACACAAAAATTTGTAAATTCGTGATTTTCTTAATTAATGACCGAAAAACCCGAAAATATCGATAACCTGGTTAAAACAAGTGCAGGGCCAAGCACCATAAAAACAAAACCAAAAGAAAACCTTTTTACTATCGATTCGGAAAAGTTAGATAAATACATCGAAGAAAAATCTAAACCTGTCATAAAAATTAAATTAGAAAAATTAAGAATGGATAAATTACTCGAGGAACAAACTTCCATTCTTGAATCTTTTAAAGTCGATATAATCACTAAAAATCTACCACATTTGGGGGACGAAAAGATGAACTATACCACTTTTGTAATTCAGTGGATCAAATCATAAAACTGTGTAAACCAATTAAACAACTACCCAGCTATCAAATAATAATTCAGAATATTAGAAGTAAAATTATTGACAGTGCTAGTCAATCCTTCACCACTCATAGTATTGCTACAGCTTGGAAAGCCATCCGCGCACACCTTATTTCTACATATGCAGACACAATAAATACTAGAAATGTTCTCATTAATAAAATCCAATTTAGAGCCTCATAAACTCTCTAATAATAAAATCCAGTCAATTCTTACATTGCTATCGAATAAAGTGCAAATGGATAATGTAGAACAAGTCACAAGAGACGCTTTAATATCACAACATCAATCCACTGCCATAACAGTTTTCATGGAAAGTCTGCCAGAACAAATGGGTAGTGCTCTTCGCAACCAACAAATTTGCAGGCTGCGCACAGCTTCGTTCAACATGAGCAAAGTACACAACGATTAAAAAGTGTTCAAAAAAATTTGTTTGATTTTTTTTAACGTTTTCTCACACGTATTGTGTTATTGTGTGAGTAAACGTCAAAAAAATCAAACACATTTTTTGGATTTTATTGTTGATCCAGAATCAAAAAATAAAATGACAAAATTGTAAGCAAATAAGCGATTTTGTATCAAAAATGGATCAAGATTTTTCTGCCAGCGAAAATCACATAAGTGCAGTAAAATTTTAACAGTATAATTATTTGACAGTCAAGAGAAATTTAGTCAAGTAAAAATAATCAAATGAAAGTATAAATATTAGTATTTTAATACGATATAAGTTAATTTTATTTTGTGTATTGTTAAAACTAACTTGGCTAAGTGCTGAAACAGTATCATATTTATGTCGTAATTCGTCGTGTCATTCTTTCAGTTCAATTTGCATATATATTGCATATATATATTGCATATATATTATATGTATATGTACCCTACGAAAAACACCGATTCGAACGAAAGAAAAATAATGTATGACGAACTTACACGACGTGTGAAGTGAATAATATTTCTGATTTTATTTTTTTAATTTTTTCACAGTCCTTGTTCGATTTTTGTTTTTTATGGTACGTGTTACGTGTATCGTAAGTCATTTCAAATAAATAGTTTCAAGTGTTGTGTGTTAGTGGCTGCGGTCGCGGTGGATTTCACGTTCGTTAATGTAGAACTTGTCGTTCGTTTGATTTTTTATTGAAACAAAGCATCGAAATTCAGGTGAGTTTATTATTTTTTATTGTTTTATTAATTTATACATTTAATTGTGATTACGCTTAAGATGCTCGTTTAAATTAGAGCAAAGTCTTATTTTTTTTGTAAAAATGTTTGTTTTCTATAATACATTGTTCGAGAAATTCTACCGACATTTTGGTTTATAGTTTGCGCGGGATTTTATTTTTCATTTACATTTACATTTTTATTTTCTCAATTTTTTTCTTTTACATTTACGTCTTCTTTTTATATTTGTATTAAACTTTTTTCACGAGAGCAAACGAGCATCTATAAAATATAACAACGCCATTTTAATTGTTTTTGTTTTCTTGTTTCATTTCAGATAAATCGTTCCTAGCATTGGGAGTTAGTGTATGCGGTGGAATTCACGTTCGTTAATGTAGAACTCGTTGTTCGTTTGATTTTTTATTGAAACAAAGCATCGAAATTCAGGTGAGTTTATTATTTTTTATTGTTTTATTAATTTATACATTTAACTGTGATTACGCTTAAGATGCTCGTTTAAATTAGAGCAAAATCTTATTTTTTTGTAAAAATGTTTGTTTTCTATAATACATTGTTCGAGAAATTCTACCGAAGTTTTGGTTTATAATTTGCGCGGGATTTTTTTTTCATTTACACTTTCATTTTCTCAATTTTGTTTCTTTTACATTTACGTCTTCTTTTTATATTTGTATTAAACTTTTCTCACGAGAACAAACGAGCATCTATAAAATATAACAACGCCATTTTAATTTAATATCGCCTTTAATTATACATAATTTTAAGGTTTAACGTCCAATCAGTTTTCTAATTATTTGAAACTCGGAATTTTACTTTAAAATGTTCTTTGAAAATCGTTCTGCTTCACATTTACATGGAACGTCCAAAATAGGTTTCATAGTTAATTTATTATCTGCTTCTAATTATTTTAATGTTTATTGGATTTCGAGAAACTATACCGAAACAGTACAAGTATTTTAGTATTTGGTCATCGGTTGAACAACAAATTATAACCAATTTAAGGGATAAAACCATAAGAGGACATTAAAAAATTTCAAAATTTATCAAAAATCGAAGGTTTGATTCAGAAACCTACTTTATTTATCAAAAATTAACTAAAAAATGTTTAAATCTTTTTTTTTAATATTAAGATCCTGCAAGTACTTCGTGTTGTAACCTACCATTAAGAATACGGAGCACCATTAAGCACGAAAAACACAAATCATTGAAATATTGGGAGGCTTTAATTTCGGATTCAATTAATACGTTCGTAATACGAGTGACTCGTATTATGAACGTATTAATTGACGAGTAGCCAATATCGGGTCTGAAAAATATATTAAATTGCAACCAATAATAATATATTTGATACAAGAAGTGCCGGTGATGACATCTTTTAAAAATTACAAATGTTTATGTTTGAATATTTGCCTGAAGATCTTCGTGTGTAATTTACAGTATCCAATTCAATCACAAATGGTTTGGTTATTCATCCAAAAGTTTTTCTACAACATAAATTCAAAGCACGATAAAATTACATCAGACACATAATCGATATTACTCCTTTTTATTAAATATATCGCCTTTAATTATATATAATTTTAAGGTTTAACTACCAATCAGTTTTCTAATTATTTGAAACTTAGAATTTTACTTAACCTTTATGTGAGTGACAAGGTACCCGGGTACCTTTTGCACTTTTAAACGTCTGGCTTTGTATGTTCCAGTCATAATAAAAAGTTTTAATTTTATGAGAACTTCTAGTTCAATTGATAGATTACGATCACACTTAAAAATGAGAAATTTTACAACTTGGACGCACGTAAGAGCAAAAAGAAGTTTAGTTGTACGAATTAGAGTAACAAAGGTACCCGGGTACCTTTATATATTTTACACTATATTTGAAAGAAATAGTATGCAAATATTTTATATTTTTGTGTTATATGTCGTTGTATTTCATTGTTTGCATTTCTGGTTATTTATTTCATTTAATTTATGTTTATATTTTTATTTATTTCAAAAAAACTAACCAACATTTTTTTATTACTATCGATCATTTTTTTCACCTGATGTGATATGTTGGATTATTTACGTTTTTTTACAGAATGTTCTTCGAGAACTGACATGTTGTAGCTAATACAAAATTGTTTTCAATTTATGTAATTTTAGCAAAATCCGTTATAGATTTCGAAATTGCAAAAAAAAATTTAAAAAAAATTAGTTTTAAGAAAAATTGCATGTAAGGTACACGGGTACCTTATACCCCTATTATGGTTCTCGCCTCACCATCACTTCACCTCTCTTTCGCCGTGATAGTATGATTCGTGTGAGTAGTATTTTGGTATTATGGTTCTCACCTTTATTTTGGCGAACGATGGTATGCGCTGACGTGCGTTGTTTTTAAATTATATAATTTTCTGTAGGTGGCTACAGTGTTATTGTTAGCAGTTTTGACATATTATGTGTTTGTTTATGTATTTACATTTTAGTTAGTTGAAATAATAAAATATTCTAAAGCTAATAATTAAAAATATTAAATACGATTAACTAATAACGATCAGTATTATCGATTTATTTTTTCGTGATGAAATTGTCTGGATTTGTAAATACATATATTTTGAAATAAAATAATAAAATTTATTATAAAATACATAAACAAATTATTTTTAGCATAAAAATAATTTAAAAATAAAAATTACATTATCACTGCCAGCCATTTTCAAATTTAAAAAAAAATTCACACTACATCACATAAAAATTGTTGGTGATCATTTTTGCCATCACTCCTGCTCACTTTGTTTTCACGGCGAGAATCATAATACCAAAATTTGAATGAGGCGACTTGACGTCGCCAAGTGACGCGTAGGTGATAACCATAATAGGGGCATTGGTCACTCAAATTAAGATATTTTTTTTCACTCACATGAGGGTTAAACATGTTCTGTGAAAATCGTTCTGTTTAACATTTGCTTGGAACGTCCAAAATAGGTTTCATGGTTAATTAATTATCTGCGCCTAATTATTTTAACGTTTATTGGGAGATTGAAATTGTTTTCGAGAAACTATAACTATACCCAAGAAGTACTGAAATATTTTTCTAATTGTTCATCGGTTGAACAACAAATTATAACCAATTTAAGGGATGAAACCATAAGAGGACCATTGTTTCAGAAACCTGCTTTATTTATCTAAAATTAATTATAAAATGTTTAAATCTTTCTACTAGATATTAAAATCCTGCAACTATTTGAAGTACTTCATGTTGTAACCTACCATTAAGAATATGGAGCATCATTAAGCACGAGAAAAACAAATCATCGAAATAATGGGATTTTAATTCGGATTCAATTAATACGTTCATGTGGCTCAAGTAGCCGATATAGGGTCGGAAAAAGATATTAAATTGCAACCAATGATAATATGAAATGCCGGTGACGACATTTTTTAAAAATTTCAAATTTTTTATATATGGATATTTGCCTGAAGATCTTCGTGTGTAATTTACAGCATTGAATTCAATCACAAATGGGTTGGGTTTTCATCCAAACGTTTTTCTACAACATCGATTCGAAGCACAATAAAATTACACCAGACGCATATTCGTTATTACTCCGTAATTAATAATAAGGTAAATTTAAAAAAAAATATAACTTTAATTCAGTTAATTCAGTGCTCGTAATTTTATATTAATTTTTACAATTATATTTAAATCAATATGTATAAATGCTTCAAGTGTAGTGACAATTTTCATAAAATAGTTAATTTGTTTACTCATTTTTCTTACATTCATTTACTTAAATCTGATGATACTATAAAATATGATCAAAATAATTGTGGCCAACTTTTCACTAACCGTAGTACGTTTAAAAGACATTTAACTATACATGGAAATGACGAAATTATACCGAGAAATGTTGATGCTAATAGTATACCAAACATTCAAGCAATAAAATGTTCCAATTTAAAATCGGCGAACTTATCCCAAACAGCAAGGACGGCCAAAGAAAATCTTTCAAATAACTTGCAAATTCCGAACGCTGATGATTTAATTGATATTAAATCCAAACTGGAAAACAATATCTTAATATTCATTCTGGATCTTTATGCGAAACCTAATATGACGACTAATATAATTCAATCAATTGTGCTTAGCTTGAAAGACAACATAATATCTGTTTTGGTTCAAATGTTAAGAGAGCTATTTGCAAATTTAAATTTTTGTAATTATAAGTTGTTTCAATTTTTAGATCTTTAACCAAGTGTTTTTGATAACGTGAAATCGGAGTAATTGATAAATAAATTATTAAAAGAGGAGATTAATTTTGAAACTCTACAGAAATTCACAATTCATAGTGAAATTAACACGTTTACTGCCACCATATGAAAAATAAATTTTTACAAAAATGCAAAAATGGGAATTACCTTTTATCGGGATCTTTTCATGTTATTACAATGAATTGATTTCCTATTTATTCGTTTTCTGTATTTTTTATGTGTTTTTGGAGTGTGACTACCGGAGGTTCACATGGCAATTAGAAAATGTGTATTTCTATATGGTGCCATGTGACCCACCAGTGGTCACATTAATTTTATTCGTTTGGATTCGTCTTTTACCACATGAAAAAATATTACCACATGAACACACGTTTACCACATGAAAAAATATTATAAATATATAAAAATGGGAATTCCCGTAAAACATATTCTACGTTTATATAGAATATGTTTTACGGGAATTCCCATTTTTTCAGTACGAGAGTAGAAAGGAATGAAACAGGTTGATATAAAAATAATTATTACAATTATAATAATAATAAAATAAATAATATTATAAAATATAATTACATAATATAACGTTTTTGCTTTTTTGTGAGTGATATAAAATCCAATAATAAAGAATTTGTGACTTGTAAGTGTGAATTGAACTGGTTAGTAATTGTGAACCTATCGATATAAAATTTATAGTTCAAGTGTAAAAAAGTGTTAGTGTTCGTTTTGTGATAATGGCCAACAATAACTTTTTCATACCACCAAATTCATTTTATGGCAATCCACAGCAAGACATGGAGTCCGAAAATGAGATTTCGGATTTTGAAGGATCAGATTCAGATGAGTATGTGCCATGCGGAGATGAGTCTAGTGAATCCACGACTACAGTGGGGGATTTTGTGTTCTCGGAAGCAGAATCTGACGATGTGGCTACCACCACAACTGGGCCATCAACAAATGTTTGGAGAACTGTCACTGGAAATTCTCTGAACAAATTTTCCTTTATGGATCATCCAGCAACTCCTGGCATAAGCCATTTGAACATTGCAACAATACGTCCAATTGATCTATTTGATATAATGGTAACTAACGATGTTTATGATCTAATAGTTTACCAGACAAATTTGAATGCCAACCAATATCTAGCAAACAAAACTATAACCCGCGGATCGCGCATAAAGGTATGGGTCAACACGACTGTACCAGAAATAAAAAAATTTTTAGGTGTTGTATTATACATGGGAATTGTAAAATATCCATCAATTGCATTATACTGGAGCAATGATAATTTTTACAAAAATAAGTTTGTTCCCAAAATTATGTCGCGCAACAGATTCCAGTTGATTCTAAAATTTATTCATTTTGCTGACAACACCACCATCGCTCAAAATCGTTTAGGAAAAGTTAGCGGTTTACTAGAACTATTAGAAAACAATTTCGTAAACGCTAAAATCGCCGGTGAATTTTTGGCTGTAGATGAATCAATGATACCTTGGCGCGGGCGACTTCAATTTCGCCAATACAATCCAGGAAAATCACATAAATACGGTGTAAAAGTTTACAAGCTATGTGATCCTAAAGGTTACACTTATACTAGTTCAATTTATGCTGGAAATAATGACCATTCAACTCAAAGAGGTAGACCCACTTCAATCACATCACATAGCACACAAATTGTATTAGATCTGGCTGATCAGTACTTGAATAAAGGAAGAACCGTTGCGACTGATAACTATTACACGTCTACCTCACTGGCCAGATTATTGACTGACCGTCAAACGCATCTCATAGGAACGCTGCGTAAAAACAGAGCAGGCAATCCCAAAGATGTAACAATGGCCAAACTGCAGAAAAACGATATCATTGGACGTGAAAACACTGGTGTGGTAGTAGCAAAGTGGAAGGATAAGCGTGACGTTTTCATGCTTAGCACCAAACACAATTTAGATGTGGTATCGACTGGAAAAAAAGATCGTAATAACAGAGACATAAAGAAACTGCGAATAATAATGGAATACAACATTGCCAAGCAGGGAATTGATGTATCTGATCAGATGTCCTGTTATTTTACCCCACTTCGAAAAACAATTCGATGGTACCACAAAATCGCGTTTGAATACCTATTGAGTACATCTGTGGTAAATGCCTTGGTCATTTACAAGGAATTCAAACCAAATGCTCACATTCTGGATTTTCGAAAGTCGATTTGTGAAAGCCTTTGCGGTTTGCAACTGGAGTTAATTGGTTCCTCAAATAAACAGCATATCATGAAGGAATATGAAACAAGAGATAACACCAATAGAAAAACCAGAAAACGCTGTTCCAGTTGCTATAACGAAATGAAAAAAAATGACGGAAGAAATGAAGCCGCAAAAAAAGCTAAAAAAGTCTCAACATATTGCAGCCATTGTGAGGGTAATCCAGCTTTATGTTTAAATTGTTTCAATAAAATTCATTAATTTTTATCATTTTATCATTTTGATCATTTTAATGTCCTTCAATGAATTAAATTTGACATTATTATTATATTTTTTACTTTTTTATTTGTAAGATGTTATTGAATTTTTGCAACAAGACCTTATGCGCTTTTAGAAATAAACGCTTTGAAACATTGAACTTTTTTTTACTGGAAATTGAAGAAAATTCTTTTACTATAGTGCCACCTCAGAGAAAAATGGGTTTCATTTGAACGCCAATAACATACTTCAATATATAATCGAATATGCCCGTGACCCACCGGTGGTGCACGCGGCATGATGTTGTAGGTGACGTGTGACCTACGGGTGGGTCACATGGCAGTAAACGTGTTAAGGAAGGTATCGTAAAGGGAATCCCAGTTTTCAAAAATTTCGATTATGATGTCATAGTTATGCCGGTTATTTATCAAATAAAGATGTTTTTTGAAAAAGGTGATTTATTAAACGAAACAATTGCTTATACAAACACATTGTTAAACTCGAATTCGAGTGAAATAGAGAATTTTGTACAAGGCTGCCTATGGAGAGAAAAATTGTCATTGTTTTCAGATGATGATGTTGTTTTACCATACATTCTCTACTATGATGACTTCGAAACTAGGAACCCCTTAGGGAGTCACGCGGGTTCTCATTCCATTGCAGGGTTCTATTTACATTTTCCATCTCTTCCATCCGATATCCTAAAATTACCTAATATTTTCGTTGCATTACTGATGAAATCGAAATATTTAAAACAATTTGGCCCTAATTTATTTCTCGCACATTTAATTGATGTTTTAAAAATAATGGAGAAAGACGGAATTGAAATGAAGATTGGAAATGAACCCAAAATAGTTAAGTTTGTTCTCGATCTTGTTATTGGGGATAACTTGGCGGTTAACTACGTCTTGAGATACACAACATCATTTTCACATAACAAGTATTGCCGACATTGCATAGAACCTAAAACAGTTTTACAGTATAAACCAGTAGCAAGTAACAAAAAACTACGCAACATTGAAAACCATGAAAGTGATATTTTAATGAATGACTTCAAAAATAGTGGCTTAAAATTTAATTCCATATTTAATGATCTTAGTACTTTCCATGTAACAAAAAATTATTATTGTGACATAATGCATGACGTATTTGAAGGTGTCTTAAAATATGGGTTAGCAAGGGTTCTCAAAATTTATATTTATGAGAAAAAGTATTTTAGTTTAGCCGTTTTAAATTATAAATTCCAAACATTTGACTATGGGGAAATTGAGTTTCAAAATAGACCAAATATTATAAAACAAGAGCATATCAAAACCTATAATTTGCATATGTCTGCGAGAGAATCATATTGTTTTCTGAAATATTTTCCTGCAATTGTTGGTGGATTCATCCCCAAAACTGATTCTATTTGGAAATATGTTTTAAGCTTTCACAGGAATTATAACGCAGTGATGAATAGCAGTAATTCAAAGGATAATTTAATGGAATTACTCAAGAGATTTTGGGAAGTCGAAGAGCTTGCAGTTACCTCTAGCAATAGGGAGGATGATCCATGTGAAATTTTGTTTAGAGACACGACAACTAGAGGTTTATCGTGAGGTTGCCTTTCAAAGAACCAATACCAAAATTGGGAGACTCGTTGGCCAGTGCGAAAGCTAGAATGTTTGGAATAGAAAGAAAGTTTTGAAAATCAGCAGACTACCAAAAGGATTATCATCAATTTATAGAAGAATATATTGAATTGGACCAGATGACACCGCAATCATGGTCAGAAGTACCGCGTTAAAATAACATGAAGTATTTTATGCCGCACCACGCAGTGTTTAAGGAAAGTACGACAACTAAATTTCGTGTGGTATTTGATGCGTCGTGTAAAACAACCACCGCTGTGTCTTTGAACGATTGCTTACATGCAGGACCCAAACTGCAGCCCGATTTAACCACCACTCTTATACAGTTTCGAAAAAATATAGTTGCTATCAATGCAGACATCGAGAAGATGTTTCGCCAAATATTAGTGGATCCGGACGATCCAAATTATCAGTACATTTTATGGCGAAAAAGTGCTCAGGAACAGCTACGTCCTCAAAAATGTATAACTGTTACATACGGTACCGCATGCGCGCCTTTTCTTGTCATTCGTTCCCTAGAAGATGTTACGACTGTGTTGTCGTTAACAATATCCAATTTCATCTTGTTGATTACACCCCCACCTTTGGTAAATTTGTTGTGTTTTTATTCCCCTCGGTTGGTTTGCGTCCTGGTTGTTTGCGTCCGGGGAAATAATTTTGTCATCTGTACGTGGCAAATGGTGGGATTCTCGTATACTTTTTTCTGTTGTGTTGGCAATTGGGAAATAAAAGAGTGAGAGAAAGAGAGAACAATGCGCATCGAGTGTGTGCAAAGTAAAACGTTTTGGAAAAAATGTTTTTCTTATATGTCTCTCTTTTATATCAACGAAAATTGATATAAAGGAGAGACAGAGAAGAGAGATTAATTTCTTCTAGAACGTTTTGCGAGCTGTGTGGCGCAAGAATTTTTTTCTTGTGTGCCATTCGAGTAGTGATTTTGAGATATTAAAGTCGAGTAGTGATTTTCATACAGTGTGGTTTTTTTTGATATAAAAAGTCAAGTTTGTTAGAAAAGCGTGTAGTTTTGAAGGGCGTCGTACCTTTTTGAGTTGTATTGACGCCATTTTCCGTCGAATTAAAAATACAAAGAAATGGAAAATTTAAAAGTTGAATTGTTAATTAAGTAATCAAGCGGAATAATATTGTAATTACCGTAAACATAATTGTAATAAGCGATTTTGGTATTCGTCTAAGTGAACGGTGAAATATCCAAACGAAAAGAGAATTTATAAATAAAAATAAGAAAATTTTTAAAATAAATAGTTCTTGTGTGTATGTTTTTGTGCACTTTTATGAGCACGGTGGAGCTGGTAATTTTTGTGCCATCTAGTATTAACGAATACCGCGTTATCAGGAGGTGTCCATTTTTTCTACGGCTTTTGTGTTGGTGAGAGACGTCCAACCGAGTAGTGACAGGTGGCTAGTTGAGGCCACTTCACATTCTAATTTTACGGTTTTTTTTGAGACAACGCCTATCAGTTTGGTGACCTTTGGAGGCAGAAATATCACCAAGCCAATTTATTTACGGCGGCCAGGCGAGGCCACATTTATTCGGCGAGCCAACGCCCCACGCATTTTGGGTGACCAGTTGAGATCACACGGCGAGGTGCGGAGTCAGCGGCCAGTTGAGGCCAGTCGCATACGGGTTGCCAACCGGCACCTCGGTTCATTTGTTATATATTTATCGGTGGTCTGCCGCAACGGTAACGGTAGCCAACCGGCTATTGTTGGATTTGTTATATATTTACCGGCACATCAAGCCGCAACGGTAACGGTAGCCAACCGGCTATTGTTTGTTTTATTTTTATCGGTGGTCTGCCGCAACTAACGGTAGCCAACCGGCTATTGTTTTGATTTTTGGTATCGGGGAAAGGCCCCGCAACATTTTGAGGCCCAACCGGGCAACATATTTGAGGATCGGCGAGACAACGCCCAACTTATTTTGGCGGTCAATCGAGGCCAAGTTTTACCGACCGCACAAGGTTGCAACGGTCCGGGGCGGCGAGCCTGTGGCATGACGGCCGCGCAAGGCCGCACCAGTAATTTTTATTTGTAATTAAGGTACCATTTTTCTTATTTATTTTTTTTTTTTTTTGACTTTTATTTATATATATATATTTAATTTATTTTTATAAATTTCAAATCCGAATTTTTGTAATCGAGCGCCGCACAACGGGTGCACGCTCGATGCACATTGTTCTCGCATCTCGCTTCTCCTTGGTTGTCGGCCGCGATTATTTTTATCTTTATTTTTGGTAGTTGATTCTTCTTAATAAAATGAATTATTAAACTTTTCGGAGACTCCCTCTGTGTCGGTGTAGTGTTGATTGCGGTCCCTTGGTGCCCGCATCCAATTTCGTAACCAGGGCTTAGCCCTGTTTGAATTCGAATGGATGCGCGCACCAAGGCACCTCTTTATCTCTCTCTTATAATTCTTCTGCTGTTCGTTCCTCAAGTTCCGGCCGACGAATTTCGGCGGAACTCGGGTATTATTATTATTTGCGTATTATTTTTCTTTTTTAAATTTCTGTATGATCACGGTGTAAGCCAGGAGCGTCATGCAAGCCTCAAACCCCACGACCTTAGCACTTCTCCTTGAGAACGTAGCCGGCAAAAATCACCGTGGAGGCCTCTGCATGCGCTTAGTGAAAATCTGCAGGTTGGCAGTAGCCAGCTTGTAACAAAGAGTTAGCGAAAAACTATGAAACACAGTATCCAGAAGCAGCTAGAGCAATTCGAAACCACCAACTTTTATATGGATGATTTGTTGACCAGAAGTAGCACGGTAGAAGGAGCGATAATATTAAAAGACCAGATAATAAATTCCCCCCGGTTAATTAATTCCAATTTCTCAATGCCTGGTATTAAGTATGCTGATAACGCTAAAGGCGATAGTGAAATACAAAAAGTAAAACAAAACTCAGATAATAGTAATAATAAATTAAGTGAATTTTTCTCCAAGTCAGAGGAGTTTTTGGCATAGATTTTATGTCACTAACTGAAAACATATCAACATTTTTAACTAAACTAAATTCAGTTCAAGATGAAGTTTCTAAAAAAACAATGTACTTAAATATCATATGCCAATTTCTAAAATAAAGATAATTTTGTTAAATTGTTATAGCCTAGTTAGTTCATCAATTAATACATCTAATTAATAAACATAAGCCTCATAGTTAATCTAAATGAAACTAAATTCCGTCAATAATTAAGCTCTACTTTTGTATACTTTAACATAGTGTCCCAGTTTAGTCCCGGTGCAGTGTAGTAATGAGCCATTAAGCTGTAGGCTTTCATACATGTTGTTCTGAAATTCTCAAAAATATATATTAGGAGAAGAACGATTTTAAATATAGAACGAAATTTAAAATAGAACGAGACTTTAAATTTATATCTGCATATTCTCCTAAAGCTTTACATTTTTCCATACATTATTAGTGTGTTCATATTCCTTTTCACTCACACCTGATTTTGATAGTGAATTATAAAATTTGTCTATTAGTGGTAAACAAGTATGTATAAGAAATGTTTTCAGTACAATCAAGATGATCATATGGACTAACTTAAGCTTTTCCTGATTACTAATCATTTTTGTATCTTCAAAAATTGGTTTTCAGAAAAGTTTTTTGTCAATTTATCAATACTGGCTGACACGAATTTAAATGAATCTACGAAACGTAATTTAATAAACTAATTCTCATTGAATTAATATGTTTTGTGAAGGAAATGTAACGATCTTTATTATGAACTACTAAATCTATTTTTTTATCATATTAAACTTATTTCAAAGCATAATGAGCACCATATCTAATAAGATTATGAAAAAAAAACAGGGACATGCTCTGTAATTTTATATTTTAAATTACATTTAGTGTGTGCTGCTTCTCTAAATAGGCCAATCAAATGACAGTGATCATTTACTTTTGTAACGATATGACGTGCATATCGATACATGAAATTTTTTTTTGTCATGCTGCATTGTGTGTGACGTGACAATGTCGATTTCTGACACAAAACATAGGAAATAACGATATTGCATTGATTTAAGCATTTACAAATTATCGGTGGTTTTGTGATTGTACACATAGGTACATACATTTTATTTCTCTTGTTATATATACCCCACTGCATAATTGTTTTAATGTTTGAGTTTATGACTGGATTTTGTGTATAATAATTAATCTTTTTGTGGTTGTACATCTTAGTCATACTACCAGAGATGAGTTTAACATTTTAATTTTTTTTTGCGTAATGATAATTCGCCATTCGATCCTGGATATGTACAACTCACTAAAATAGTATGTATTGTTATTATCTAAACCTATGTACTCAATTTTTTTTATTACACATACTATGGTCTGGTATACGAATCTATGAAATAATAAAAATTGGGATAGCATTTCATTCGAATTATAAAGTTGAAAGTAAAAATATCTCTTATCTAAAAAGTGTTTTGTTTTGCATATTGTAATATCAAGTGATATTCAATAAATTTTAATAATTCCAAGTGAATTTTTGATAAAGGTTAAATCTTTTTATAAGTGATTTTGCTATTATACGAACGAAATTATTAAGTGGAAAACCCAACTAAAAGTGTGAATTATAAATAGTGGTCGCCAGAACGACATTGTGTTTTTTGTTTGTTTTCACAATCGCTAGATACTCCATTTTATTGTGTAAGAGGTACGTTAAAATTTCTTATTGTTGGTTTTTATTACACCGTGCATTTTACCTAAATACCTTTTATATTATCTTGCTGGTTAATTAATTGGGTTTCTTTTCTCCTTTCACGTTTTGCTTCCCTTAGGAGGAAAAAAAAAACAAAGTTCCGCGGAGCGGATTATTATGCATACTTGGATAAGCGGACGACCGCGCTTTCAAATGGCCTTGTAAGGATTATATACCGCAATAATTATAGTGCCAAAAACCGTGCTGTATCAATTCTTCAAGCACAAACGTGCGAAGAATTATTTTTTTTTGGGTAGTTACTTGTACCAGTGTAACTTTCATAATTCTTATCGAGAAAAAAAAAAAAAATCCAAAATAGAATAAATTTTTAATTACGTTCAATTTTATAATATTAGTAGTAATTAGTAATATTTAGTTTTGATTCGATCGCAAGAAAAAAAAAAAACTTTTCCGTACGTTGGTCCGCAATAAATACCTAACGGCAACGGGGGTAAAGTAACTTTAGCGATACAGTTTTTTTTTGCTAAGATAGTTTATTATGAAGATCTTATTATATTCAATTATTGCTTTTTGTTATTTTTATTTTATAAAAAAATCAGTTATATTTTTTTTTGATTTCTTGCATCTTATCTATATAATCTTATTCCGACTATTTAGTTTATTCGAAACTTATTGTGCCAAAGTGCGTATTATTCGGGCGCGCGAAACATATCATAACTTATATTCACAGGTGTATCAACGAACTTGGGTAAAGCGCTTCACCAGGGACCTTGATAACTGTTGGGTAAGTTCTTGTTGTTATTATATAATTTTTTTTTTGTATTTTACTCCATATTGGTTATAATTTGATAAAACTAAATATAACGAATAACAGATTACCTTAATTTCTTGTTTAAATAATTTTTTTTTTATAAATTGCGTAAAATGATACTTATTTTAAATTTGTGTTATTCAAAATCATAATTTTGTTTTTTTTTATCTTTATTTTTTTTTGTTGTTTAAATTTCAAAATAAATTAAATGGAAATAGTTATATGGTTAAAAATTTAATTCTTTCATTTATTATAATTAGTATTCCTATTTTTCTTCTCTATTTATTGTATATGAATTAGCATGATTGGCTAATTATTTCAAGTGTGGGATAGAGCGCAATTTTAACCAGACTCTAAAAACCATGTAATTGGTGAGTGTTCAGTGATTATTTGGTTCATTCGTTCATTTTTTTTCTTTCCTTCTTCTTAAGTTCTCGTTTCGCATTTGACGGTTATTCACGATCCTATACAGCTGTAACAAGACCCACCCAACGACCCCGAGCCTAGCCGCGCTAATATACCGTCGTACAGTGTTGATAGGATAAACATTTTCTATACGTAACCACCGTATGTGGCTAACACCCAATTAAGGTCATTTTATTTTAAATCCGGTTAGCCACAAGGCAGTGTGTTACATAGTGGCGCCCAACCTAAGGTTAAATCGTTATGTTTTATCACCCGTTTTTTTTTGCATGAATTTTTTTTTTTCCTCTATCATTTATTTTCAATTTCATTTGTTTTTTTTTGTTTTTTTTGTCGCAATACAGACTATACTTCTACTTTATGTATTGATCGGTTAGTGCGTATGCTTCAATTATGAATTTTCTTCAGTATAATCCACATGTTTTGCAATCGTAATGTATATCTATATTAATTATGATCATTAGTTATCGGTTATAACGTTACACTACTACCTCCGGGTATTGATTAGGTTTACTTATATCCCTTAACAAAAAAATTAACCTTACAGTGATTTGAGTTCTCTATTCTTATTCGTTAATTGATATTAGGATTTTCACTCATTGTAAAGATTTCTTCTCATTACGAACTTCACTATTCAATTAATCAATCCAGATTGTAAATCTTTGATCGTTTGATGGATTAAATGGTGAATTTCGCAATCTTTCCACTTCGTTTTTTTTGTGTTCCAAATAATCCCAAAACCTTTTTGTGACTTGTTATTGAGTTGATGGTTGAGTTGCCTCTATTCCAAAATATTATATTATTGACATTTCTATATATATATATATATATTATTTCAAATTTTCGTAATACTTATTATTAAATTAGGTTATATTCGTAACCTTGATTTTCGTATATATTATTTTTTTTTCGTAATTTATTTTATTTACCACTTAACATAATAATTTATCTATAATGGATCCTCGACTACTTGATGTAGATGAACTAAGTGTAGAATGTAGGGTTCGTAATATCAGAGGTTACCCAACGGATGTATTGTTCCAACTCGAAAAGGCTTTCGAACTAGAGTCGGATACACCGGCATTACGACCTTACAAAATGCATTCTGCTGCTAGGAAAAAACCACAACACGAAATTTCAAAATGCTCCAAGAAATTATCTGAATTGAAATCCCAAATGGAGAAATTAGACGTATCAAAAGAGCTTGAAATTAATGTTATACGTGGCTTAGAGACCCGACTTATCCATTTAAACGGTCGATTGACAAGAGCACAACGATCACCGAAGTATGGTAAACAAGCAACAGAACTTTTAGAAACTACTCAAACGTTACTTTTAAAAATACAATCCGTTCTACAAGATAACACCGACTTAGAAACTACTCTAAATGAGATTAAAGAAATGCAATTGGAAGAACCGGGCGAAATTTCAGAGTCAGATGATGACAATGAAATCCCTGTATTTGATTATTCTGAAGGAGCTAGACATAATTATGAGGACAAAAATAGTACTCCTCTAACAAGTTTAAATTCTTCTAAATCACGAAGATATATGACTGACACCCGTACCTTAGCTAGATCTGGTATTTCGTATGATGGCCTTTCTAATGCAGTTCCCGTGGATTTATTCTTATTTCAAGTTGAAACATTGGCGAAGTCATTAAATTTAGCGGATGAATTGTTATTTACCGAAATATGTTTTGTACTAAAAGGAAACGCGTTACGATATTATTGGACATATCGACGCTCGAATCCAAATGCTACATGGACACTTTTTCGGAATGATTTGATAGAGAGGTTCAAAGATCGGAGAACGGAATTTGAGCTTCGTCGCTTAGTGGAATCCCGAAAACAACATCCTAAAGAATCATTTTTGAACTTTTATAATGAAGTTTGGAGCCTGACCTTACAATGTAAGAGGACTTATTCTGAGGAGGAACTAATAGATGTGTTAAGAATGAATATGCATCCTGCGCTGCAGTTAAATTTGACGGACAAAATATTTGATAGTGTTCAGACCCTCATAAAGAGCGCAACTGCGTGGGAAACGACTTGGTCGCGCTTGGGTATCAACATCGACACGATTGTGTCCGGAAAAAAATCTCTTCATGAACTTCATCTACATGAAGGTCAATTTAATGCTTCAGAAAGGGAACCACCAGGGGAGGATGTTTTTACCGAGATTGCTCAACTTAATACTTCTAAAGCACATCGGAAGTCCGTGACATTCGACAATATAAATCATAATAATATGTTCATTTGTTTTAATTGTGACGACATAGGTCACACATTTCAAGATTGTCCTTTACCGTTAAAACGATTTTGTTTTAAATGTGGGTATAAGGATTTTATAGCATCCAATTGTCCGAAATGTTCGGGAAACGCCTTGCGGGTTCCGAGGCAGTCTGGGAACTTGGTTACCCCAAAACTAATATTGATGTCCCAGAAAAACCGACAATGCGTGCAACACGGACCAGAACGGAAACCAACGCGAACAGAACATTGGGAATGTGAATCGGTAGATTCTGACGATTCCTTCCATTCCGCTACATTCTTAGATACTAATCATAACTTTAATGAAACCCTAATTAATAATAATTCTTCATTTGATTCTAATAATTTTTTATCTTATTCTTATCCACCATTAGTCAATCAATGTTCAGTCGGTACTAAATCGATTGGCATTCAAACTGAAGATATTTGTTCTACACATGATGGTGATACTGTATCGGCAGATGATATTCATATTAATCTTAGTAATATAGCTAAATTACACAAAGTTCAACCTTCTGTCAAGCAAAAGATACGTACACGTCTTTATTGGGATAAAATTCGACAGTTCCATTCCAATATTTTAAATTCAATGATTTCCAATGATTCCAACGATAAACGACCCTACGCAGATGTTCTAATTGATGGTTGTCATTATCATGGTTTACTTGATAGTGGAGCTAGCGTTAGCGTATTAGGCGCAGGATCGGAAAAACTCTTAAACAATCCAGATATTACACTGCATCCTCTAACTACTTCTATATCTACTGCGAGTGGTGAATGTCAGCGAGTTTTTGGATATATAAATGCCAAAATTACATTTAATGGTGAAACTAAACTCATTAAATTATTAATTGTTCCAAACTTACAACAACCCTTATATTTGGGAATAGATTTCTGGAATTCATTCGGATTATCTATTGTACCACACACCATTTCAAGTTCTTCTATATTTATGTTGCCGAACGATTCAACAACTTTAAATGAACTACATCCTACAACCTTTTCTTACGAATCTACTACGGATCATCATGTATTGTCTTCTGCAGATCAAGAACGATTATGCCAAATTATTGGGAAATTTCCATCTAGTTCGAAATTAGGTCTTGGTCGAACGCACCTTGTACAACATGAGATCAAATTTATTGATAACAAACCAATAAAGCAACGCTTTTATCCCGTCTCTCCAATTCGACAATTGCAAATTAATACAGAAATCAAGCGAATGTTATCTCTTGATGTCATCGAGGAGTCAACCAGTGCGTGGAGCTCTCCTATTGCCCCAGTGCCAAAGAAAAATGGTCAAATTCGTCTTTGTCTGGACGCTCGACGTCTAAACGAAGTAACACAAAAGGAAGCGTATCCTTTACCCTTAATAGAAAGTCTACTCAGTCGACTTGATCATACCCGTTTTATATCAAGCCTCGATCTCAAGGATGCCTTTTGGCAAGTACCCTTGCACCCCGATTCGCGAGACAAAACCGCATTTTCTGTGCCAGGTCAACCTCTATTTCAATTTAAAGTGATGCCATTCGGCCTGTGCAACGCGCCCCAAACTCTTTGCCGTCTAATGGATAAAGTCATCCCCCATAACTTACACGACCGTGTTTTCACATATTTAGATGATTTGTTAATTACTTCAGCAACATTGGATGAACATTATGACCTGCTTGAACAAGTTGCTGTTCTCTTAACTACTGCCAACTTGACTATTAATGTCGAGAAGAGTAATTTCTTACTCAAACAAATTAAGTATTTAGGATATCTAGTTGGAGACGGATGTCTTAAAACCGATCCTGAGAGAGCTAGAGCAATCCTTGAATTTCCTATACCGCGTACTCGAAAGCAAATCCGACGATTCATCGGGATGTGCGGCTGGTACAGGCGGTTTATTAAAAATTTCTCTATCATTTCTGCTCCGCTAACCAATTTATTGAAAAAGACACAGAAGTGGAAATGGTCTGAAGATACGCAAAACGCATTTGAAAATCTTAAAGAAGCCTTATCTACAGCTCCGGTACTATCGCATCCGAATTTTGACGAACGCTTCTATATCCAGTGTGACGCCTGTTCCAGTGGAATCGGAGGAGTTTTGTTTCAAATCGATCAGCATGGAGCTCAAAAGCCCATTGCTTTTTTCTCGCAGAAATTAAATGATGCACAAAAAAATTATTCCGTTACGGAATTGGAATGTTTTGCTGCGGTACAAAGTGTTCGTAAGTTTCGCTGTTATATTGATGGTTATACCTTTACAATCATAACAGATCACGCCTCTTTACAATGGTTGATGTCTCTTAAAGATCTTCAAGGCAGACTAGCTCGATGGAGTTTAAAATTACAGCCCTTTAGTTTTGACATTCAACACATAAAGGGATCTCAAAATATCGTTCCGGATACGTTATCACGTGCATTTGAAACCCACGTTGAATCGATTCAATCTACTTTAAATGATGACAATTTTCAAATTGATCAAAATTCACCTCACTTTCTTCATCCCGCATATGTAGAACTAATTACTACACTAAAATCGAAAACTAATGTTAACAGTAATCTTCGCGTTATGAACAATAAAATTTATTTTACTCATCAATTCGGAATTAATAGCGCAATTAGTGATTTACCCAAGTGGAAACTATATGTTCCATCTCCATTAGTGCTCGAGCTAATTCATCAAGCTCACGATCCCCCGACGTCCGCACACTTAGGAATCGGGAAAACATTAGAGAAATTAAAAAGATATTTTTATTGGCCCAAAATGTTAGTTACCATTAAAGATTACATTTCGAAATCACAATCTTCTTCAACGTTTCAATGTAAAACATATTAAGACTCCCAAATACTCCCCACAGAGTAATGCGAGCGAAAGGGTTAACCGTACATTATTATCAGCAGTTCGTTCGTATATTTCTGATAGTCATCGCAATTGGGATGCCCATATTCATGAGATTGCTTCTGCCCTTCGAAATTCTGTGCATTCATCGACTGGATTTTCCGCGCATTATTTAGTATTCGGACAACACAAGATTATGAATGGTTCAGAATATCAACTGTTGCGAGATTTAAAATGTTTAGAAGACTGCTCGATCGTTATTCAACAAGCCGATCGTTTGTCTTTAGCTCAAGAGAAAGTTTTGCATCACATGCATCAAGTACATCAGAATAACGAAAGACGTTATAATTTGCGGTCGAGAATTCGTGAATTTCAGATTGGTCAAATTATTTATGTACGCAATTTTGTTCAAAGCGATGCAACAAAATCCTTCACGGGAAAGCTTGCTCCTAAATTCATCATTGGTAGAGTAAGGAAATTGATTGGTAAAGTTGCTGTCGAAGTTGAAGATATAAGTGGTAAAGTATTAGGCACGTATCATATGAAGGATATTAAGACATAAACTTTCGCCATAAACATGAACCATGTTAATCGATGTAATTGCCCGGCTTATGAGACGCATCTCAAGGTGTGGGACTGCCCCACGACTGTAACGATATGACGTGCATATCGATACATGAAATTTTTTTTTGTCATGCTGCATTGTGTGTGACGTGACAATGTCGATTTCTGACACAAAACATAGGAAATAACGATATTGCATTGATTTAAGCATTTACAAATTATCGGTGGTTTTGTGATTGTACACATAGGTACATACATTTTATTTCTCTTGTTATATATACCCCACTGCATAATTGTTTTAATGTTTGAGTTTATGACTGGATTTTGTGTATAATAATTAATCTTTTTGTGGTTGTACATCTTAGTCATACTACCAGAGATGAGTTTAACATTTTAATTTTTTTTTGCGTAATGATAATTCGCCATTCGATCCTGGATATGTACAACTCACTAAAATAGTATGTATTGTTATTATCTAAACCTATGTACTCAATTTTTTTTATTACACATACTATGGTCTGGTATACGAATCTATGAAATAATAAAAATTGGGATAGCATTTCATTCGAATTATAAAGTTGAAAGTAAAAATATCTCTTATCTAAAAAGTGTTTTGTTTTGCATATTGTAATATCAAGTGATATTCAATAAATTTTAATAATTCCAAGTGAATTTTTGATAAAGGTTAAATCTTTTTATACGTGATTTTGCTATTATACGAACGAAATTATTAAGTGGAAAACCCAACTAAAAGTGTGAATTATAAATAGTGGTCGCCAGAACGACATTGTGTTTTTTGTTTGTTTTCACAATCGCTAGATACTCCATTTTATTGTGTAAGAGGTACGAGGGTATATCAAAAAGTCTTGCAATATCATATGAAAAAAACGAGTGAGTGAGACAACAATATATTTTTCAAAACCATTTTTTGTCACGATGAAACTTCTAGAAGAACATTTCGATGTAAATTTTACGGTTCGTTTGTTTTTGTCAATTTAGTAACATGTGTTTTGAATTTTTCTTAAAATGAATGAAATTGAATATCGCGCCGTTACTAAATTTTTCTATAAAGATGGACGAAATGCAATTTATATATTCAACTATATATCAAAAGTTTACGGCGAATCTGCACCATCATATGCCACAGTAACAAAGTGGGTAAAATTATTCAAAAGTGGTTGGGAGTCATTATAAGACGATAACCGCTCGGGTCGGCCAGCAGATGCTATTAGCCATGAAAACGTAATTTTGGCTGATTCTATTGTATTGGAGGACCGGCGTATTTCTGTTCCGCGGTTAGCGTGGAGACTTTCTCTTTCATACGGTACCACATATACTATATTACATGACCACCTTCACATGTCGAAAGTAAGTGCGCGATGGGTTCCCCGTTTGTTGAATGCTGAACAAAAAAAAATGCGTGTTTAAACTTCAAAGGCGATTTTAGATATGTACAAAGCAGATCCAGAAAATTTCTTGGGTAACATAATAACAGGCGATGAAACATGGCTTCATCACTGGGATCTGGAATCCAAACAAGAATCGATGCAATGGATTAAACGTAGTGAACCACCACCAAAGAAATTCAAAACTCAACCGTCTGCTGGTAAGGTTTTGGCAACAATTTTTTGGGATGCTGAAGGAATTTTGATAATCGATTATATGCCACCGAAAACCACAATCACAGGCATATATTACGCAGAGGTTTTGCGAAAATTGAAAAAAGCGATCCGGGAAAAACGGCCAAGGAAAGTTAGGAAAAAAATCTTGCTTCTTCACGACAATACACCAGTGCGCAAGGCTAATATTGCTCAAGCTGCATTAAAGGACTGCGGCTTCGTGGAAATTCCGCATCCACCGTACAGTCTAGACTTGACACCCAGTGACTACTACTCTTTCCCAATTTGAAAAAAACACTAAGGGGCCGGAAATTTTCCAGTGACTATGAAGTACAGTCTGTTGTAAATGAATATTTTATGGAGCAAAAGAAATCTTTTTTTTTAGAGGGTTTAGGTAAGTTAATTGATCGATGTGACAAATGTATAAACCTTAAAGGAGATTATGTCGAAAAATAAAAATATTGCTGTCTCTCTCACTCTTTTTTTTCATATGATATTGCAAGACTTTTTGATTTGCCCTCGTACGTTAAAATTTCTTATTGTTGGTTTTTATTACACCGTGCATTTTACCTAAATACCTTTTATATTATCTTGCTGGTTAATTAATTGGGTTTCTTTTCTCCTTTCACGTTTTGCTTCCCTTAGGAGGAAAAAAAAACCAAAGTTCCGCGGAGCGGATTATTATGCATACTTGGATAAGCGGACGACCGCGCTTTCAAATGGCCTTGTAAGGATTATATACCGCAATAATTATAGTGCCAAAAACCGTGCTGTATCAATTCTTCAAGCACAAACGTGCGAAGAATTATTTTTTTTTGGGTAGTTACTTGTACCAGTGTAACTTTCATAATTCTTATCGAGAAAAAAAAAAAAATCCAAAATAGAATAAATTTTTAATTACGTTCAATTTTATAATATTAGTAGTAATTAGTAATATTTAGTTTTGATTCGATCGCAAGAAAAAAAAAAACTTTTCCGTACGTTGGTCCGCAATAAATACCTAACGGCAACGGGGGTAAAGTAACTTTAGCGATACAGTTTTTTTTTGCTAAGATAGTTTATTATGAAGATCTTATTATATTCAATTATTGCTTTTTGTTATTTTTATTTTATAAAAAAATCAGTTATATTTTTTTTTGATTTCTTGCATCTTATCTATATAATCTTATTCCGACTATTTAGTTTATTCGAAACTTATTGTGCCAAAGTGCGTATTATTCGGGCGCGCGAAACATATCATAACTTATATTCACAGGTGTATCAACGAACTTGGGTAAAGCGCTTCACCAGGGACCTTGATAACTGTTGGGTAAGTTCTTGTTGTTATTATATAATTTTTTTTTTGTATTTTACTCCATATTGGTTATAATTTGATAAAACTAAATATAACGAATAACAGATTACCTTAATTTCTTGTTTAAATAATTTTTTTTTTATAAATTGCGTAAAATGATACTTATTTTAAATTTGTGTTATTCAAAATCATAATTTTGTTTTTTTTTATCTTTATTTTTTTTTGTTGTTTAAATTTCAAAATAAATTAAATGGAAATAGTTATATGGTTAAAAATTTAATTCTTTCATTTATTATAATTAGTATTCCTATTTTTCTTCTCTATTTATTGTATATGAATTAGCATGATTGGCTAATTATTTCAAGTGTGGGATAGAGCGCAATTTTAACCAGACTCTAAAAACCATGTAATTGGTGAGTGTTCAGTGATTATTTGGTTCATTCGTTCATTTTTTTTCTTTCCTTCTTCTTAAGTTCTCGTTTCGCATTTGACGGTTATTCACGATCCTATACAGCTGTAACAAGACCCACCCAACGACCCCGAGCCTAGCCGCGCTAATATACCGTCGTACAGTGTTGATAGGATAAACATTTTCTATACGTAACCACCGTATGTGGCTAACACCCAATTAAGGTCATTTTATTTTAAATCCGGTTAGCCACAAGGCAGTGTGTTACACTTTGTAGTTAGAACACGGTTTAGAGCTGTAGTATTTTTTTTCTTCTTCTTTAGTAAGCAATTTCATAGAAACCACACACATTAAAATTTGTAAATTTTCTCTAAGTGGGTTTTTATTCTACTTACAAATACGCTAGCACAATCTTCACCACGATATAATTTAAATTTAGACAAACTATCGTCATAAGAACATTTAATGTAGTATGAAAAACTATATGGAGTTGCTGGGTATTTGTAGTAAATGATGTTTTAGGGTTTGGTAAACAATTTTGTATCGGTTTTAGAATTGATTCGAAATCACAATAAATTGTATATGAAACCAAACGTTTATGTTTGGAATTTTTAAACTTTAAAATATTATGTTCAGGTGTAGGCACAATACATGTTACGTAATTACAATTATTTTGGTTATGTAATTTTAATTGATTTTATTCTGCAAAATAAACCAAACATCCATCACATAACCATATTTTAAGATGGTGTTCGGTCAATTGACTATTGGTAAGTTTACAGAGGTTTTTTTATTAAACAGAAATGATTATCATCTCAATTTTCTACATATAACAAATTGATATGAGTGTTTTGCGATTACTTTTGAAATGTAAAGGACGTACAACTTGATTCCTCTCCCACACATAAACATTTATAATACTAATATTATTGTTATTCTCAAAATAGGATATTTGCTTAAAATTTATCGGTAAACTTACATTATCTAAATTTAGCAAACGTGAGTAGTGTGGATAAGATGGTGATATTTCTTGCTAGATACAAAGCCGCAGTAACAGCCCATTATTTGATTTGTTTTCAAATTCTGTCATCAGAATTAATTCTGCAGCGGTCTACACGCGGTGTTTGTTTGCCGGGTAATAAATTTTATAGGTCGTCCGGTTGTGAAGACATGCAAGATCTTTGAATTCACCGCTGGAAAATAATCATATATCCAAACGAACCATCCTCAGACTACAAGGACGTACACTCAAGTTCACTATTTTAATAATAATTATCTTAATAAGCAAAACATGCTTCGTCCTGGTTCTTGATGTTGATTACTGTATATTTGCTGATTAAAGCAAGAGGCAGCTTAAAATAAGATGACACTTTCAACGGGTTGAATTTGCAGATGTTAACTTCAAAGTAAAAAAATTGTTTAAAAGCCCATTTTGAATCTTTGATCTCCAACTAATCACTTTGAGTTGAAATGTAAGCAACAATGTTTTCATCTATTGAACTTACGTCCAAAGCTTCAATGATTCGTGTTGTTCTCATTGTTTGTGTTATTCGTAACTTTGTATAACTAGCAAACGATTCAAATTTTACTTGAAGAGTCTAGTGATCAATTTGAAAAATCATTAACTTAATTTAAAAAATAGTGTTGTTATGTATATTTGCTTTATTACACTAACTAATAATTTATTAGATTTTATCTATTTAATTATTATGTAAAAAAAAAAATACCTTAAGGTGTATTTGGAGTGCCTCTGCTGTGGATATCATTATGATTTTTTACCATTCCGATTATGATTATTATTTACACCATCGGCCTCAAGAGCATCCAAATTCTTTAGGGTAGCAGCCCAAAATGCTTCTATATGCATTGTCGACGCTAAGTCTTGCGAGTAGATTCATTATTTTATCATTTAAATATTTGGTTTTTGAACAGGTAAACTAAATATAAGTTGTATCCGTGTTGTAGAATCCATCTAATACAAAATTCACCTACGACAGAATCCACACAACCTAAAAAGACGTAACGGACAGCATAAAAACTTTCCCACACGGAAAACAAATATTTTCACACGCAACACACAAAAACACGTGTGCGTACAAAAATCAAAAAACATAAAAACCAATTGAACCATAAAAACTAGTTAAGAAATCGAAAATGCAATTTCACACAAATCAGAAACAAACAAATTTATGACCTAAAATTTAAATTAAAGAATTTACTGGTGACAACATATTTTTTACGAGTGGAAAATTTCCACTCGACACCATTTTTATACAAAAAAAATAAAAAGAAAACCGTTATAAAAACGAAAAAACACAAAATTTAGGACAGAAGTAATTTTACTTTGTATCAAGTCGGTGGTAGTCATTATATCAAAACAAGAGGATCACAAAAGTAAAAATTTAACTTAAAGAAAATAAAGTTCTATTTAAGTATATTCAGTGTGTGCAAATTTCAATATAAAATATTTGAATCAATTCATCTTCTCATACAAGTATAATAAAAGTTCTAAAGAAAATATATTCAGAATCAGTGAAGTTATCAAATTATAAAATTTCAATATAAGTTAAAATTAAGTCTTAGTGTGTGCGAATTAAAATTTAAAGATAAATAAAGTTAAAATTTAAAATATAGTTAAAGTTCAATCAAATCAAAATTTAAAGTAAATTTATTGTGTAACCCAAACCAAAATCTAAAGTGTAATTATATCGTAATCAAAGCATTATAAATTCAATAAAAAAAAAATTTAAATCCATAAGTGTTATAAAACTCACTATCAAGTTCTAATAAAATAAAACTCCTTAAGAAACAAAATTCGAGTTTAATTTGAAGTGTTGATAAATAGTAGACCAATTATAGTGAAAACAAGAGCAGAAATTGTACGAGTTAAACAGCTATAATAAACCCCAGGTAAGATTTTATAACACAAAATTTAAATTTATTAAATAAACGAAATTTTCTTAAATAAACTTATTACTAAATATAAATTCTATAATCATAACATATACACTATATATATATATATATAAATTATAATTTGAGTACAATAGAAATACTTCTCTATTGACCCATATCAATACCTCAAATTAAATATCACGACATTTTACTGATAAAGCAAATCAATTATAATATTTTACCCAATTACAATATTAGCACAATAAATACCATTCAATTACTCAATCCTTATAAATTTACAATATTATACATATATAGATTCCCTTCAAAATATAAAATACAATATAGTATATCAAACGATCAAAATTCATCATTAAAAAATACAATATTTTTAATTATCAAAAGTTCAAACCACTACACAAAATACAATATACAAATATCTAACATTCATTAAAAAACACAATACTTTTTAGTATTAAATAATTGCATTTTTTTCATTAGTTAAATTTATTATGTAAATATTAATTGCAATCGTTAGATTAGAATTAGTAACTTATTATATTCATAGTTGGCCATGTTTTTTTCTTGTTCGATGCTCATGCGTACAAAACTAATTTTCTAGATAGTAAGCTTTTCTTGTAGTAGTTAGGATTTGTAAATTATTAGTTTTGTTCTTTTTTGCTTGCTTTAAATTACCACTTTTGCTTCGAAATCATTTTTGATAATAAATATTTATAATTTAAATTTTTTATGAAAAAATTACAATTTTTGCGTTTTATCTTTAAAACTACCAATATGGAAGTATTTTGAAACATGCGATAGTTAATTAAAAAATATGGAAACTTAGGTTGATGTAAGTATAGTTTTCTGAAATATGGATAAATGGATGAGTTGGTTGCTGAAATGTTATGTTATTCTGTTGTTCATTTATATCGGTTGACACGTCAAAATTTATTTTTAAACCTCCAACCTTTTAAAATGGAGGCCTTCCGTACGCTACAAGCCCTATCCTCAAACCGCTCCGCACAACAATAGAACTTAAACAAAATGGACTCACATTTGAATAATTCACAAAGTGAATAAGCATGTCGCATGTCTAGTGTTAGAAACAAAAATTGTAAATAATTATAAGTGCATAACCAAACCAAACTAAATTAAGTTAAGATAGACTTGCGATAACTAAAATTAAAATAAAGGTTAATGGTTAGGTAAATTATAAAATAGAACTAATTGATTATTTAGTTAATATTATTAAATGGAGCTGCCCAAATAATCGAACAGGATGCTCAAAAGAGTTTTATATGGAGTGGAGCGACTGCAGAAGGATTGGAACTAAAATTACAGCTCCAACTAAACAGACAAAGCCGCTATTATTAATTACTGGAACGTTATGTAATCCAACCCAAATTATTGTATACTTTGATCGGATTAAATTTAAAGTGTGTATTTTCATTACTTCGTGGTATCGATATTTTATTTTATATTTTTAATTTATTTAATTTAGCATATCCTTTGGAGACAATACAAGTGCGGATGCTTATCCAGTTTTATTTTTATAAAGTAAAAGCAAAACATGACGTGTATAACACAGCCGTCAAATTTTTAATTGAAATATTTATTAATTACATCTCTTTGTTTTTTCTTTTTACATGTTTTTATATTGTTTATTGTTTAATAAAATAATATATTTTTTTTTTATTGAAATTGACAATTGAAAAACTTAGTTTTGTGCTGTTTATCGTTAATGTTATATCCTTGAATATTGTAATTTTTTAAATAAAATAAATATGAATGGGATTATGCATTATAACCGAAAAATTAAAACTCATCTATACATATAATGAATATTTACGCGATACGTTGGATCCATTTGACGTCTCAGACAGATGGTAAGTAATATAAGAATTTATTAGTACAATTTACATTATATTTCAATAAGACTGTGATTATAATTGTAATTATTAATTTTTTTAGTTTCATTGATATTATCGAATGCCGAAGTGCATAGTGACTCAATTAATCGAGAGAATTAAACCTTATGTCGAAGGAAGTGGTATTTATCGATAATTCCATTACATCTGGACGTGCTTGCAACATTAAATTTTTACACAAGTGGAAGCCACTAAAGGCGTAGTCATATCCATCACATATAACACCACGCGCAATGCAATCAGCGCAACCGAATCTCCAAGAAATGCTACGTCACTCGGAAACGTGAAATAACAAAATAAACTTAATCAAACTCGCAGGCATATTTCATTTATCACAATAAACTCATTCGAACTTAGCTGCGAACATATTTTATTTTATATAATATTCATGTTCAAATGAATTAGAATTGAACAGTTATTTAACAAATCAAGACGTGTGAAATAAAGTGTAAAATAATCTTTAATAAATTTTGTTTTAATTCTGAAAACGTCTCCCAAGGGCAAAAAATCCTAAATAATTAAAGTTTAAAATTATATCTATAGACAAATTTAATTAGACAACCTAACTAATTAGTAGTTGGTGGTAGGATAATTTCAATTATCTGGGGGTTATTTCTGAATACGAAACCTATCGTGTTACGATACGAATGTTATACACGATACGATTAAACATTGGTATTTCTGAATACGATCGTACGGGAATTTTTGGTTTGAAACTTGGCTATAAGGATTTTTTTTTGTTGATTACTCCTATAATAATATTCTCACACTTGTATTTTTTCACATTTTGACGTTTCATTAAATCGGTTCATTTATATTTTGTGTTTGATTTTTTTGTGTGTTTTGTTTTTAAATTTATAAAATATTAAGAAAAAAAATTAAAAGTATATCCTGGATGGATTCCACTGTCCATTTTTTATCGGGTGATTCGGAGGATGAAACAGAACCACATCCACTTCGATTAAGACAAATACGGGATAAATCTAATATCTTTTTTCTTTCCGATACGGAGTAAGTACTTAGGACTAGTATTTTATATTAACATACATATCTGTTATTTGTTCCAACAATTATAATTTATATATAAAACATATGTTTTAGATTTACGAGTTTGTTTAGATTATCTAAACACGCCTTTAAATATTTGCTGGGAGAGTTAAACGACGAATTGAGCAGCACAAGATCTACATCGATTTCTAGTATTTCGAAAATAGCCGCCACTCTTCGGTTCTGTGCGCACGGTAGCTACCAAAAAAGTGTAGGCCAAGATTTTTTGGTAGGCATGTCGCAACCAACAGTTTCTTTTGTGCTGAGTGAGGTGATCAACCTTATTGAAGAAAAGCTGTGCTCCAAATGGATTTCGTTTCGACAAACAAATGATGAGAAGCAATTGGCGGCAACGGATTTCTACAATAGGACGGGATTTTCAAGGGTAATTGGATGCGTCGATGGAACCCATATAAATATTGTACGACCTTTTGAGAGTGAGCACCTATATTTTAACAGAAAAGGAAGACACAGTTTAAATACGATGATAGTAAGTTTTTCTTTCCTTGTGTTAAATATATTACATAATTAATACAAATATTGTTATCGATTTAGGCTTGCGATCACTCAATGAGGATATTAGCTGTAGATTCAAAATACGATGGTGCAGCCCATGATTCATTAGTATGGAGTTTAAGCAGCTACCGTCGTTACTTGCATGAACAGCAAAATAATGTCAACCGTAACTATTGGTTGTTAGGTAATAGAAAACTATTATGCTGCTTATTATTAACTAGACTTTAACTCTTTTTTTTATTAGGAGATTCAGGGTACCCATTGGAACCGTGGCTTATAAAGCCATTTAGAGCAACAACCAAGGGTAGTAGAGAGGCATTATTTAATATGATACATTCTAAGACACGAAATATAGTAGAACGCACTATTGGAATGCTGAAAGCTAGATTCAGATGTATTTTGGGAGCTCGGGAGTTATATTATAATCCCAAAAAAGCATCCCAAATAGTAAATGTATGCTGCACTCTCCACAATATTTGCTGTCATTTCAAAGTTCCATTTGAGGTTGAAATCGAAAACAATTTAGAGGAGCATGTTGAATTAATGACAAATGAGCCCAACAACCATGTAGCGAATCGAATAAGACAAAATATATTAAATTCAATAACATAATTTTTTTATATTGTATTTATATCCATTTCATTATAAATTTCATATAAAATAAATTATTTAATTCATAAATTTTATCACATTTCAATTTCATTTGCACATAATTATAGGAAGTTATAGTTAAAAATATATACACAGATACATTTTAAAATTTATCTTCTTGTAACTCTAATTTTTTTCTTTTTATTTCTAATTCATCTAACTTTAATTTGTATTCTTCTAATCGCTGCTTCTCGTTTAACTGAAATATTTGTTCTCGCAACGCCATTTCTTTTTCTCTAATTTTTATTTCCCTTTCCCGCAATGAAAATGATTTTTCCTTTAATTGAACCAATTTTTTCAGTGAGTTATTTGAATCATTTAGTGTGGTATTATTTGATTCAAGTTTCTCTTGGATAGTATTATGAAATTGCTGCTGAATAATAATTTGCTGTTGTAACGCTAGGTATTTATTTTTTATTCTAGTATTGGATGTTGATGATGCTGATGTTCGTGTTTCATTATTCTGGTCTGTATTTGATTCTAAGTTTAGTTCAACTGAAGTGGAATCAACATTATATACAGGTGTATCCAAAATTGAGTCTCCAAAGTCTCTTGTAGCCTTCATATATTAAAAAAAACGGCATAAGTGAAAATAAAAAAATTAAGCTTAAAAAAATTCAGCATTTTTCAAGTGCATATTGAAACAGATCTAAAAAAAATGAATCAGTTTTATAATCGTTACAACGAATAAAACTGTTCACTAGCCGAATTCGTATCGGTATTAGACAAAAAAATAAAAATTTGAAAAAAAAAAAAAAATTGTTAATAAGTCAAAGAAGAATTAATTTTATTTATTTTTATTTCTGGTTACAACGAAACAGTGTTAGCACTTTTTTTTTGCTGTAATGCAGATCAATTTTTGCTCATATATCAGTACACTTTTTGAAAAATTTTGTATGAACAAAAAATATTTATTTATTTATTTTTAGCTCATTACTAAAAAAGTACACACTTGGTCCTTTGAGCCGGATCCGCGTTTCAAGTGTAAAGTGATAGTGAAACGTCAGAAAATACGTATTTTTATACCGTGTTAGTTGTAAACTACAGTTCAAGTGACGCCGCATTTTTCGCGCGCAACTACATCATTAAGTTTCGCCGCAGTTTTCGAGCATATTTTTATACCGTGTTAGTTGTAAACTACAGTTCAAGTGACGCCGCAGTTTTCGCAAGCAACTAAACCATTAACCATTACGCAGTGTTCGAGCGTATTTAAAGTATATTGGTATCCAGTTGCCGTCGACAAAGCCACTTTTTTCCGCTCGCGTAAAACACGCTAATTTAAGGGGTACACCCATTATTGCTGTTTAATTGCCGCAGATACAAGTGCGCATCAAGCACGTTGCAATTCATTGGACACCAACCACGTTTGACCGTTCGTCACAAACTAAACGGTGCGAATCATGGCGACTAACGCTGTACAAGCACGTGGTCGTGTCATGGCTTCTTTAACCTTAATAAAAAGATTCGCATTTGCAATAACTCAAGATACCGCAATTATTGAGGTACAGTTTCAAGCTTATAAAACTCAAGTTGCTACCATACTAGACACCAATCCCAATGCAAATGTTGAGCTCAAGCAGGAAGAGTTCGGGACTAAATTTGTCGAAACAAAATCCAAATTACTAGACTGGTTTCGTAAAATCCAGCCACAAGCGAATCCACCACTCACTCCTAATCATTCGTTTGATCAGTTGTTAGACCAGCAACGAATATTCTTGGAAAGTCTTACCGATCGAACACAAGCCATTAATGAACGGTGAATGATTCAATGTGCAGACAATATTAAATTACCACGTGTATCTTTCGATAAGTTATGAGAGAGAGGAGGGAGATTATGAAACCTGACCGTCGTTTTATGATTTATATTGTACATCGGTGCATAATGTAGCTACCTTTTCTCAAGTACGTAAATTTCAAATTTTGAAAGGAATGCTAAGAGTATGCAAAGCAAAAAACAAATTATTACTCTATACACACTGGATTATTTGGCACTGCACAACCTGTGCTCGGTGTACAATACCCAGGGCAAGCCTGCTTGCTCGGGTTTAATTAAAAAATAGACCCACAGTAAATATAATTTTTTCCAAATAGCAAATACAAAGTAAATTTTAAAGTAAATTTTACAAACAAGTATATAAAATATGAATATTATTTTAAAAATATTAAAAAAATATAAAAGAAAATTATATATATAAATTAAGCAATAAGATAAATTTAGCAAAGAAATAAAGTAGACAAAAAACGAAATTAGACAAAATAATTGTAGCAATTGCCAATGTAAAATTATTATTTATATTTATAGAATTAATGCTAGATTTAATATACTATATAGCATCTCTAAAATTTATCTTTTCCTAAAATTTCGTTCTTTTTCTAATATGTTGACATTATTTAGGCTAAATATGTGTCCTGAATTCTTTAAATGTAAGTGCACTAGTACCTTGTTCTTCATCTTTATTTACAAGACTTCATCACTGTTCTTCATCTTTATTTACACCATTTTTATGTTGATAAATCCTTTTTTCCAAAAATAGTTTCGTTTGACCCGTATAAGCAATTATATAATTTTTGAACAAGTGTTTTTTTTCAGAACTTCTAATAAAAAATTTTTGTTTCAAAATACAATGCTTTATTGATTTTGCGGGATAATGATTAGTTAACAATGTTTCTTTTAATATTTTAAAATTTTTATTGTGAAATTTGAGATCTGAGTTTTAAAATTTTTTGAGCCATGTTTACTGTATTAATTTTATAGAAAGTAGGAAACCAAGAATGACAATTTAGATATCTACCAGACCAACTATCTTTGTGATACCAATCAAAACAAATTTTGCCATCAGGCTCGTGGATCAAAAGTAAATCTAAAAATGGAATTTTGTTGTCAAATTCCTTTTCCAAAGTAAATTTTATTCGATTAAAAATTTTGTTAAAACTGTTCAAAAATATATCAATTTTGTTTTCAGGAACAGCCGTCATGATATCATCAACATATCGATAGTAAAATAATGGCTGAAAATCTAATCAATTTAATGCCAAACCTTCCAAATTTTCCATTAATAATATTGCTAATATAGGGATTATGACAGAAACCATTGGAGAACCAAAAATTGCATCGTCAAGTCAGTAGTATTCTATAGTTGAGTTAAATGTGAAAACGTATTTTTCTTAACTTTTAAAATGAAAAGTGTTGTGTGTGCTTTGGTGATATTTCAACTAAGTATTTTCTTTACATCAGCGATATCCCAAAAAATCGAAGAAGTATTTTGTGCTCAAAAACAGAATGAAACGTATTATTTGTGCGGTCTTTCTGCAGAATGTGCACCTATGTACTTCCGATAATCAATGCAATGTGCTGGATGTACTTTATATACAAATAGCATCTAAAATAGTTTAGGGTGTTTTGTTAAAGTTCGTATTTTGTAATGATGTACACGTGTCCGACACTCCGCAGTAGAGATGATTTAATGCATGTTGTACACGGTATGTCATTCCACGCGGAAGGGTTACTGTGGTATCTAAACAAACATGAGAAAGCTTGAGCCGTGGAACAAAATGTTTGGATTTAAAATTTAGATTTAGGTTTGGATTTAAAATTTGGATTTAAAATTTAGCGTAGTTTTAGATGATAGCTACTACTGACGGCAGACTACATTTCATTAAATAATAACACCAATAAACCAAACAACAAAGAATTCGTATCTAAAAGTGGTAAAATAGAAAACTATTGTACACACATAATTTGTAATTTTTTATTGAATATAATTTTATGTAATGGAAATACCAAATACAATAATAGAAAAATATTGTAATTGAACTATCAAACACGACGTCTAGAATTTAAAGAAATCAAAATACTAATTATACATTACATAATGGAAATATAAGTAATTTAACTACGTAGTTGAATTACATGTATTTATTAATGCCCACCCTTTATGATAAATTATCATACTTTAAATTAAATCGTGATGTTGATTGTTTGGAGTGGTTCACCAAAGCTCAAAATGTTTGGCGAGATTTTATATAAAATTTTAAGAGTAATCCAATAGATAGAATATTTTAACGGAAGAAGAAACTTCTATCGTTATAGAATCGTTTGATATAAATCGTTTGGTTTCGAAAGGCGAGTTCGAGATCACTGTTATTTTACAGAGCGCTTTAGAAGGGCTGCATATAATGGTTGTAATATCAATTATAAAGATAACCATACTGTACGCATTGTTTTTCATAACGTAAGTGGTTATGATGCCCTTTTTTATTGAAAAAGTAGCATTCGATTTACCAGACGATAGAGTCGATTTATTAATTATTAACAAAGAACATTATATTTCGTTCACTAAATATATAACAAATCTGACTACCCAATTTCGTTTTATTGATTCATTTAAATTTATGGGTAGTAGTCTCGATTCGTTATTATCAATTTTATCCTCTTTTCCCAATTTAAAATCAGAGTTTGACCTTCAAAAAAGTTCGATTTCTTAAAACAGAAAGGCTCGTATCCTTATGACTAGGTATATGGATTCAGTAAATAGATTTCTGGAAAAGGCATTACCTACACACATAAAATTTTGTAATAATGAAACAAATATAAGCGCTGAACAATACAGGCTCAGAAAGTTTGGGAACATTTTCGTTAAGAAATTTGAGTAAAGATTCAGATTTATATCTGAAAATAGATTTTTTATTAATGGCAGATACGATCTTGATCCCGCTCATTGTTATACACTGCCAGGACATACGGTAATGTTTGTTAAACGTGGAATACGGAGTGGTTTAAGTCAATGTACTAAACGACATGCTATACCTAATAATAAGTACATGGTCAATTATGGGCCTAACAATGAATCAAAGTTTCTAATGTATAATGATGATAATAACTAATATGGTTGGCAATGTCGCAATTTTTACCATACGGTAAATTCCAATGGGCTACCATTAAAAATCATAAAATACAAATCAATTAGCAAAAGAATATTAAAATCTTAAAATAACATATTTGTACACTTGAAAATAAAGCCTAAATAAGAATCATAAAATAAATTATGATATGCATTGAACAAAGAAGCAATAAAACCTAAAGAAAATTATGAATAAAATATCTTTTATAATTAAATTTCAAACAGAAAAAACCACACACAAAACAAATATCAAATGAAATAAATAAATCTAAGAACCCTTTTCAAATGTATTAAAAAGCACAGCATGTGCACATAAGAAAGTATTGAACAGGAAAGAATAGTAAAATTCAAAGTAATCAAATGTGTAGATAAAATCAATTAACCAAAAATAGATAGAAATAAAAATTATACAATGATAAAAGATGGAAATAAATTATGGAAAAGTAATATCAAATACATTTTATATCAACAGAGAAAACGGTTTTTAGAATTCCATATAAAAATTAGAAAATAAAAATATAAACAAAACCAATAAGAGTTCGTCTTAAAATGAGAAGCTTTTTCCAAATCAAAATAGGAACATAACGATTTGATTATCAGTAAAATTAATTATAAATACTGCGAGATTTTTCAAGTCAGTTGTTTATTATTTAAAGTTAAAGTTGTTTCAAAGAGTTGAAATAAAGAATTTTTATTCAAAATATAAAGAAGAGTTGTATAAAGAGTTGTTAAAGTTATTAAATCTATACAAATTATAAAATAAAATTCAAGTGCTGTAAATGATCGTATTTCGATTTGAATCGTCGCGTAATACGGACGTAAAATCGATGAGTACAGTAAAAATAAATAAAATATTAATATGTGTATTGCCTTCAAAATAATTTTTTTCTTTGTGTTAAATTACAAATGAAATTTTAAAAAACTTTAAGTGCAGAATTAAGCAAGCAAAATAAAACAACAACGATAATCTTACTTACTTACAAATTTAAGTGCAATAAATCGCGCAAATTCGCTAGTGCCATCGACCTCTGGCATTAATAAAAACGCAATGCAAAATGTGTAAGCGGTTCACAAACATTAAAAAGTGCTACAACATCAAATATTGTGGAAGGTAACAATATTGTACCAACGCACATCGCTATAATGGATAAAAACAATGTCAATGAAACGGAAACTGTTTTGTATTCATTAATGCAAACAGGTATGGAACGTTACATAACTGTAACATGCAAACGAAAATACAATCCCAAGTCTCCAGTGCAATCTGGCAGCAATAACAACTGGTGGTTACCAACCTATGTGTGGAAATAAAAGTAATAACGAAGAGAAAACTCGAGAAGAGGCAAGAGCATCAAAATAACGGCCACCGTCAATATATCTTCGAGAAGCGCCGTCTTAGTAGCCGATCTTAAAAAAGAAACAGGTGGAGAGTTTTTCATTGCTCCTCCTGGCCTCAAACCACCTTACGAAGGCCCATACAAAGTGATACGATGACTTTCTAACCATTTCCTGATTATTTTAATTAAACTTTCACAATGATTAAATCTTTAGCTGTTGGAGGAATTTACTCACAATATACATTTGACAAAATGCACTTTATTATTATCACCGATGAGATCAGATGCAATCGATGAACAAGTCGTTCGAACTCTAGAAGGAAAAACGAATTTACCAGATGCATTACTTATATAAAAAATGCAATTAGTATACAAGATATTGAATATATCCCAGATAAAATGAGAAGTTGGTTTTCTTTAGTTAGCTTTTACAACAATATGAAAGATTTTGGAAGTGTTTCTGCTTTTGGATCATCAATGTGGATGATAATTCGCTTTAAAAAGTCAATTTTCAACACAGCAATTAATGGATTTGCCTTAAATAGAGAATTTGGATGCTCTTTGGTTCTATTATTCTCTTACTGGGAAAACATTTATGCCTCAATAAAGAAGATGCCTCAATGAAGAAAATAAATTAAAAAGTAAAGAAAAAGAAACAGTCTAAGATAGATGATGTTGAAATGGGGTTCCATCCACACTTAAGAGAATTAATTAGAAGATAACCATAACAATTTCTAATTATGACTAATACATTTTTTTTATATCAGGAGTTTTAGAGTGGTATAATCCTCCACTACGTTTTCGTTTAGGAACAGCTAACATTCGGACTGGCCTCAAACCACCTTACGAAGGCCTATACAAAAAGATACGACGACTTCGTGAGCACTTCCTGATTATTTTAATGATACTTTCACAATGATTAAATATTTAGCTGTTGGAGGAATTTACTCGCAAGATACATTTGACAAAATGCAGAGTTTATTATTATCACCGATGAAATCAGTTGCAATCGATGAACAAGTCGTTTGTACTCTAGAAGGAAAGACGCACAATTAGTATACAAGATATTGAATATATACAAGATAAAATGAGAAGTTAGTTTTCTAGCTTTTACAACAATATGAAAGATTTTGGACCAAAACTAATTAGACCATTCAATTAAAAGTAAAATTAATTTGTATTAATTGATATAAAAATAATAAAATAAAAGAAATTAGAAACGGTTCATATAATGAAAGAAAAATGTTGACTTTTTTTTAATTTTGTGGTTCATTTCCTGGCGACGTTTTTTCGGATCTACTAAACCACGCGTTTTAATTATCATTCGAGAATTTAAAACAGTTTGATATATCAGGAAAAGATACCGATACCGATTCAAACTTGAACAACATTTTGGTGGTGTGAAAATTTAGTGAAAATATACTTTTATTATATGGAAGTTTGGTGAATTATTTTGACCAGTAAACTTCAACTGTTCTAAATTGAAATTGTTAAAAGGAAAGTTAATCGTGTCATCCGGCATCATAATATTTATATCTAAAACTATACCCAACTAATTATATTTGATATGCTTTTTACGAGTTAATCTAATAAGCCATTGAAAATATGTGTAGTGGTATAAATTAACTCGTGCGTCGGGTTATTGGTGAAGTTTTTCCTTAACCACATTTTTTTACGGCAGGCCGACATTATTATAAACGAGTGCTGCGAAAATATCAACCGGATTTAGACAACGTGTGCCAAATTTGTTTTTTCGATACACCAATTCCAACGGTATATTCTTTACGGTTTACGGCTAGACAACACCCAACAAGTTGTTTGCGGGTGGCCAAAAGTTCGAGGCAAAGGCGAAAATGAGATTTAAACTGGTAGTCATTTAACTCACAAACAGTATGCTCAAAATACCACAAGTTTTTTGGATTTTTTTTCGTTATCCTCCGAATCACTTGAACTATCAAAAAATGATTCACAAACGATTTTGACACTTAAAACACTCCCAATAATTTTTCTTTGCTCCATCCCACTTTGTTTTGTAAATTTAATTAATATTTACTTTAATAATTTTGCTATACGCACCACAAAATGAATATGTTGTGCTTTTATTACGTTTCGTTTGGAATATACCGAGGTCACATGATCATCATACCTATCCATTCCATTCCTTCTTTAGAATGAATAAAAGAAAACACCCTGTATGTTATCCTACGGGAACTAAATTTAATTAAAAGAAAAAAATCCTGGAAAGGACGAACCGATAAGCCGTCGTTCTTTAATTAAAAGGCATATTTGCCGACTATTGTTCACCAGTTGGATGTGCGAAACGATTAGAAGTGATGATACATCTGAAAAGGAGACATTCGTACTAATCCGAGAAGTCTAAATGCGTTACACAAAGGTACCTACATAATTAAATATCTATAATATGTTAAAAGAATAGATAAAATTGATAGACGCAACATTAACTTGCTTTAAATTATGTCGCATAGGATTTAATGTTGCAGGAATGTTAGCGGGCCGGAATATAATGAGCAATGAGGTGTTGAAACCAGCAGAACAAACGAGTTCAACATCCTCTAATTTGTGTCTGTAGTGGTACTGTATTGTTGTTCTGAGTTTTAGCAGATTAATAGATAAAAATGAAATTAAATTGGGTATTTTATTTACAAAATTATTTTATATTCAATTTGTTTATCTTTTCTGTTGTTGTCATGAAAGTTTTTTTGTAAGTTGTCAAATTTAATTTTCAAAATGTTGACGTACGTTTCATTGGGAAATTGAAAGGTTGTGAAATACCAACTTTAAAATAATTAATATTTTATTTTGAATTTTTCTTCAGAAATAGTTCGGTTATTAAAATAAAATATTAATAATACATGTGTTATTCGAAATTCAATCACAATTTTATATTAAATAATTTGTTGTGATTAAAAGTTTATACTGACTTGAGCAATTTATGTTAGTGTTAATATATAACAGTTTTAATTTATGTTTCCTATATAAGGATTGATTGTAAATAAATATTATATTAAATTAATGGTGTATGTCTCTGATTTTTTCACCCCACGAGTTACGTCGATAATTCATAATGTTTGAATAAAACTATTCAAAATTTTCATTATGAATTTATGAAATGCTGATATCAAAGGAAACTCAACGGAATAAAATATAATAGCACAGTAAACAACAATTTATTAATATCATCAAAGAGATCCGGTTCTATACGGAAGTAATGGTTATTACATCCAGTTCTGGCAAATATATCAGGATGATTTAGATATACGGACATATTGACATCTTTACGTTATTTGATGTTATTTTATGGAGTCATTATAATTGTTAAAGTAACGTAATCAAATAAATATTCAATGAACCCACCAATGCAATCAATATAATAGATTTAGCTTTTACATCCCAACAGGAGTCCGATAATCTTAGAACACGTTGGATCCAGATTAAGTTTATGAACGAGAGGATCAAGTAGAGTATACTCTAACTTCTGAATGTGTTATTGAAATGCAAGTTCAAAATATCACTACCGAAACATTGGCTGGTGTGCATAAGTTATATTACCAATTTGAGGATAAATTAATTTGCTAAATAGTTCATTCCAAGCTAATAAATATTTTTTATTTATTTACAGATCAAATAGCAGCTACTGTTACCAAAGTATTCATGACTGAGTTTGCAAATCGAAAAGTTAGATTATCTACTCAGAAACGGCGAACGATATGAATTTTTGTTGAGGATATGTTCCGGTATGCGAGCAAATCAAGTGCAATGCGTGGACAGAAAGTGGCTTTAAATATCGTCGACAAATGGTTTAAGAGGTTTACTCGTCCAAAAACTGCGAAATTGAAACAGTTAAACGGCTGTTAGCAATAACAGCGAAAACAAAAAAGTTGTGGAGGACCCGAGCAACAGCAAACTACAGAATAATTGTTTTAATAAACTTTCTTCTTGCCTTTTTTATATAAACTATTTTTTTAATATGAATTATTATTTTCTTAACATATTTTATTTTATTATTCTTAAATAAACGTTAATAAAATGTTTCCACTATGGCTTTTTAAATCTGAATTAGTAAAACCTAACTAATTAAATATTAAATGGTATGCATCAATGGGATGAATAAACAGCTATTTTTTAGATTCACTTCATACTTAATGCAAACAAATTTTGATTTTATTAAAAAAAATAATTCATATGTGGTTAAATGGAGACTCCAAATCACTTTTAGCAAACGCTGCAGTTCAAAAAAATTCTGAAAACTTAAATTCGATAACTTTGAGTCAACCGTCTGATTTTCATAGAACTATTAGACCGTTAAATGATTTTGGGTTTTTTGAAGAACTAAGAGTTTTTCTATTATATTAGGGTCTTTTGTATTAAAAACACAATTTCTAAAGAAAAATTTAATAATTTTTTCTTACTGCATGTAGGAATTTTGATTTTATGCCATAATGAATATTCTACATCTAAATTGGAAGTTGCTGATAGAATTTTAGAAGAATTTGTGAATGCTACTTATTCTATTTATGGTCGAAATCACTTAACCTACAATTTGCATTATCTAACACATTTAACACAGGATGTAGAACAGTGGAAAAAATACCCAGGAGAAATTCCTCATTCGTAATGAAAGCAGTAACTTTCTTGTAAGTACGAAAAATAAAACATTAATAAAACCTCGTAAAAATTAAGTTAATACAATAAAACGAAAATTTATAATAATTAAATAATTACAACTAAGAATAATATAATAATTAAACAATTAAAAATCTAAAATTAATAAATACAACTAAAATCGTGAAAATCCTGATAAAATAATAAATAGTCAGTCTAAAAATTGAACAGCTTCAAGACGCAGTGAGACAACTAGCCGGGGCACTCAACGCTCATATAGAATGTAGTAAAAAATTGGAAAAAAGGATTGACCAAATAGAAAACGCACTCGTGATACCCTAAACAGAACAAGATCTTAAAGACATCGGGAGACTACCAGATCGTGTAAAAGAATTGCAGATTTTTTAAGTTTAGATGATACTATTAAAATAAAATTAATTTTAGTTTACGGATCGAAAACGTATAGCGATATCGGTTGAGACAAAGCGAAAAATTTTAAAATTGGTCGATGAAAAGAAACACACGTACCAACAAATTGTCGATAAATATAATTGCGGTGAGTACTATGACTGATATAGTAAAAAAAACGGATTATTCTGGAAAACCAAAATATAAATCTAAAACGACAAAAAATACGTGACGGAAAATATCCGAAAGTGGAATCAGCGCTATTGGTATGGATAAGGCAAATGCGTTCAAAAAATGTGCCACTAAGTGGAATTTTTCTTAAAGAGAAAGCAGGCTCAGTTAACTGAAAAATTGCATATTGAATTTAAACCAAACGATGGTTGGCTTGACCGATTCAAAAAAAAAGGAACGGGCTTGTATTTAAAAATGTCTTAGACGAACGAGCAGCCATATCATCAGAAGTTGTTTCTGATTGGATTAATAGACAATTACCTCGACCTCTTAATGGTTACGATAAAAGAAATGGTTTTAAAGTAGACGAAACTGGGCTGTTATACAGGCTTCTTCCTAATAAAACAATTGAATTTAAAAACATCGATTGTGCGGGTGGCAAATTATGCAAAGAACGGATAACCGTTTTAGTAGGCAGTAAAGCGGATGGAACGAAAAAGCTACCATTGCTGATAATCGGTAAAAGCGCAAGACCGCGTTGCTTTAAAAATATAAGAACTTTACCAGTAATTTTCAAAAACAGCCGTAAATCGTGGATGACTTATAACGAATGGGAAGAATAATTAATAAAATTAGACAAATAATTTTTAAGCGCAGGAAGAAAAGTAATATTTGTTGCTCACTACTGCCCATCACACTTGGTAATACCAAATCTACGTGCAATTAAATTAGCATTCTTTCCCCAAAATACAACGATAATAGCTCAGCCAATGGACCAGGGGGTAATTCAAGTTTTAAAGGGGTACTACCTGGAGCTCGTCGCCCGGAAATTAATCCCATCATTAGATAATGATAATGATATTTATGCGACAAATTTAAAAATTGATTTGTTAGATGCCATTCATTTTCTGAAACGATCATGAGACGAAATAAAACCTGAAATAATTATAATTCTGCAAAGCACCCAGTTAATAACATGGATACAAATTGATGAGATATGCAATTTATAGTTTTAAGCATAGTCAACACTTTGGTTTTTATCAATTGTAATGGTGTATTAGGAAAAAAAGTCAAAAAATTCATAATCAACACATTCTGGAAAAACGTAGACTTTGATAAGAAACAACTTGCGTACACACTACGAGATAGACGTACGTCCGATTTTGTAGTTTGAAGGTAAGAATTTGAATTTTATCTAAAATTTGTGTTATAGTGAGACAATTTTTTGTATACTACTTGATAGGTACGAACACAAAAACAATTTTATTGAGGTTTAAAATCGTTGCCGACGCTTCATAGGTCCAGCAACCATCGAGTACTATCAGATAGGCTGGTAGGAGGAGCTAAAAACCACACATTTGATTTCTATATGTAAACCAATCTATAAAGTATTAGTAACTATTTATTACTAGATAGGCTCAAGAAGATAAATATTATGTAAATTTCATACGTAAATTTGTATAATTTAGTTAAACGCGTACACGTACACAAATTTTTGTAGTTTAATTAAATTAATTCAGGCCATGACCTTAATTTTTACTCACAAATTAAATTAAAAGGGAAGAATTACAGTCCAACAGCTTAATTAGTTGGCCGTGAGGCAAGAAGAACAGGACAAAAAAATGTCAACTACAAATAATCAACTTGAGAAAACAAATCAATAAAATGGGATAAAAAATGGAATGAAGTAGTTAGGGATCTATTTCGCATCCCAGATGCAATCAAATCTATTCCGACATTCGACGGAAACAGAAAACAGTCGAATGCACGGATAAAAACGGTGGAAGATACATTAAATGTCTTCCACACAATAGTTACACCACAGCAATATACTTTGTATTGCAAACGGTTTATAACAAAATAGAGGGAAAAGCTAAGGATATCTCCTATGATTGGCCGGTAATCGCCAAAATTTCGCAGAAATAAAACAAGTTCTAATAGAACACAGTTGTGGTGTACAAAACAAGGTGACACAACAACCATCCATAACTATTATAATAAGGTGAAAGAAATTATCCAAAATATAAAACCGTATGAAAACAAACCCAGGTATATGATACTTCATGGCAGTCAATAAATACTTTTATACACGAGGTTGCATTAGCTGCATTTCTATCGGGTTTACGAAAACCATACTTTGGTTACGCCCAAGCGGCAAAGCGAAAGAATATCGAAGAGGCTTATGCATTTCTTTCTAAATTTAATACGAACGAAATTAACTCAAATAATACAAGAAAACCTAATCTCAACCATCAAGCCTATAAGACAACAAATGGAAAAAATTTCAAATAATATTGAGACACAAAATAAACCAAACCCGTTAAACAATGTTAAAAATTCTAAATAAAACTGGAAGCCTAACAATATGCCGACACTGATGGAAATATCTCTAGGAAATGAAGATAATCTAGGAAATGATCAGGATAATTTAGGAAATGATCGAACCGAAAAACCCCAAAAAGGGTGGACATACTTAATGGGGAATTTAATAAATCTGGGCGTGCAAGAGAGATAATGCGACAATAACTACACCGGAACAACATTACTTTTATATTATAAAAATGGAAGCAAATGAGGTTATTCTTCCATCTTCAGCATGTTAAAATGCCTTATTCAGCAGCAGTCTGTCCTTTCATCAGCCCTAGGAATTAATATTTAATGAACCACACATTAATCCGGGAATGACATGATAGCGCCAGCAAAATAAAATAAAAAATTAATTTAATTAACCTAAAATTAAGCCATTAAATTTATCATTTGGTTTAAAATTTATTACTTCTTACAGGTTTTCTTAAACCAGCAGAATCGTTTTGAATGGATTGGTTGGAGCCTACAACTGCCGCAGAGTTAGGTATTGATATATCATAAGTATGTAGCTATCACTTCACTATGCGCACAAATACGTTTCTTTTAAGTGTCAAAAATTCTCAATTTTCGATTTTTTACAATAGATCATAATCGTTAAAACTTTTATATTTAATATGACACAAATAAATAAAAAACAAAATATATCAATCTGTCTGATAGAGAAGTAACTTCCGTGCATTAAAGTGTTACCCGATTTTTTAAATAATTTTTAACATTAATTCGACTAATTAATCGTGTTTGTAAAATTATTTAAGCACTTCATTTACTATCTCTATCTAAATAATGTAAAATCTATTAGTAGTTAATCTGAAAATAATTTCCATCATCGTAATTAATCGAAAATAGTATCCAAGTAATTAAAAATTACGATCAAGTAAACATTAGAAAAGTTTGGTGTTTAGAAAAAGAAAAACTTATCATTTTAACTTTAACATTTTTTGTATAAAAAGCTAATCTGAAACCGTTTTCTTTCTAATTTCATATTGTAAATGGTGAAAAATCTATTATTATAAAAAATCTAATTTTATAAAATATATAACAATAATATGTATTAGGATAAATTTAATAATCATCAGCCTGACAAATGCAATAAAATTATAAATGTAATGTAAATAAAATAAAGCTTTTTTCATATATTGTGTAAAATAAAAATAAAACATTTTAAAAATACTGACCAGTACTAGATACTAAAATATAAGTATTCGAAGCATCACTAGGTAAAACAATTAAGAAACTTAGTAGATAATAATACAATATGGAAATATTATAAAGAAATTATAAACTTCCAAACGAGTTCACTCTTTTTAACAAAATTTGTGGTTCCGTTCGTAGCGAATCGGTTAAATACTGCGTTTGGGTTACTTGTTGATAGTAACGCTTTTCATTTGGTAAATTCACCGGATATACAACCGGCCGGATACCAACGTTACGCCATAAATTTGATATATTTAAATTAAATTCTTCTTTATGTACAAATACAATACTGATACCAATTACTGGTGCGATTATATTACGAAATATTGCCCCATAAATGGAACGTAATAAGGCGGATGATTTAACAATGTTATATTTGTTTTTGATGGAAAATTTATCCATCCATAGGCCACATATTAAGTCCGGGTCGAATTTTCGGAGCTGAAAATAAAAAAGAAAAACAAATTAAATTTTTAATACTTATAGTTATTACGTAAGACGGTTTTATAATATGCAATGAAATGTTATGCGCTACAAGAATGGTTGCCCTTTGACCCAAATTGTGCTTGAAATAATAAGAATTGATATCCAATCTTCCATAAGAATAATTGTATAGAATTAATTGGACTGAATTCGATAATATATTCATCGTAGAAGTTACATTATCTAAAGGTGAATTGAACTGTAGACGCAGGGTTGTTGCCGAAGTTTGTGGCATCACCAAAGATAATTACGAGGAACATGACACATTCTTCTAGATCGATTCAATCATCATCGGTTCATCATCGACAGTCATCTTCGAAAGTTTAGAACCATGACTGCGCTACAATTTAAAATCCTTCATACATCGGCCGACACTATTCGCTGTCTGCAAGTTTTAAAAGTACCAGTCATCACATGGGATCTCATCTTAATTAATATCATCGCCGATAAGTTGGATCCGAAACCCATCGACAACGGGAGATGTCATTAACACGAGTGGAGAACCCATTAAAACAGGATCTTATCGATTTCCTGAACGTCCGATGGCAATCCCTGAATAAGATTCCATGGTCAGAACAAAATCGGATTAACATGCCAAGTTTGTACTGGAATTCACAAAGTATTCCAGCACGATCTATTCAAATTGTGCTTCAACTGCCTGCGCATAGGCCACACCAGTTCGACTTGCAAATCCAGATTGCAAAGACTCAACACGTTACACAATTCGTTCCCGAATCGGCATCCGTCGAACATCATTTCATGCAGGCCACTGCGACCCACGTTGCATCGCTATTTACGGAGGTACTCGCCACAGCAATCGCAACCGTATCGCTCTTAGCAAACCCTCACCGTTCGAGCTCTGTTGGATTCGGGATCACAAGTCTGAGAGTCATTGGGAGAGTACAGCAAATCGCTTCGAATTAGCGAAAAGGCCAGCCGCAGTCAGAATCAATGGAATCTGTAAACGATTCAACATTTTCCATTTTGGCTACAGCCATCGTCGTCGAGAAGATACAGACACGTTGCCATCTCCACCAATTGATCAATGGTCACACTCGGAGCTATTGGAAGTCACCGATCCTCATGACTATCTTCTCAACAATATAGAATTTTTACTCGGAGCAGATGGCAGTGGGACGCTTCAAAATGTTGGATGCATCGGTGGTATTAACGGTTCACCTTTCGTCCAAAATTGGAAACTTGATTACTTTCTCTTCGTCAAGATGAAGCACAAGACAATCAATCAACTGTCTAGTTTAACGGCAATTATCGAAGATTATGACACCATCGACAACACGCAGCCAAAGTTACATTGAGAAACTTTTCGTCGACGGCTTGATGGCCGGCTCAGACGACATTGTGAATTTAATCAAATTCCAGCGATAAATGGTATAACTGCTCCGATATGGTGGCTTCGAACTGCGGAAGTGGTACTCGAACAACCAACGCTTCTCAATAAGATACCGATTGAATTTTGAAATTATCACGATCACTGCACCTCAGGAACAGCCACCTACAGCAACCAAATGAATTATATTGTCGCAGGCATCCAAGATATTTGATCCGCTCGACTGTGTAGCTCCTACCATAGTTATCACAAAAATCATACTTCAAGAACTGTGTGTAGTTGGCATATCGTAGGATATAGCAGTCTCAAATCAGCAGCTCAAAGATGGTTTATTTGCCGAGCTACCTTGAGATACTTGGATGCTCTTAGAATCGATCACTGAATAATCTTCCTACTTTCAACAAAATGCAATAATCTTCAATTCATGGATTCAGTGACGCCTCCGACAAAGCCTACGCAGCGGTGGTGTATGCTCCTACAACGTTGGCAGATGGGTTTGTCAAAATCACAATACTGGCACACAAGACCAGGAACTGAATACTATCAGCCTGCCACGTCTAGAGCATTGTCTCATCGTACTCCTCACCGAACTCATACATAACATAGCATAATTCAAACACTCAACGTAACATAAGTTCAAATGTACGGATGGACTGACTCGCAAGTAGCACTTGGTTGGTTAACCCAGCTCGCTTAATCACTGGAAAACGGTTGTGGCCAATCGGGTTCAGCAAATCCTGGATTACCTTCAACCTACCAATTCGAATTTTGTCGACACTCTAAGCAAAACCCCGCTGATTACGCATCTCGTGGTGTTGAACCTTCTTTACTACACATTTATCCGTTGTGGTGGACGGATCCTGTTTGACTACGAGAAGATCCCAGTCAATGGGCTCGAAAAAGAAAAATAAGATCGTATCATGGCTTGCTGCAGACGCTTCATCCAACATCAACGTCTCAGCACAACAACGCGCTCGAAAGGCTTCAGTATCTGAGCTTAATCAGTTATTCGAGTTCTGGATCAAGCTAATTCAAGAAACTCATTTCGTTGACGAGTTAAGATGCCAATTCGGGAAACATTTATTTATTTTCTATATATTTTTCACAATTTTGTGAGCAGCAATCTCATTTTGAGGATTTCACCTTATTCACAATGACGTGTGCTTTCAGTTGAACATTGGCCTTATTTTGACTTTACATTTTTTTTTTTTGTACAAGTCAAAATATTTTATCATTTTCTGCATTTATGTTTTGAACAGTATCTGATACATGTACAACATGATACAAAAGCTTATACTTTTGCGGCACAAAGAATTACATTTATTTGAATTATTTCGTTCGCTGGAATTTGCAATGGTGGATTCCCCAAAATACTTGTATATGTCCAATTTTAATAGAGCTTTTAGTACAACAATAAAAAAGTATAGGTAATTTAATTTAAAGATCAAGAGAAAAAAGCAACAAGCCATATATATATTTACTTAGTAACATCTATTAGACGAAAGGTTACTTCGAACTCTAAACCCTTTTATCGGTAGGGACGATGAACGATGGGTCGAAGGGCTAAACAATTAAAATTGCCAAATTGAAATACATAAGGAAGTATTCGAGTATCCTTCCCAAAGACAACCAGCTTATCAATTTACTTATTCGTAAGCACTTTGTACAACGCTACATGGTGACCCACAACTGATGTTGATACACCTATAAGAACATTATTGGATTTTAAGCATTAAAACATTGGCGCGCTCCCACGTACATCGCTCAACGACGAGCCAGCTACTGATTTCCAATCTTCTATCGGATCGTGTAACTCTTTTGAGATTATTCCTTCACAATGGCGTGGATTATACAGCCCAATATCCATCAAACTATACAAGGCCGTGGGGGTACATCCACAAATGGTTACGACTGCATTTTCTCTGTTTATCTACGAAAGCACCGCATTTCGAGCGGGGGTCCGAGCTCACCACAAATGCATGTTTTTCCCTATATGCAGGGAAGCAAAGGTAGAATCAGTCAAACATCATTTACGTCCTAAACTCTACTTACTTTCGAAGAATTGATAACGTGGCCAGATCGAAGCGTGCTGAAACTCACGACCATTGTGTTCCATGTCGAATGACTCAGATGACCGTACAATTCTCACTCCAGTGACCTGGATATTCTGGCAATTCCTCGAGAATAGGGAACTGGGAAAAATGTTTACATATAATTTCTGTTTAAATTATTTTTATCTGGCCTACTGAGGAAAAAAGCTTGATGTAAATTGTTATAAATTGGGAATAATATTTCCATAGCGAAACCATAGACATAATACTATATACAGAGACCGGTAATATGCTTTTTCTCCATATAAAATCGTCTATTTCATGCGTGGACAGTTAGGACGGGATGCGTATATAAAATTATATTTATATCTCTATCTTTGATTTCTATATCATCCACAACATAAACCTTTTGTTTCTGGTTGTTTGCCTTTCAAAATAGAATTATTTGAAAATTTTATATAATTTGTGATGAAATTTGTGTGTTGAATACAATTTGTGATCAAATTTGTGTTTCTAATTTGTGCGTTATTAAAATAAAATGTATCGAAAAAAAAAAATTATTTGTTGTGGATGATATGAATTATGCACAATATATTCCGCCAGTGCCGCACCGAAAACGTTTTCAGCTATGTATGTGGAAACAAACGGAAATGGCGCATTTTATTTTATTTTTTTTTTCAGTATTTTAATTATTTTAATAATACAATATGTGTAATTATAGTTAAATGTGATTCTAGGGTTAATTAATTATATTGATGATTGCTAAACAGTGAATAGTTCGGTTTTATGAAATATATGGAAAAGTTGAATAGCTTTTGCGAAATATTTTTTTGTATAAATTCGATTAAATATTTTGTGTAATATTCATGAATCAATTGTAGTTTAAAAAAATATTGTAAAATTCTTGAATGCTGATAATTAATATAGACAAAATTCTAATTGTACAAGTAACTGACTTCATTCATATTCGTTAATAAAAATTCTTAATTCAGTACTGATTATTTTTTGACTATCTCTTTTTTTCTTTGAAATTTACTCATTTGACATTTAGTCATTACCGGTCTATATAATATTATTAACGTCTTTGAGCGAAACTGGGAAGAAAAATAATTCCCAATTTTGTTTTCAAAAAAATTACCACTTAATTATTATCTTAGTATGTCAGAAAAAAATAATTTAAGCAAAAATTATAAGTAAATTCTTTCCCAAGATCCCTATTCCCGGGGAATTACCAAAATAAGGCCACAGGGCACGTTTTAATTGGAGAGACACCAATTACAACATCGGAACGAACATTACTTGTTTGAGCATAGACAGATGTCATTTACCTTGAAAATGAGTATGAATTATACTCGAAACGTCGGCATATATTAATAAATAATTAAAAAAACCAATATAGGCTTTATACCAGATTCATATATTAATTACAGATGTCCATGTTAACATTCAAACTATTATTTTAACAATCTTTTCTTTCCGTGCATAGGATATTCACTGCATTTCAAGTTTTTATCTAGGGTTATTAGGGGTTTCATATAATTTCCAATAAGGCCAAATAATTTACATTTAACAAACATAAAATAAAAAAATTAATGGGTTTCCGTTGAACTGTCGATGAAAACGATCGACATAAAGCAAATTGAAAATATTTTTAATATTGAATTGTGTATGATTAGTACTTATAGTACCAGGCGCAGTACTGCTTGATACGTCATCTAATTTATGTCTATAGTTTCTTTTCCGAACTGTAGATGGCAATAATGTTCGTAAATTTTTTTTGTGATTTAGAGCGAATTGATACTATTGTAGAATTTTTTGGTTTTTTCACTGCGATTAACGTATACTGTCATCTATAGTCAAAGATTGGAACAGACGACATAAAATGAATAACAAAATTTGTAAAGCAAACGTCCTCACCGTTAGTATTGTAGGTGCATAGGTTGCGTATAGCTGATTTAAATTGAGCGGGAGAAAATCATTAGTTTTTTTTAAATTGATAGGTCTTAATATTTACGATTTACGCATTAAATACGACTCAACAAGGTATTTCCAAACGTTTACATGCTATGAGAAAAATTCAAAAAGAATTTCGGCATGAAAGAAAGAGCTTCTTTCTTGCATCGAATTATTACGGGAGATGAGAAGTGAATCTTCTGTAAAAATCCCAAACACAAAGAGTCGTGACTTTCACCTGGTGAAGCATCACCATCGACGGCACGGCCAAATCGCCTGTGAAAGAAGACAATGTTCTGAGTTTGGTGAGATCAGAAAGGAATCGTGTACTATGAGCTGCTGAAACAGGGCGAAACTGTCAATGGGCAACGCTACCGACAACAACTCATCAATCTGAACCATGTATTGCTCGAAAAACGGCGAGAATGGGACACGAGACACGAACGAGAGATATTGCAGCACGACAACGCTCTATACCATCGCACTTCCATCCAGGACACCATCAAAACGCTGAGATATTATCTGGTACCGCACCCGCCTTATTCGCCAGATCTGGCCCCCTCGGATTATCACTTGTTCTGGTTGATGGCGGAGCTATACTTGGCCAGTTTCGAAGAAGTGCAAAATTGGTTGGATGAATGGTTTCGGTCCAAATTCGCGTCGTTTTATCGTCGTGGTGTTCATGTATTGCCAGAGAGATGGCAACAATGTGTAGATAGCAAAGCACAATACTTTGAATAAACCTTTTTTTATATTCCTATTGAAATTTTCCATTATTTGTAGTATTCAAAATAAACAAATAAATTGGGGATACCAATTTATTATTGTCTTATCTACTCAGCCACATTAAAAAACTTAAAACAGACAATGAGGGGGAATAAAATAAAAAGTAAAATTTATCGAATATTCCAGAGCTATACAGGATGAATAAAAGAAATCAAATGATTTGTAATTTTAATAGATCCTTAGATGCAACTTCATTCAATATAATTTTTTTTAAATATTTGATTTCTTTATTGGAAATACGTATATTTACACTCAAACTATGGTTTTGTATCATTACATAAGCGAATAAGCTAATATTTAAATTTTCTGCTCGCCGCTGCTGCTGCTTGGTGTGTTTCATCCTTAATTGTGTTAACCCGGGAGCAGCTAGAGAACTTTTCAATGTGTATTGATGAAACAAGTGATTTCATCAAAACAAGTATAGTAGCGAGAACTGTATAAGAACCAAGCGCACATTTTAGTGGAAAAAAATATTCGATATAATTTTTTCCGTTTAAATCAAAATGCATGTATGCAGCCAAACTGCTATACAAATTTTGTGCATGCAACCCACATAAAAACTAACTAAATTTAGACAAAATTTTATCAGTACATATGGAGGTACAGATACATTTTTTTTTTGTTATTTTCAAAGCGAAATTATTTTTTATTTATAGCAATTTCTTTCCAAAAAAAAATTGATTTATAAATCAAAAAAATTGATTTGAGATCAAAAAATTTTGATCGAAATACCGTTGCACGTTCTTTCCAACTAAAAAAATTAATTTTTTATTTGATTGCAATAAATTTTGAAAAATCTGAATATTTCGTTAGATTTTTTTTAACGTTTACAAACACATAAATATGTTCACGTCAAAAATATAAACATAAACACTTCAAAAAATATAAGCATAAACATTATAACTTTTTGACTAGTTGGCCGTGAGAATTTGACATAGGAAATAATTTTATTTTTCGCGTTAAAATAATTTCACTGTGGTAAAATAATGATGTTGACAAAAAATTGTGTTGATAATTTGTTGACAATAAACTGTCAATATAAAATTTTTGAAAATCAAATGTAAATTTTTCACAGATACACTACCAAAAAAAGTCAATCGTGTATCGTGTTCTAACATACAAAAAAATCAATTTATTTTTTATTTTTGGAAAGAACTTGCTATTAAGCTCAAAACAGAACAAGAGCGACGGCGGCGAGCGAAATCGCCTGTCATATTAGAAAACACCGAAATCATGCAAAACAAACACAACCATCAACGCAGGCGACGACGATTTTTTCGTTGAAAAAAATTTAGAGTCTATTTCTATTTTTGTTGCCGACGAAACAATGTTGCCAACTGTTTTTTATATATGTATAAGTTGGCATCAATTAACCGTCATATTATTAACCATTTTTTTTCAATCTAGTAGCCTAATGCCACAACGTCATGTGTCAAAAACACAGAAGGTTATGCCGTTTGGTTGTTTTTTTATCGCCATACGCTGACGCTTTTGTTCTGTTAGCTACAGCGATATCGCGGCGATATTTTTTATTTATTCGTCGACGCTTGCCGCCGTCGCTCTTGTTCTGTTTCTAGCTTTAGAAGATACAATCAAATATTTTTAAACATATTTATATTTTTATTGAAAAAATGAATGGATGCTTTGACCTACATATATAATTTGACTATATTTATTTTATAATACATGTATACATTATCTAATTATTTACGTATTTTTATTTGGAATTAAATAATAAGTCGGAACCAGCTATAATTATGAACATATATGTAGATTTTTGATCATATTTAAAATGAACATTTTTGTTTGTCGAACTCAAAATTAATATATGTATTTCAATCAAATTTAAAATAAACGGCGACAAATTAACACAAATCGAAACGTCAAATACCAATGCGAAATGTCCAGTTGTTTGTAAACATAATAAAATAAATCAAAGTTGCACATACGTCTGCTATGATTAAAAAAATATTAAAAGTTGAACGTACGTTTTTCTAGCATTTACAAGAAATTATATCGAATATTTTTTTCTACTAAAATGTGCGCTTGGTTCCTATACTGGATAGGAACCAAGCGCAAAATTTATCTACATAAAAAATCTATAAAAAAAAATAATTTTCTTTATAGAAAACTGTTTGCAACCAAAACTGCTACACACTTTTTTTGAGGATGAAACCAAAAACAAAAAAGTCTATATAAAGATTTTTTTTTTAGCAGGACGTTGATAGGTCTCAATAAAATAAATTTTTCTCACATATAAATAAAAAAATTTTGGTAATTTGGAAATGAATTTAATAAAATTAATAATAATTAATTTTCGCAATATCCTTATATGGTGAGTGTTTTTCTAATGTAAAGCATTTAGTCATATGTTTTTCTAGCAGACTGTTAGAAACTATGTCGATTTTTTTTATAGATAAATTTTGTGCTTGGTTCCTATCCTGGTTTCTATTGAGCCTATCTAATAAAGAATTTTTTTATATTATAGTAATTTGAATTAGCAGGCGACATCGGTACCTGTCACACGCCGCGTAACATCCACACGAAGCACATTCGTGTGTGATATGTCGGGAGACATGCTAGGTTATTATATTCCCTTCTGTGTGCAATTTAGAAATTAATCACATATTATACATTTTCCTGATATTATAAACTTATAACGAGAATTAGTAAATTGTGAATTATTAAAATAAAGAGTTTTTCAATTTGGGAGGGTCGAATGTTGACAGCCTGTGACGGCCATGTTGTTTTGGTGGCACCTGTCATCTGTTTTTTTTAGTCTCTAATGCCAAATCCAAAATACAATTTTCTCGTGCGTACACAAGTTGGCTTTCTAAAATTTCACTAATTAAAAACAGTTTAAATAAATTATAAAATAATTAATAAGATATAGTTAAGTGTAAATATATTTATATAGCATAAGGGGTAAAAGATGAATTATAAATATAGGTATAAGTTAGATATTAATTAAAATTGCCAAAAAAAACAGAAATGTGAATTTGAAAAAAATAACGGTAAAATATCCAAGGAATAAATGTGGTTAAAACAATTACGGAAAAAGTGAAAAATGGTATTAAAATGAAAAAAGAAAAAGTGAAGCTGAATTTATAAACATAAGTGATAAAAAAAAGACACAAGTATTAAACAACAAAGAAAATCTAATAGAAATTTCGAATGAATTAAAAAATACGTCGAAAAACAAAATGGATGATATTTTAAGTGTAGAAATGGACTCAAATTCGTATGAAACAAACGGAAATAATTCATCAAAGTCAATCGGTAAGTCAACACAAAAATAAATTGAGAATGCAAAGACAATAAATACATACTCTAATAAAGATAGAGGTCTTTTTGCATTAATAATAGAAAAAGAAGATGCTAACTTATTTAATATAGCTAAAATATTAAATCAGTTAAACATGAACGATTTTGAAAATATCATACAATCGATCAAGAGCAAAAGATTCATCGTTTTATGTAAAAATGTGGGATCAGCTAACAGAATAGTGAAAAGTGAATTCTTAAAAAATAATGGATACGAGTGTTACATCCCTAAAAGCTTCAATCATTCGACTGGTATAATCAGAGGGGTCCCGGTGGACGCTCAATTGAAAGAAATAACTGACAACATGGAATGTAATACAAAAATAAGTGAAATAGAGAGACTTAAGCGTTTCGACCATAAAGATAAAGAGGTTAAAGAAACGGAATCGTTAAAAATCGTTTTTAAAACAAATAGAAAACCGGATAACATCAAAATTTACGGAATAAACTACAGAGTGGAATTTTACATTCCTCCACCACTATATTGCAAAAAGTGTTTGAAATATGGGCACTTGAAAAAATACTGCAAACGGGAAGAGGCAAAATGCGGTAACTGCTCTCAGGATCACAAAATGGATGACAAGCAAGTGTGCGAAAAGGATCCACACTGCCTATACTGCCAGGACAAGCATAGAACAAACTCAAGGGATTGCAACAACAAAAAAAATGGAAATGCAGATACAAGAAATTAAAGTGAAGAAAAGAATATCCTATAGAAAAGCGAAAAGAATATATTATGAGGGATTCAAAGATGAGGATTACAAATACCAAGAGAGGCAATTTCCAAAACTGACCGAATCAAAACCGGTAAATAGAGAGATAGGAAGGTGGAGGGAAAAGGAGACACATTGGGAGGAAATGAAGATAAATCAGGAGAAGGAGGAAGAAACAAAAAGAAAAGTAGAAGAAATCCGAATACAAGAAGAAAAAATTGAGACCAAAACCAAAATCGTAATCGAACTATATAAAACAAGTGCGAATGTCCGCTTAAGTGGACATAACTATTATATCGAATAATCATACAAAATAAGCATAATGAACAAAAACAGTGAATTAGAAGTTTACCTTATAAAAAATAAAATTGAAATTGTGAATTTAAGCGAAACCTGGACATCAGACAAAAGAATGCCGTTTCTTAAAAACTACAAAACTTTCTTAAACAATAGGAGTGATGGATATGGTGGATGTGGATTTCTAATAGGCAAGAACATACAAGTGGTAGATATAAAAATAATTGAAAAAGACCCCCTAGAAGCAATAGAAATTAAGGTAAAAAAAAACATAATATATACATTAATATCCATATATAATTCAACAAGAAATAACAATATGGAAGTATGTAGACAGTTTGAAAAGATTATTAAACACTATGAAAATGCGAAAAATGTGATAATTGGAGCAGATATGAATGCACATAGTCCATTGTGGTATAATTCAAATAAAATGGATAGTTTAGGACAGAACATTACGGACATAATTACTTCTCATCAATTTATACTTTTAAACGATGGAGCAGCAACGCATCAAAACTTATATAATCACAATAATTATGCAATAGATATCAGACTAGCGACGCCGGACTTAATTAACAAGACAATATGGGAGAACACGGAAGAAAATGTTGGGTCAGACCATACAATTCTAAAAATAACGACACAAGAAAGGGATCAAAGGGAAGAAGAGGAAAATGATACGATAAACAAAATAAACAACAAGAACATATTGAAGCAAATTGAAAAATTAAAATTTGATAACACAAAAAATATCGAACAATTCGAAGGGATATTAATAAAACTAATTAAAGAAAATACATACGAAATCAAAACATCACAGCAAAAATACCCAAGCAAACACTGGTGGAATGACAAAATAGAAGAAATCTGGAAAGCAAAAAACGAAGCACAGACAAAGTACAACAGGGAGAAAGACTTACAGTCAGCAATAACGTTGAAAAGAAGGAAGGCTAAGCTACAAAAAGAAAGTAAAAGATCAAAGGGAGTAGCATGGAAGGAAGTAACTGACAAAATAAAAAATCCAACGGACAATAAAAAAGCATGGAGAATGATAAACTCACTAAACAAGAGAAAGGCGCCATCATATAACATATTGCAAGACAAAGAAAGTGCAATGAAATTCCTAGACCTTAATTTCCCTCAACTGTTAGAAACAATAGAAACCCCATATCATAAAAGTGAATTGGTCGAAATACAGGATGAGGAATTTACAGTAATGGAAATCAAACGAATAATTAAGAAAAGCAGAAATACAGCACCTGGGACAAATAAAATATCGAATGAAATGCTAAAGAAATTAAACCGAAATCAATTGAATATTTTAACAAATCATTTCAACGATTTTGGAAAAGTGACAGAATCCCAGATAGTATGAACACAATAAAAGTGGTAGCAATAAAGAAACATAATAAAATAATAGACAATCCAGAAAACTACAGGCCAATCTCCCTTATGCCAACATTCACGAAAATAATAAACAAAGTAATCAAAAACAGAATAAATGAACAAATTAAAAATAAAAATGTAATACCAAGCCACCAATACGGGTTTGTGGAAAAGAGGGGTATCATAGATTTTTATTTAGCGTTGATAACAAAAATAAATGAAAACAGAACTAAAAGAAGAAAGTCAATTTTAATAGTAACAGACATAATTAAGGCATTTGATAACATAAATAAGACGATATTAATACAAAAACTAAAACACATGAATATAAATAAAAAAATAATTAATTGGATCTATAAATACCTAACAAACGGACAAATAGTGATAGAAAGGAAGAGTGAAAATATATAGAGAACGACAAATAAAGAAATTCCGCAGGGCTGTGCATTGAGCCCACTTTTATTTAACTTATACACCGCATCGCTACATAATTTAAATTCCTCGACGTGTAGAATAATTCAATACGCTGACGATATCGGAATAATAGTGACCGCGAATGAACATAAAAATTTAGAAGAGGAAGCGAATAAGGCAATCAACAATTTGGTATTAGCATTGTCGGAAATCGAGCTCAGTGTGAATATGGAAAAAGCTAAATATCTAAACTTTAATAATTCTATAAGAAACGCCATCCTTATAAAATATGAAGATAATAGAATTGAAGAACTAAAAAATATGAAGCTACTGGGGGTAATTATTACGAACCACCTAAAATGGAAATTACACATCGAGGAAATCAAGAAAAAAATACTAAGAAAAATTAACACCCTTAAAGCATTTGCATATAAAAACGGAGCAGCACATCCCCAAAAAATGTTAAATTTCTACAAAGCATTGATCTTATCACAAACAGTGAACGCTGAAATATTTGCAGAACTGACCAGAACTTCAATAAAACAAATACAAACAACTCACAATGCATGTCTTCGCATTTGCCTAGGATTAACAAGAACAACGCCAGTAAAAGTAATGATAGCTGAAGCAGGAGAAATGGAATATGGCAAGCAAATAGAATACAGGACCATTAAATATATATGCAATATATGTATATGCCGTTTGTTCGCTGACTGTGCCTCGGCGCGTTTGCAAGAGGACCCCAATTTTGGCCGAAAAATCGTCTTTAGCGACGAGGTGCATTTTTGAATGGCTATCTATATTAACAAGCAAAATTGCTCTATATGGGACGACGCCAACCCACACGAAGTTCACCAGGTGGCAATGCATCCACAAAAAGCTACTATTTGGTACGTATTTTGGGACGACGGCGTCATTAGTCCGTACTTTTTTGAAAATGACGTTCATCACGGCGGCGAGCGCTACAGTACGTAGCTAATCGATTTTTTTTGACCCAAATTGAACGATATGGAGGTGGACGACATGTTTTTCCACCAGGACGGGGCTACTTGCCACACAGCAGCCATAACGATGGATATTTTGCTTGAAAAATTTGAGGGTAGGGTTATCTCTCGCAGAGATGACGTGAATTGGCCACCAAGATCGTGCGATTTGACCCCGCTAGATTTTTTCTGGTGAGGTTTCCTCAAGTCGCAGGTCTATGCCAATAAGCCGCAACCGACCGATCCCTTAAAACCAACACAACCAATAAGCCGCGGTGAGAAGCTGCGGCGTACGTTTGAACGATGTTATATTTCATAAATAATGGCATACATGAGCCCTTTCAAATAAAGAAAAAAAAATCATTATCTCACACACAGCTTGTTTTATTCCATTTCAACATGGACCCGCCTAAATTGAAAAATCTTTTATACATGATTATAAAGATATAGTCACTTAAAGTAAATCTTTGAATATTTCTGATAGTTAAAATGGCATTCAACTGCCAGCATATATCGTTGTCATATAGTCATATATTGTTGTACTATACTAACATATTATATAAGCAAACTATCCTTGTAAGATGGATTCATCTATTCGATTTTTCAACTTACATCATGTACCTACGTTGGACAAATAATTGTGTAATGAGACATATATTACATTTGATTGATCAAGAAAATTGCGTAGCGTTACTATTCACGGTATCAGAAGGTAAACGAGTTATCGTTAGAGAATTTGATCTTGATTGGAATTTACATAATTCTATTTTTTTACACTAAATATTACTCACCTGATATATAGCAAGCGGTGATCTGGAGCATATTACAATCCTTTTAGCAAAACTATCATTTTTACTAATAAAATCTTTTAACAAGTTAACGACTTTTGTATTAGAATTTGACAACAACAAATAAATCGTTTTATTATTATCACTGTCGTTTTCTAGTATCGTTAGTAGATTGGCCAGATTCATAATCTTTTCGGGCGGATACTGATGCCCCAGTGGATGATGTTCTGATATATTGAAGTTCTGTAAGCTCTCGTACTCCACCTTTTCAATGGGCAAGCTCATATTTGCTTTTTTCAATGTAAGCTCATGCAAAACGACAAGTTCGCCGCACTCGGTCATGGCCAAATCCAACAATATGTTACGGCATTTTTTCATGGTGCACTGTAATAAAAGAAGCACAAGAATTAAAATTACGAAACCAACATTTTTATCTAGTTTAAGCATACAGAATGATCGAATTACTTATTTACACAACGACTTATAAAATAAACAAAACTACCTATTAATAAACTATCGAGAGTGCTGTGTAATGGTATTAATAAACTATGTATACTAACTTGTTTAATGGCTTCAACTGAATTCTCGGGCGCGTCAAAACCACCCGCCCTATTCGCCACCGCCCAAATTAGGTAGGCAAATTTTAGATCATTCTCGACAATAAATGATAAGTCTTGGCCTAGGAGGTGAAGTATCCGTTTCTTATTCGGTGATTTGAGCTTAACAAATTTTGATGCGATGCACACGCAAACGAAGAGCAATGTAATCCATGGAATGCCAGCCGAAGCGATTGTACAACAAAACCAGAGTATATTTAAGAATAGTGACACGCAATTTATTACAATTAGTATTATTTGATACAGCATTTTAATTATATTTAAGATAATCACGAAAAAATTCATTCAATCGCTGAATGTAGACAAAACACAAACACTACACGGCACACGCCCGGAATTGTTCTATTTAACTAAATACAAACAAAATCTGTCTAATTCGAGTATTTTAATGCACTACTAGTGTGATTAACTGAAACTGAACAAATTAATTTCTACACGTTATTGAAAAATTAATTAAAATAACTAAATAAAATTGTATGATTTTGCGATTTCTACACCATGTTTTTTTATATGTGTGTGTAACTAAAAAACGTCATTTTGACATTTTCACAGGGTGACTCCGAGGCTCCGAGAGTAAAAATTTGGAGATTATTAAATAAACGCTGAAAATGTTACAAAAAGTTTATCTATTCGATGATAGATGGTAGTAGCAAATAATATAATAGCCGTGTTTTTTTATTAGCACGTAATAGATGTATTCGGAGCATCCAATTTTCTATGTCAAAACTTATATTTAGCGCGCTATTTTTGCATGTAATTAATTTATTTAACTAAACTTAAATTTTCCATTCAACTTTTCAGTTAAAAATCGATAAAAAAATATTTTGCTCTACCTATTTATTGGGATCCGGTGATTCTCTCGTCGTGATTCCATGTCTTCAAAAAATCAACCACATTTGTTTTGTTTGCGTATTTCCCTTCAAACAAGGTGTAACATTTACGTATCATAAACGGAGGAATTTGTTCATATAATTCTTCGCAAACGTAACATTTTAGTGTTACAAAAATGGACCATTAATGTTGTTCTTGATCAATGATAATTAGACTTTTTTGCGAAGAGTTGTGAATGTGTTAGTAGTTCGTAAGTTTTTCGTTTTAATGTTACATTTTCGTACCACTTTAAAACAACATTTATGGAATACACAAAATGATTCGTCAACGCAACATATTTTAGGGGTAAATATGATCGAGAGTAAAACCATTAAATAAAAATGCGAAATTAATATAGTGTTACGATTTTGCCTTGTCAATCAAGGTTCGAATCACTGGATTGTGAATAAATACACTGCTTCAATTTTAACTCACACAATTTTATTTACACAACACAATTTATTATACAACACAATTTTCACAATTAATTATTACACTTATAACACACTTTTTAATTATCACTTTAATAATCGCTTTAATAATCACTTTAATAATCTTTCTATTTAACCTTCACTGTATCACGTTTAAAATAATACTCAGCATTACACGCCAACGCGCGCCTTTATATACCAAAATATTTGTTTTTAGAATAATCCTAAATGCGCAGCAAATATGTTAGTATAGAAATACGCCTAAATGTTGAGTATAAATTATAAATGTAATTGAACAATTAATGAAATTAACTTATTCTATTCTATTCTAGGTGTCACCGTAACACTACCCCCCACCTAAGCCTGTTCGTCCCGAACAGGATCCAGATCACCTCCTCTGTAGAGCGCCAAACGCTCTAAATGCACCACCTTTGGTTTACCTCTCCGTCCTTTCTGTATGCGATAAACCACATCGTTCAACTTTTTAATGACAGTGTAAGGTCCTTCCCATGTGGGTTGCAACTTCGGTGATAATCCCTTCTGCCGTTGCGGGTTGTGAAGCCATACCAGTTGCCCTTCCTCGAAGCCTTGATTATTTGCTCGTATGTCATATCGAGCTTTCATTCGATCACTTGATATCCGAATTTTCTCCCGTACAAATTGATGTATTTCATTGAGTTCCTCTTTCATCCGGTCCACGTAATCCTGTCCGCATAGAGCAGCTGATGGAACAGCTCCAAACTTTAAATCTCCCGGTAATCGCAGATTGTTCCCAAATATGGTTTTAGTTGGTGTCACTCCTGTTGTGTCATGTACCGCTGATCGGTAGGCCATCAGGAACATCGGTATATGTCGATCCCAGTTGCGTTGGTCCCTTTCAACAACCTTTGCTAGATATTCCTCCAATGTGCCATTGAATCTTTCCACCATACCGTCCGACTGTGGGTGTAAAGGCGTCGTTCTTGTTTTATTGATTCCAAGCATCTGACATATCTCCTGAAATACCACCGATTCGAAATTCCTTCCTTGATCCGTGTGAATTTCCATCGGTACACCAAATCTGCTAATCCAGTTGTTGACCACGGCATCAGCTATTGTTGTTGTCTCCTGATTGGGTATGGGGTACACTTCCGGCCATTTGCTGAAATAATCCATTATTACTAGCACATATTTATTTCCGCTCTCGGTGGTCGGAAATGGCCCCGCCACGTCCATTGCAATTCTCTCAAATGGTGCTCCGACATTATATTGTTTCATGGTTCCACGGCTTTTTCGTGCTGGTCCCTTTACTGCCGCACATTGGTCACATCTTCGACACCATTCTACTACTGACTGTCTACATCCGGACCAGTAGAAACGTTGGCGAATTTTGGCTAGTGTTTTATTAATCCCTAGGTGACCTCCACTTGCTCCTCCATGATACTCCTTGAGGATTTCCGCTATCCGATCCTTTGGCACCACTACCAACAATTGTTTTACTTTACCATCCGTGCTTTCCCACTTTCGTTTTAAACAACCATTTTCTATGTGGAGGCTATCCCATTGAGCCCAATATGCTTTTACAATCGGAGTTTTGTCAGCTATCTCACTCCATGTGGGACGGTGTTCCTTTTCCTTATGTTCCATGATGAATGACAGGTCAGCATCCCGTAATTGCTCCTTCTTTATCATTTCATCAGTCCATTGCTCCTCAGGTAGCGCTTGCATGAGCCGAATATCGACGATGTTTTCCTTGATCTCCACATGCCCACAATTCTTGCATTCCGCGGGACATGGTCTTCTTAACAACGCGTCGTCATTTCCATGTGCGCTTTCCTTTCGATGTTCAATATTGGCTTCATCTGTCAAGCTGTCATCGCCTCTTTCTACTCTCGAAACTTGGATGGACGTTATGGGGCAATCGGTTGTGGGAGTCAGCTTTTGCCCCTTCAAGCTGTCTCTTTTTAACGACTCCAATGTCGCCCGACCCTCCTTTCTGGCCTCTCTCTGCTGTTCGTTTTGTCTACGCTTCATAGGAGATGGCGATCTTCCTCGTTTCTTCTTAATCTCCCAACAGTCCCGTGAGATGTGACCCATTCTATCACATACCCAGCATTTAATCCTGCTACTTCCATATCTGAACCTTGGTATAGCCCGCTCGGTGTCCATTCTGGAATCAATCTCCACTCGTCGAATTTCCATTGCTGGTTTGACGATGGCCTGAACAGTTTCATTTGTTAGCGCACAAGCGATGGTTTCCGTAAAAGTTGCCTTAGGTGACAACATCACTGCTCTGCGTGTCTCAGGATCTCGAATACCGTCAATGAATGCATCTATTTTAATTCGCTCCATGTAATCGGCCGACATATTTGAATGGGCTAAATGCGCGAGCCGCTCAATTGCCGATGAAAATTCCTGTAGCGATTCTCCTCCTTTTTGGTATCGACCCTTCAATTCCATGCGATAGATTTCTCGTTTGTGATCACTTCCGTATTTTCGATCTAACGCCTTCATAATTCCCATGTAAACGTTCCGTTCCTGCTCGGGAATGATTTGTAGTGTTTCTGCCGCTTTGCCTTTAAGAGCCACAATTAACGCTGCAACACATTGTTCTTCAGTCCACTGATTTTGCTTAATCGCCGTTTCGAACTGGAACTTAAAAATACTGAAGGATGTTGTTCCATCAAATGTTGGTGGTTTTATCTTAACTGCATTAACCGTCTGGATCACTTGTTGTGTCGTTCCATTCGCCTTGACATCTTTGAGCTCCTTCTCGAGACGTTTAAAATCTTGTTCAACCGATTCAAATTTTTGTTGAACCGTCCCTTTAACATTTTGAATTTCTGCGTGTACTTCTGTTTGCAGTTTTTCCACTTTACCGTGTAGTGTAGAAGATAATTCCAAAAACCTCTCGTCCATTTTCTTTTGGCCATCTTCTATTTGGTTTTTAATGTCCGCCCCTTGTTGCTCCATCTGCTGTTTCATATCCTGGTTCGACAATTTCATTTGATGTTTAATGTCCGCCCCTTGTTGCTCCATCGATTTTTTAATTCCACCCAACTGTTGTCCCATCATTTGATTCATAGCAGCCATCAACTGCGATAAATCGAAACTTCCAGATGGGTTTTGTGCTGCTCCGACCACCGTTTGCACGTCCTTTTCTTTCTGGTCAACACTGATCTCATCCGGTTTTTCCTCCTCGAAATCATACTTGTCTGGATTTACACCTTCTTTCTCCATGGCCTCACGTAGTCGCTCCACCAAACTAGCTTTTGTGCCTTCACTGGCCAAACCTCGTTGTTTCAGTTGCTCCTTTAATTGCGCAAGCTTCAATTCGTAGAGAATCATTTTTCTTATTATTCACAATCCCACCGCTGTCACCAATTGTTACGATTTTGCCTTGTCAACCAAGGTTCGAATCACTGGATTGTGAATAAATACACTGCTTCAAATTTTAACTCACACAATTTATTTACACAACACAATTTATTATACAACACGAAATTCACAATTAATTATTACAATTATAACACACTTTTTAATTATCACTTTAATAATCGCTTTAATAATCACTTTAATAATCTTTCTATTTAACCTTCACTGTATCACGTTTAAACTAATACTCAGCATTACACGTCAACGCGCGCCTTTATATACCAAAATATTTGTTTCTAGAATAATCCTAAATGCGCAGCAAATATGTTAGTATAGAAATACGCCTAAATGTTGAGTATAAATTATAAATGTAATTGAACAATTAATGAAATTAACTTATTCTATTCTATTCTAGGTGTCACCGTAACAATATAATAGCCGTGTTTTTTTATTAGCGCATAATAGATGTATCCGGAGCATCCAATTTTCTATGTCAAAACTTATATTTAGCCCGTTATTTTTGCATATAATTAATTTATTTAACTCTAAACTAAGATTTTCCATTCACTTTTCAGTTAAAAATTGATAAAAAAATATTTTGCTCTACCTATTTATTGCGATCCGGTTATTCTTTCGTCGTAATTCCATGTCTTCAAAAAATCAACCACATTTGTTTTGTTTGCGCATTTCCCTTCAAACAAGGTGTAACAATTGCGATCCGGTGATTCTTTCGTCGTAATTCCATGTCTTCAAAAAATCAACCACATTTGTTTTGTTTGCGCATTTCCCTTCAAACAAGGTGTAACATTTACGTATCATAAACGGAGGAATTTGTTCATATAATTCTTCGCAAACGTAACATTTTAGTGTTACAAAAATGGACCATTAATGTTGTTCTTGATCCATGATCACTGTGCTTGAATTTCAAACTTTTTTTGCGTGACAAGCTGGGCACCCGGGGGGTAAACCTAATTCGACTATGCTGAATTCATTGGTGCTAGTCCCATTTCAAAGTTAGTCCCCATTTTTGAAATATCGCTTTCGACATATTTTGCCTCTGAGACAAATATTTGTCAAAATATACACTCATATTCACGTTGATAGCTCCTGAACCATTAAGATTTTTGTTATGCTTTCTTCAGCAAAGTTGTTGCGCAAGCCAAGACCAAAAACTTTGCTGAACATATCAAGGCCGAAAAACGACATCTACAATCACATTTTTGTGTTATTTTATTTTTTGAAACTCAAAAAAATAAAATAACACAAAAATGTGATTGTAGATGTCGTTTTTCGGTCTTGATATGTTCAGCAAAGTTGTTGGTCTTGGCTTGCGCAACAACTTTACTGAACATATCAAGGCCGAAAAATGACATCTACAATCACATTTTTGTGTTATTTTATTTTTTGAAACGCAAAAAAATAAAATAACACAAAAATGTGATTGTAGATGTCGTTTTTCGGCCTTGATATGTTCAGCAAAGTTGTTGCGCAAGCCAAGACCAACAATTTTGCTGAACATATCAAGACCGAAAAACGACATCTACATTCACATTTTTGTGTTATTTTTCCAAATATGTGTGTTTTACTTAGGCCAAGGTGAGCTTGGAGTGGCACTTCCGCACAATTAGACCAGGAGTGCCCCGTTGTGATACCACAGGAACCTATTTCCCCTTTACCCCTGTTCAAAACCATTCGGAGCTACGTACGTACCGCAAAATATCTCGCACTCCACATTCAGCGAGATCTGAAAGGCCACACTGGACACGCCCAAATACTTATGCCTTCTGTATGATAGTGCCGGACACGAGCATAGGAAGTTATCTAAAGTCTCTTCTTCCTTTTCGTACATGCAACTTTTTCCCCAAAAAGGCAGGGTCTTGTCAGTTTTGGCAAAAGCTTCTCACAGAAGACTCCGGCTCCACCTTGCCGTTTCGAGAAACATAAGTGCACAGGTAAGGCTAAATACAACTGGAATTCGGCATACTTAGGCCAAACAAGACACTCATCTCAGATAAGATACAAAGAACACATCACAAGTACATAAAATCAAGTTTCGTACAACACATAAAAACTGAAAACCATACACTAAATTCAATAAAAATGTAACCATTTTGCACAGAATCAAAAAAGGACTGAAATTAGACAGGTGTCCCAATTTGACTCATGAGTCATGAGACATTTGTATTCTGCACGTATACGAATTACGGCCAAAATTCACACCCTGAAAATGTACAAAAACACCCACAATTTACTTCGCGACAAAATCAACACAAAACGCCAATAAAATTTACGACCTCCATAACTTAAAAACAAAGCAGGTACCAAACAGCAGCGCCTAGCTACAGTATATAAAGAGCTTCAAAATAGATTATGTAACAGTAGCAGAAAATAAACCGAAGAAGAGATTATTCTTGAAATTGATATTTCTAAAAAAGTTAAAAAATTGGCACAAGAAGTAAGAACTAAAAACTGTAATATAAAATTAAAAATAAAAAGTTATTCATCTAAATATATAAAGTGACAAAAGAATACAAAAAATAAAGTGAAAATCGTCTTGTGAATCTGGTGAAATAAATAATATGGATAGGTGTTATAAACTCAAGTGCTTTTGTTATGTGTGTGGAAAATTTACAATTATGAGCAATCGCCGCAAAATAAGTGATGAAACCGCTGATTTATATCGACTATACTTTTCACAAACTGTTATTAGTGGTGTAAATTGGATGCCGCCTTTTGTTTGTACAACATGCATTTTCCATCTGCATAGATGGCAAAACACTGGAGCCGCAATGCCATTTGGTGTACCGATGATATGGGTCGATCCACAAGGACATGATGCAGTTCAATGTTATGGGTGCATGAATTATATTTTCGGTACAAACAGAAACAAAAGTGGTTATTTGACATACACTGCAACGAGAAATACACATCTATCGCTGCAGCATTCAGATGAAATGCCTGTTCCGGAAAGATCAAACCCAACCGAGGATTATTTACCAACAACATTTGAATCAGGTGAAACCGGAGAAACATCTGCATCAATATATCAACCATCAAATGTCACTGCGCCATGCAATCACATTGAAATCTCGCAAAGTCGTTTGGATATTATGGTGCGACGCCTGAAACTATCTCAGCGGCAAGCCATTCTTTTGTCAAAGAATTTAAAACAAGTGAACATTTTGGCTCCAAATGTTCGGATATATGGAGCAATAAATCGTCATCGTCATTTTACGAATTTTTTCAAATCAATTGAGAATAATTCACTCGCTTTTTGTACTGATATCCGAGGTTTGGTATCCACAATGCACAATGCATATAATCCTGAAGATTGGCGATTGTTCATCGATTCCTCTAAAAGCAGCTTGAAGGCAGTTCTCCTTCACGTTACCAACTCAAAGAATTCCATTCCAATTGCACTCAGCACAAACACAAAGGAAACCTATGCATCAATGAAAAAAATCATCGATTTGATTAAATACAATGACCATCAATGGAAAGTTTGTGCAGATTTAAAAGTGATAGCTCTTTTAAGTGGCATGCAATTGGGTTACACTAAAAACATGTGTTTTATGTGCTTATGGGATACTCGTTTTAAAGGCGACCAATACAACGAACGGAACTGGGCTTTACGTGAGAACATTAAATTGCGATACGACAGCATCGTTGAGGCTCCACTTGTGCCAATTAAAAAAATATTGCTACCACCACTTCATATCAAGCAGTAGTTAAAAATTTTATAAAAGCGCTGAATCCATATGGAAATGCGTTCGTCGAATTGCGTCGCATTTTTCCACGGTTAAGTGGAATGTAAATAAAAGAAAGTTGGTGTTTAAATCTACCCAAATCTAAGTTTTGATCAAATGAAATTTCATCTCACATCTTGTTTTTTATTACAGGAATACTTAATGGACCAGATATTCGTCGTCTGATGAAAGATGATGCATTTGAAAATGGTCTTAGTGAACGAGAGGTTGTGGCATACCATGAGAAGTTAGCCGCAGCGTCGTTGGTGATAATTGATTTCAGTCCGTTTCGAACAAATTTTTCCAAATTTTGATCGGGTGTATTATCAAACAGTTTTCTCTGAAAAAAAAAATAAAAAATGGATTAATTAAGTGTACATAAACCTATTTTTTTTGTAGCGGTTATGTTACCAAAGCTTCTTCTTTGACTGGATCCTCTTGGATGTCCGCTTCAAATTTCTTAAAATCTGCAGCTGACTGCAATGGAACCTACAGTAGTCTGGGTTGTAACTTAGAGTCCGAACTAGTTTGGTTAATTTGGAATTGTTTCTGCTCTCGGCGTAGCAATTTTACTTCTCGTAGTATAACCCGCATTATTTTGCCATGCTCTTGTAAAATTTGAACTACATTAATTGAGTTTGAGTATGATTGTGTTTCGTTAACTGATGAGGCGTATTTAATCGGATTATTTGATATTATAGTTTTGGATGGTAATGTTGATAATGGTAAAGCTGCTGAAATGTTTTGGCGATTCGAAGGTAAATTCTCTTTATTAGGAGTTAATGGCTTAAAATGAAACTTTTTTTGGGTGCTGGTTGCAGGGCACATGGTTTTGTCTATTGCCGTAAACTGAGCATAGTTAGCTTCTTCATCCGAGTCAAAAAATTCTGAATGATCTGATCTTGCGACGTGTCTGAAAAATATTAATATAAATGTTGGAATGAAACAAAAATAATATTTGAGCCGGGCTCAATTTTGATAAGTTTTGTTTCAATATCTTGAATATCACAAAAATATAGTTCTTGGTTATATTCTTCAACATCAGTGCAATAAATTCCTAAGTTTGACGAATCAACTGGATAATAAAAATAATTTTTTAAATTTCTTAGAAATTTCCCTTTAACTGTTGAATTACTGATTTCCGTTATTTTCAATATTTTATTATTTATTAGACAGTAATTATTCGGAAAAGTAGTCGATAATTTGATTGTCGTAAATAATAATTCTTCGGAGGTTGTTTGGTATTTGTCGATTTCTTTTAGTTTCCTCACAATCTGCTGCAATGGAAGTGTGCCTTTCTTTACCACTTTTTTAAGTTTTTGTAAATAATTTTCAAATTTGAAGGTGCTGAAGTTATCCAAATGCAAATAAAACTCTTTTCTGGTACATAGCCCTTTTTTCTATATTTATATTTTTATTTTTTTAAAACAACGACGTTTCGAACAAAATTTATGTTCATCATCAGGTATAGTACTAAAATACGTTAAGAAAAAGTTAGAAAAAACATAAAACAGTTAGCAAAAAAAACAGAAAACTTACAATAATACAAAATAATGGATTAAATTAATTAATTAAAATTTTTTTTTTAAAAAATATACAAAAAATAATTTTATAACACACTGTCACTCAATAGAGAAAAAAATTGAAACAAGAAAAAACTATTTTTGTAAACATTTTAAGAAAAGCAGTATAGATTCAATAAGGCAAAAACATGTAGAAAAAATAAATATAAAATGAAAGTGTTAGCCCAAAAATGAGTTTAGATGAAATTTTGGATAGGAATTGCCAAAATAAAATGTAATTTATCATGATAAACTATTACAAAATGAAAAATACAATAAAATGTTAATTGTTATAAAAAATTGTTGTAAAAATCTTGAACATATGCACAATCAAATGAAGAAGACTATGTACGTTATACGACATATGCTCTACAATTTTCCGGATGACATAATAATCTAATTCCACATACTAAAATCTTTCAACTTAATCGACAACCTATTTGACTTCAACTTATCAAAGGACAACTTTAAAAATATCCTGAAAGATTTTTTTCTAAATTTTTAATTGTTTAAACCAAAATTTGGTTTATATTTTTCTTTTTCTGTTCTAAAGTTTTTTGTTGTAATATAATTTTAACTATAACTGTAAATAATCTGAAATCATACATGTATATTACAAAATAGATTTCTTTAAATAAATAAATAAATAAAAGAAGGAAATGTCGAAAATATTTTTCCTCTAAAACTCCGTTTAGTGCCACTAGCCCCGTATACAACAGAAACGTTCTGTACTCCGTTGCTTTCCAATGTTCCAATTCATTTATATTTCTTTGTTTCCTAGCGAATTCAAATGGAATGGATTTTCGAATTTGTTTTAAATTAGGATTTATGACATTAATGGCATTCTGTTTTAGAGAAAACGGTTTCCGCTTAACCTTCGTTAGCAAATTTAAAATATGTCATGTTACGCCATCCAATATTTAGAGATTCCAATAATAAATTCATTTTCTTGTGGTGTTCTTTCTGATTTCTCTCTCTAAAATCATTGTCAGTTCTCAGAACATTGTTAATTTCAGGAAAACACACTCGATGTTCGAGGTACATCCCTTTTATTTTACACTTTGTGCAAGAATAATATCCCGAGTGGCTTTTTACACCTGTAATACAGTAAAAATGACAGTTAGAAGTAATGTTTTTAATATAATTTTATGTTAGCAAATTTTACCTAATATAAATGATCGGGCTGGAGCATCACATATAAATGATCTCAAATAAAACTTAATAGTTTTCTCTCCACATTTAACCCCACTTTCATAAAGTTGTTGGACTTCTCTAGCAAATGGTTCCAGGAAGCTACTATTGCACGACGGTTTGTTATATCCATGATATACACCAACCACAAAAACTGTTTTATAAAGTGGAATATTAGCCAGTATGGGCCACAACTGTCTATTTAAGCTCTTTGCTAACGGTACACCGTCTATTCCAATATCCATTTTGATTTCATTCTGAGTACGCATTTTCTTTTAGAAATTTTTCGATGTTATTTTTTAACCCAATATGTGTATAACTACTATTTTTTCCACTCTAATATTTCTGATGATTGGATTGAAACTGTTTTTAATGTACAAATATCTTTCGGTACTTTCAAATTGTAATTCCGTAAAATATTTAAAAGTAAATTTCTACACGTCACTATAATGTTAAACTCAACACACCACTTAGCTAAATCTTTGCTTAAGTCTTTATTTTCATATTTGGATACGTTAATATCAATTTCATCGGATTCTGGATTCATAAGATCGAACGAATCCTCTGAGTGAGCGGTATCAAATCCGAGATTACTATTTATTTCCATCGGTATAGTTGGTAAATGAGTATCATTATCTAATTCTATCAATACCGGTACTTCACAACTATCGACATTTTTCCCTATATTTTTTTCCGTAGTTCCCGAACATAAGTTTCTAATTTCCCTATTTATTTTATAGTAATCTTTTTTGTCCATTTTATTTAACTAAATGTAGATAATGTAAAATTTTAGCAAAAATAATTTTTCGGCTTACTTTATTTGAAAATGGCGTCGTTTCAAAAACACCTTTCGAGAAAATTTTAATTATATTTTTTACAAGCTTAACTAATTTTATATAAAAAATTATACTTTATATCAAAATTTTTTCAAAACTAAATATTACACAAATTTACACAAATATAAACACTATAATTTATGATTAAATTTAATAAATTATGTTAAACACTGTTCAACTTTCTCACTGTTCAACTTTCTTATTTAAAATGACGTTCATCTTGTACTGTATTGATATACGAGTATATATAATATAAATGTTGGTAAAGATGTGTAGGTGCCAAAAAAAGTACTTTTTTAGTACATTAATGTTACGTTCAAACGAAGTTCGATTTTTTTGTTTGAAGGGTTCTTTGTTTATGTATGTTCGTAAAATTATGTTTTTTGATTTATTCGTATAGTAAAAAATGTTTATTATGCGTTATGCGGGGAATCATCATTGTTTTCTCTTCTGCTTTTTTAATTATAGTTGACCAAGTTGCATTAATAAATTATTTCCTTTCTTTATTCATAATTCATAACAATTGGTTCAATGACATTCTTTGGTTCTTGAATCATATGATTATTAAGATTTTATAGTGGAATCGGATTTAAATTTGAATTTGTTTCTTTTTCTTTATTTTCGCACTAGGGGATCATAATTAGAAATATGATGACTTTAGCTTCTCTATTGTTGATTGACCGGATTGTGATTAAATCTTTCTCAGTAATATCGATGATCTAATTCCCATTGTATAGGTATTGTTTTTTTATCCCGAAAATCTGTAGTAATTTAATTTAGTTGCAGTTTTTTTCTGCACTTTTCATTTTGATTTACAGTGACGGCTAGTTATCTATTAACCTATCGGTAGAAGTTATTTGGGTTATTGAATTTAGGTGATTCCTAGTGATCTCATCTTCTGCTTCGAAACTGTTAGAGTGATGGCTGATTAGCTCAATTACACACTCCGTAGCATATATTTACTTGTTCTTTATTTACGTTGTCATGATCGACTTATCACCCCAAATGCTCCCTTTATTATTTATTTAACATTTATAAAACTCTTACATTTATTTCATTCACTTATTTTTTTTTTTTTTTTTGTAATTTTAGGTTATTAGAAAATAATATTTAATCATTCATTTTGTTACCCTTTGGGGGATTTTTTTTTCTAAATAGTTTTGTTTGTTAAAATTAGAATATAATTACCTAATTACAAAACATACTTATAGTCATTCCAATCTTAATGCTATTACGCCTTATATTTGAATTCGGATCCGCTCGAAACGCGATATTTTAAAATGCGATATTTCGAAACGAGATATGACAAAACGAGATATGGTACAAAACGCAATATTTCAAAATGCGATATTTCAAAACGCGATATGGTACAAAACGCGATATGGTACACAACGCGATATTTCAAAACGCGATATTTCAAAACGCGATATGGTACAAAATGCGATATGGTACAAAACGTGATATTTCAATACGCGATATTTCAAAACGCGATATTTCAAAACGCGTTATGGTACAGAATGTGCATTGCGAAGCGACGGGCGCGTTTCGACCCGATTTATACCGACCCTATATACTCTCGCTCCTATCGATTTTTAAATTCCTATAAACTGAAATTAAATTTCCCCTTCACCCGACTGATATAACCCAATCCTAAATTCCCGTTTTGTACCATATCGCATTTTGTACCACATCGTGTTTTGAAATATCGCATTTTAAAATATCGCGTTTTAAAATATCGCGTTTCAAATGGGACCCGTGTATATTTCACCCAAGGTTGTGTCACTAAATGTAGCATTGCGAGTATGAGCTCGAGTGTTGTATCAGCATAGACGTCTGCAAAGACTTAAAAATTCGTATGGCAATGTGGAGGGTATTGACAATGCGATCACAAAGTATATGAGATTAACACAATATTCAAAAAGTTTGGTTGAAGAACAAGCAATTCCAACTTTGACATTGGAAAAACAGAAGCAAATCGTCCAAAAGGTAATGCAAATAAACTAACGTTAGAAGATGATACGGATAACCACTCTGATTCTCTGATTCGGAAGATCGTACAGCGGCAAAAACACCGTCTACAAGTATCCTACCACAATCAATAAGCACAGCATCGGGGGAAATGGTACCGTGGAGGGCCCCAGAAACTTGTTTTCCACAGTTTCGGTTACCGCCACCTACAAAGTCGACGATCGCTGGTGAAGGACCCTATAATCACGGCTCGAATTCTAAAATTAGAGTAGAACACATGGATTATTCTCGGATAAAAATACCGGAAAGCTATCGTGAGAAACTACCTAGTAGATTTATATGTCGAACTACGGTCCCGAAATGGAAAATTGGTTTCGACGGAAGTGGTCAAATGGGAAGCCTGGACGTACACGATTTTATATTTCGCATCGAAACGTTTGCTAGAAGAGATGGATGCGGCATTCAACAATTACCAGCAATAATCCATAATTTTGTGGCCAACACTGCCGAAAAATGGTTATGGGCTTTCATCTGAGACAATCCGGATGCGTCCTGGGAAGAAATGCGACGTTCATTCCAAACGTGGTTTTCCAGTCACGAAACTGTGCGTGAGACACGAAGATTTATTGAGAGACGCAAGCGACGGTTTCAGGAAAGCTTCAGCGATTATATTCTTGATGTTCAGATATTGAACGGCATGCTTTTGAATCGATTCAGCGAATCCGAACTCTTAGAAATCATCAGAGAAAATAAAGGGTGATTTTTTTGTGGTTAGGATTTTCATGCATTAGTATTTGACAGATCACGCGGGATTTCAGACAAGGTGTCAAAGAAAAAGATGCTCAGTATGCTTTGACATTTTATAATGAATAGACTTACTAACGAGCAACGCTTGCAAATAATTGAATTATATTACAAAAATCAGTGTTCGGTTCGAAAAGTGTTTCGCGATTTACGTCCGATTTATGGTCTACATAATCGACCAAGTGAGCAAACAATTAATGCGATTGTGACCAAGTTTCGCACTCAGTTTACTTTATTGGACATTAAACCAACCACACGAATGCGTACAGTGCGTACAGAAGAGAATATTGCGTCTGTTTCTGAGAGTGTTGCTGAAGACCGTGAAATGTCGATTCGTCGCCGTTCGCAGCAATTGGGTTTGTGTTATTCGACGACATGGAAGATTTTACGCAAAGATCTTGGTGTAAAACCGTATAAAATACAGCTCCTGCAAGAACTGAAGCCGAACGATCTGCCACAACGTCGAATTTTCAGTGAATGGGCCCTAGAAAAGTTGGCAGAAAATCCGCTTTTTTATCGACAAATTTTGTTCAGCGATGAGGCTCATTTATGGTTGAATGGCTACGTAAATAAGCAAAATTGCCGCATTTGGAGTGAAGATCAACCAGAAGCCGTTCAAGAACTGCCCATGCATCCCGAAAAATGCACTGTTTGGTGTGGTTTGTACGCTGGTGGAATCATTGGACCGTATTTTTTCAAAGATGCTGTTGGACGCAACGTTACGGTGAATGGCGATCGCTATCGTTCGATGCTAACAAACTTTTTGTTGCCAAAAATGGAAGAACTGAACTTAGTTGACATGTGGTTTCAACAAGATGGCGCTACATGCCACACAGCTCGCGATTCTATGGCCATTTTGAGGGAAAACTTCGGAGAACAATTCATCTCAAGAAATGGCCCGGTAAGTTGGCCACCAAGATCATGCGATTTGACGCCTTTAGACTATTTTTTGTGGGGCTACGTCAAGTCTAAAGTCTACAGAAATAAGCCAGCAACTATTCCAGTTTTGGAAGACAACATTTCCGAAGAAATTCGGGCTATTCCGGCCGAAATGCTCGAAAAAGTTGCCCAAAATTGGACTTTCCGAATGGACCACCTAAGACGCAGCCGCGGTCAACATTTAAATGAAATTATCTTCAAAAAGTAAATGTCATGGACCAATCTAACGTTTCAAATAAAGAACCGATGAGATTTTGCAAATTTTATGCGTTTTTTTTTAAAAAAAAGTTTTCAAGCTCTTAAAAAATCACCCGTTATGATCTCGGCTCTTCAAACCGTAACTTTGACGCAAAGATTTCGTTCTTTGAAGCATTTACGACAAGTATGTCAACAATTTGAGAGAATGTGGGCAAATTCACGGTTTGACCCGAGGAACCTGGAAACCAACCACAACCGCCGTCAACATGTCAATGAAGTACGGATTGAAAATGACAAGCTAGAAGGATCTTTAAATCTATTAAACTTTAGTGATAATTCGCAAGGAGAAGAGATTTCAGCTTTAAAGAAACAGACACGCTCTGATACGCGGATGACCTTGAAATTGATTTGCTGGAATTGCCGTGACATTGGACACCGGTACCAAGACTGTTCACACGAAATGAAACAAATTTTTGCTTCGGATGCGGAACTCACGGAACAATAAAACCTTGATGTATTAAATGTCCCAACCTAGAGGAGCTCGGTCGGAGGGGAGACCAATTTAATCCAGGAACAGTTAACTAAGTTGTTTAGCCAAGTCGACGCCACTACTAACACGGTTCATAGTCAATACTCTCAAAATTATCCTTACACCCATCGATGTCATTGCTACCTTTACAAATCAATCAAATATTAATTCAGAAATACACGATCGTAGTTGCTTCTCGACACTTTCTGTTGGTACACAAACTGTTACACAACTGTATTGTCTTAACAAGACTTTTTTTTGTAAATTTGTTTCCATTCTCCATGGTTTCTTGCGTCCGAGTTTTTCAATGTGTGAACGTGGCGTCTTGGTGGATGGATTCTTGTGTGTTTTCTTCGGTTATGTTGGCAACGGAACAAAAATAGGAGAGAGAGAGATAACAATGCGCATCGAGTGTGTGCAAAGTAAAACGTTTTGAAAAAAATGTTTTTTCTTATATGTCTCTCTTTTGTACCAACGAAAATTTGGTATAAAGGAGAGATAGAGAAGAGAGATTCATTTTCTTCTAAAACGTTTTACGAGCTGTGCGACGCTCGAATTTTTTTTGTGTCATGTCATTCGAGTTTGTGATTTTGAATAAGCGATTCGAGTTTTGATTTTTGGAGGAGATATAAATTGTAAAATATTAAAAAGTATACAGTGTGTTTGAAGTTAGTATTTTTAAAATATTAAAGTTCTTATTATTTAAAATATTATTGATCGCCAGAAAGAAGCGAATAAAATTGTTTATTTCTTACATTGTTTACAAAAGAAAAATATAAAAAGTGAATTTTGAAGTTGATTTGGTTTTAATTTTTTTTTTTTTTTTTGGTTTGTGGAGTTTGGTTTCATTTTTTGTTGCAACAATTGGAAAGAAGTGAAAAAAGCGCAATAATTTTTTGTTGCTTTTGGCTGGTTTTATAAGTTTTGTTTGTTGTTAAGCCTTATGGGAATTTCTTTAAAGTGATATTTAGAGAAAAAAAATATTGTATGTAGAAGTATATTTTTCTTCAGAAAAGTGATAAGCCACATTTAACGGTGTTTCGGCGAGCCAACGCCCAGTATTGTATTTTTGGCGGCCAGTCGAGGCCAAAGATTTTCGGCGGTACCACGCCCAACGTAACGGGTAGCCAACCGGCTATTCATATTTTCGGTTTAAGGCGGAAGTACGCCAACTAAGTGCCACAACAAATACAACGGTAAAAATTATTTACGGGTGGTCAGTTGAGGCCATCTCGTTAATCCAACGTTTACGAAGGCCAGTTGAGGCCAGCCGGGATATTTTATTTGATATCGGGGAGAGGCCCCGCAACGAGTTTCGGGTGGCCAGTTGAGGCCACTCTGTTTATTTTGGTATCGGGGAGAGGCCCCGCAACATTACGGTAGCCAACCGGCTATTGTATTTTTTATCGGTGGTCTGCCGCAACGCAACGGCACCAAGGCCGCAACCCAATTTTTTATCGGGGAGAGGCCCCGCAACAATAACGGTCGCGCAAGGCCGCACCAGTATTTTTTTTGTAATTTAAGGTACCATTTTTTATTTTTATTTTTATTTTTTTTTGATTTTTTTTATTTTTTTTATATTTTTTTTATATATATTATATTAAATTTAAAAATTTTGTAATCGAGCGCCGCACAGCGGGTGCGCGCTCGGTACGTATTGCTCTCTCTCTCTCTCTCTCTCTCTCGTTCTCGCTTATCTTGGTGCGGGTGGAGGGGGAAGTTGTTTCCTTTCGTTGTTTGTTTTTTTTTTTCGGCGAATAAAATGAATTACTAATTTTTTCGGTTGAGTATGATGGGAGCGGAGACTCCCTCTGTGTCGGTGCAGTGTTGATTGCGGTCCCTTGGTGCCCGCATCCAATTTCGTAACCAGGGCTCGACCTTGTTTGAGTTCGAATGGATGCGCGCACCAAGGCACCTCTCTCCCATTTATAATTTTTGAGTTGTTCGTCCCTCAGGTTCCGGCCGACGAATTTCGGCGGAACTACGGTTTTTATTTATTATTTGCGTTCCCCCCCAACTTTCTGTATTTAATCACGGTGTAAGCCAGGAGCCATGCATGCCTCAAACCCCACGACCCTTCGCACTTCTCCCTGAGAACGTAGCCGGCAAAAATCACCGTGGAGGCCTCTGCATGCGCTTAGTGAATATCTGCAGGTTGGCAGTAGCCAGCCTGTAACAGTGGCGCCCAAACTTTCGCGAATTTTAATTTTGATAATTTTTATTTTTTTTTGATTTGTAGCTGCACTCCCTTTGGCGTGCGCGTCCAGTGTCGAAACCGGTGTTTCACATTGTTTGAATTCGCATGGACGCGCACACCAAAGCCAGTCTCCCGGTTGACATTCCCTATCTACGATCGCAACCAGCACGGGCTGTTTGATTGCGCGTAGATGGGGGGTGTCATCCCCTATTCTTTGGACATCCGACTTCCGAGCTCTTTCCCATTTCCACTATGTTGTGTCTGATTGTGGTGGAGCTCGGATGTCATTTGTCTGGGGTTTAGCTTAGCTTCATTTTCCCTTGCCCCGAAGTTTCTCGACCGAAATTTGAGGAGCAACAATTTTTATTATTATTATTATATTTCTTTATTATTTTATTATTTAGCTGACACGGAGTGGGGTTTCCATTCTCATCATACCATCCGTATCGTGGTATTAATTAAAAATTTTTTCTAGAAACTTTATTTGCTTTATTTGATGATATTGTTTTTGATTTTGGTTTATAGATCTATGGGTTGTATTGGAACCCTCGGGTTTATTAGTATTTCATTTTGATTTTATTTTCCTTTTTCCTTTGTATCTCTTGAGTATCAGCCTCCTGCCTGCATACCGTTGGGTGTGTTGGTAGTTGCTGGAATTGTTTTTTTCGTATCGTTTCAAATTTCAACGAGCCCCTCCAAATTAGGTTCTCATCGAAAAGCGCCACTTTGGGGGGTATCTCGTCTTCCGTCGTTAAACTAACCGTGGGAATACTGGACCCACAAACCACCACAAGGTAACCATTCCTTCCTTCTTTTATTATTATCTTATTTGTTTTTTTTGTTGCTCCTTTGCCTCCTTATCTGGGTGTGTTGGTAGTTTCATTAACTACGGTATTATTATTATTAACTTTTATTTATTATTATTTTGTATGAATTCAAATCCGTGGGATACGCCAGAAAGACCTCAGAGACGTACAGTGTGGGATAACTCGGACGTAGAACCACGTATCCAACGTAACCATCCGTGGGATCGGGTGGAAGTTAACCAAATTCACAATCGAATTGAGTATTATCCAACGCACGGGGTAACTTTCTGGTTGTTTATCGCGATTTGATATTCATTGGTTGAATTTTTGTTGTTGTAATTATTTTAACGAGCCCCCCAAATTAGGTTCTCATCGAACAGCGCCACTTTCGGGGGTATCTCGTCCTATCCGTCGTTAAACTAATCGTGGGAATACTGGACCCACAAACTCTTACAAGGTATCCATTCCTTTTCGTGTTATTTATAAAAATATTTCGTGTTTTTTTTTATTATCTAGTTATAGTGGGTGTGGAATATCTTTAGTTGTAATTTCCTCTAATTTAAAACCTTCCGTTTGAGTTAGAGTTATTTTGAATTAAAATTTTTGTATTTTTATAAATCAATAAAGACTACGTTTTTTTTTTGAACTAACCCAAACTTATTCCCTAACCTTACCTAAATTCTAAAATGGATGTAAACCTCCTGCAACGAGACGAAGTGGAGGTGGAATGTCTCCTTCGTGACATACGCTTCGACACATCAGATGCAATTCATCAACTCGAGGAAGCGGTCCGAAGTGAGCAGGCCGAGACTAAACCAGCGCCCGGAAAAATGCATACAAGCGCATCGAAAAGACCGGATATTGAGATCTCAACGTGTCTCAAGAAATTGGCGGAGATTCGGGGAGCGATCACAGTGTTGGATCCGGCGACAGAAGATCTCTTGCTATTGGTGCAACGGTACCACTCTCGTTTATTACATTTGGCAGGTCGGCTTAGCCGCGCATTTAAATCACCGACATACGAGCAGTCCGCGCGTAAGGCACATCAGGCATGTTCGGCACTATTGACCAGTCTGCAGATGTACCTGGATGACCAGGAAAAATTGAACGTTTCCATAGAAAGCGCAAAGGGCGTACATCTCACGGTGGAAATACCTCTCCATGAGGAACAAAAGGACGAGATTCAAGTTCAAAACCTCGGTAGCGAGGATGATTCTGACAACCCACAGCCGCAGGAGCGAAGATGCACTTTGGAGGATCTTCTTGGCCAGATCCAAACGAATCACGCGGCGGTTCAACAATCAAATGCACAGACCACACTCTTGGAATCCATGCTGCAAAAGTTCGAAATGGTATCACAACAGCTGGTAAAGTTGGATCAACGGCAAAACAACCTCCAGACTCAAATCGTTGGAAATAATCTGTTCTCGCAAGACATCCCGATTCCAACCGTACACGATCGAGCGCCTCCGACGTCCACTAGTTCGCCAGTATCGCCAAAATTTGTCGATCGACGTTTGTTGTCCGGTAGTGGACTAAGTTTCACGGGATCTCCATCAGGAATCAACATCGATATGTTCCTGTTTCAAGTTGATACCATCGCTTCATCCCGGGGATTATCCGAGCAAATTTTATTGTTAGAGCTCCACACCATTCTAAAGGACCTCGCGTTGCAGTGGTACTGGACATTTCGTAAACACAACCCGCACGCGACATGGTCAGAACTACGAAGCGGAATTATCGAGCGCTTTCAAGATCGTCGTACTAACTACGAAATCCGCAGAATGGTCGAGGCACGTAAACAACAACCGAACGAAAGCTTCCTGGATTTCTACAACCACGTCTGGACCCTTACATTACAATGTCGAACGCCGTACTCAGACGAAGAGCTCATTCAAATTTTGATGAACAACATGAAGCCTACGCTACAATACCACCTTACAGATCGTCAGTTCAGCAGCATCAACGAACTAATCAAAAGCTGTTCTGCTTGGGAGGAGTCTTTCCGGCGGCTCAAAGCTCCGGCGGATCCTGCAATCCATCCACGACGCGTGATCAATGAGTTATCAGGCAGTCCGTATGATGATGTTGGAGCATATGACTCTTATGAGAATTATCCCTTAACTGATGCTCTACCCGATAATTCAGTATCCGCCATTCACACGGAGAGCAGGTATCAGTCGGCAGCAGCGAGACGTTCGGGCGGACAAGTCCCAGCAGGCAGTTCGGGATTGGTTTACAAACAACATGCCAATCATAGTAAAAATATCGTCTGCTTTAATTGTTCGGATATGGGTCACACGTTCATGGATTGTCAATTGGCTCCCGTTGGATTGTTTTGCTATCGATGTGGGCTACGAGGGACGATATCTGCGCGTTGTCGACGTTGTGCCGAAGAACGAAACGCTCAATCAAGATTGTCGGAAAACCAGAACAGTGGTTCTTGGAGGACTGGGCCACGAGAATCACCACAACCACAACCGCAACCCAGACTGATGTTACCACGGACAAATCCACTCAAACCGATTCTGGAGGATGCAGCGAGCAATACGGACGCGGAAATCCGCTCCTATTCGAATCCGACGAAGAGGTAGGCTCGTCTGCCGGTAATGATTCCTTTCCCGATCCTTCTTCCCCATCCAATCCTTCCTCCCTTCCTGTCGCTCTTAAATTTTTCTATAATGCCCCATCATTGGCAAAGTTAGATCGTTTAAAGCGTTCAAAAAAATATTGGAACCGTCGCGTCGCAATGAGAAATGATGTGATTTCCTCCGTTCTATTCTCCGAGGGTAGTGACACTCGGCCTTACGCCCAGGTCTTTATAAATAAGATACCTTTTAAGGGTCTTCTCGACAGCGGGGCGAGTGTCAGTGTTCTCGGGAGTGGATCGGAGAAACTTCTGTCAAATCCTTTTGTTGAATTCCATAACTTTCCTTCCACTATAACTACCGCGAGTGGCCAAGTCCAACGAGTTTTTGGTTATATCCGAGCTAACGTCGAATTTAACGGAGTCACTAAATTTATGAATTTTCACGTTGTCCCTTCCTTGGAACAACCGCTTTATTTGGGTATCGATTTTTGGAATCGTTTTGGAATTTCCCCAAAAATCTCCGCGTTGAATAATTCGGACGAATTAGGTGAAACTACCAACACACCCAAATTTCATATTTTAACATCTGATGATCGTCGTAAATTGGATCTCATTCGCGAATATTTTCCGAGCAGCGATATCTTAGGTTTGGGCCGCACATCCCTCATCACTCATATGATCGATGTCGGTTCCGCAAAACCAGTCAAACAACGTTTTTATTCCGTGTCCCCAGCTATCCAGAAACTCATGTATGCCGAGTTGGATAGGATGTTGTCTTTTGGGGTTATCGAGGAGTCACAAAGTTCCTGGTGTTCACCGGTCACGTTGGTGCGTAAGGCCAATGGGAAAGTTCGTCTGTGCTTGGATGCTAGAGAACTGAACAAGGCAACCGTCAAGGATGCGTATCCGCTGCCCATAATCAACGGATTGTTGGGTCGTTTGGGACACACCCGATTCATTTCGGCGATTGATTTGAAGGATGCCTTTTGGCAGATCCCACTCGACCCAGCATCCCGCGATAAAACAGCGTTTACGGTTCCTGGACGGCCCTTGTATCAGTTCAAGGTGATGCCGTTTGGCTTATGCAACGCACCACAGACGCTTTGTCGCTTGATGCACCGCGTGATCCCGTACCAACTGCACGATAAGGTCTTTGTGTACCTCGATGACCTTCTGGTCACATCCTCCACTCTGGCTGAACATTTCGATTTACTACAACAGGTTGCTGGATATCTGAAGGACGCCGGTTTAACAATCAATTTGACCAAAAGTAAGTTTGTGTTGAAAGAAGTAGACTATTTAGGTTATATTGTGGGTGATGGTTGCCTCCGTACAAACCCAGATAAATGTAAAGCTATTCTGGAGTACCCTATTCCGAAAACGACGAAACAGATTAGACGTTTTCTGGGAATGTGCGGATGGTACCGTCGCTTCATTCCAAATTTCGCCTCCTTAGCTTCTTCTCTCACCGATCTTACTGGTAAAAACACTAAAGTATGTTGGTCTGCAGCTGCTGATTCTTCCTTTAACGCCCTCAAAACCGCCTTGTCAACTGCCCCAGTATTGACGCATCCTGATTACACTAAACCCTTTTTTATTCAGTGTGATGCCAGTGCCGTTGGGGTCGGTAGTGTCTTATTTCAGGTGGACGCCGAGGGGCTGGAGCGGCCCATTGAGTTTTATTCCCATAAGCTCAATGCGGCGCAGCGAAACTACTCGGTGACCGAGCTGGAATGCTACGCTGCCGTCCTCAGCGTGCGAAAATTCCGTCCCTACGTGGAAGGTTATCCATTCGTCATTTATACTGACCATTCCAGTTTGCGCTGGTTAATGAGTCAAAAAGACCTCTCCGGACGTTTGGCGAGATGGAGTCTGAAACTCCAAGCGCTGGATTTTCAGATTGGATACCGAAAAGGTTCAGTTAACGTTGTACCTGATGCGTTGTCTCGAGCTTTTCCGGATGAATCCGCTCCTTGTGAGGATGATTCCGAAAGTAAGAGCACGCCTGATCCTGGTGCCCAATTTGAGGATCCAGCCTTGTCGAGTAAAAACATCGACCCTTCCGTGAATGCTTTAATACCTTCTTCAGTCCCCATTCTGCACGTTGATCAAAATTCGGTTGCGTTCCAAGATCCAGATTACGTCGATCAGATCGCGAAAATTCGTTCCTTAAAAGATTGTTCGCACAACTATAAGATCCAGGATGATAAACTATTAATATCCCCTTCCTTCGGTTTTAAATATACGGATACCGACCTTTCGAATTGGAAACTTGTTATTCCTAATTCCTTAACTTCAACGCTTATCGAACAGGCTCACGTACCTCCCACTTCAGCACATTTAGGCGGCAGCAAAACTCTCGAACGCCTTCAGCGTCAATTTTACTGGCCTCAAATGGCAAAACAAGTTAAACAATACGTTGCTAGCTGCACTAAATGTAAAATGAACAAAGCTGTTAATTTCTCTACACAACCAGCCATGGGAGCTCAGGTCACGTCAACTCGCCCGTTTCAAAAATTGTATGTAGATTTTTTGGGTCCGTATCCACGTTCGAAACTCGGAAATACCTGTATCGTTATCGTTCTGGATCATTATTCGAAATTCGTAGTTGTCAAACCCTTACGCGAAGCGTCTGCCTCATTATTGTGTCGATTTCTGGAAAATGAGGTATTCCTTTTATTCTCCGTACCCGAAATTGTTACCTCCGATAATGGGAAGCAGTTCACCTCGAATCTATTTAAAGACCTGTTAGCTAAATACGGTGTAACTCATGTACGTACGCCGGTGTACTCGCCCCAAAGTAACGCTTCCGAGCGTGTTAATAGAACATTAATTGCCAGTATTCGTTCATATTTGAGCGATCACGACCATAATTTGTGGGACAAAAATTTGCAGGAAATTGCGGCTGCTTTACGTAATGCCATACACGATTCGATACATTATTCCCCTCATTATGTCGTGTTCGGTCAACATATGTCGATGCACGGTTCGGATTACTCACTGCGACGATTACTCGATGAACATGATCCCGGTGAAGTCCAGGCATGGGCTAAGCCAGATCGAGTAAACTTTTTAAAGGATCGTATAACACATTATTTACGTGTGGCACACGAAAAGGGGGCCCAACATTATAACTTACGCAGTAATACGCGTTCTTTTCGAATTGGACAACCCGTGTTTATACGATCGTTTGCTTTGAGCGATGCGTCGAATAAATTCTCCGCCAAATTGGCAAGCAAATTCAAACCCGCCATAATTACCAGCAAAGTCGGGCGGGTAGCGTACACCGTCGAAGATTTGAATGGCAAATCCTTGGGTACTTATCATGTCAAAGACATCCGTGTTTAATCGTTTCTCTCTCTATCTTTATTTTCGTGTTGTTTGTTTTAGGCCCGGCTTATGAGACATCTCAGGGTGTGGGACGTTCCCACGTTTGTTACGACTGTATTGTCTTAACAAGACTTTTTTTTGTAAATTTGTTTCCATTCTCCATGGTTTCTTGCGTCCGAGTTTTTCAATGTGTGAACGTGGCGTCTTGGTGGATGGATTCTTGTGTGTTTTCTTCGGTTATGTTGGCAACGGAACAAAAATAGGAGAGAGAGAGATAACAATGCGCATCGAGTGTGTGCAAAGTAAAACGTTTTGAAAAAAATGTTTTTTCTTATATGTCTCTCTTTTGTACCAACGAAAATTTGGTATAAAGGAGAGATAGAGAAGAGAGATTCATTTTCTTCTAAAACGTTTTACGAGCTGTGCGACGCTCGAATTTTTTTTGTGTCATGTCATTCGAGTTTGTGATTTTGAATAAGCGATTCGAGTTTTGATTTTTGGAGGAGATATAAATTGTAAAATATTAAAAAGTATACAGTGTGTTTGAAGTTAGTATTTTTAAAATATTAAAGTTCTTATTATTTAAAATATTATTGATCGCCAGAAAGAAGCGAATAAAATTGTTTATTTCTTACATTGTTTACAAAAGAAGAATATAAAAAGTGAATTTTGAAGTTGATTTGGTTTTAATTTTTTTTTTTTTTTTGGTTTGTGGAGTTTGGTTTCATTTTTTGTTGCAACAATTGGAAAGAAGTGAAAAAAGCGCAATAATTTTTTGTTGCTTTTGGCTGGTTTTATAAGTTTTGTTTGTTGTTAAGCCTTATGGGAATTTCTTTAAAGTGATATTTAGAGAAAAAAAATATTGTATGTAGAAGTATATTTTTCTTCAGAAAAGTGATAAGCCACATTTAACGGTGTTTCGGCGAGCCAACGCCCAGTATTGTATTTTTGGCGGCCAGTCGAGGCCAAAGATTTTCGGCGGTACCACGCCCAACGTAACGGGTAGCCAACCGGCTATTCATATTTTCGGTTTAAGGCGGAAGTACGCCAACTAAGTGCCACAACAAATACAACGGTAAAAATTATTTACGGGTGGTCAGTTGAGGCCATCTCGTTAATCCAACGTTTACGAAGGCCAGTTGAGGCCAGCCGGGATATTTTATTTGATATCGGGGAGAGGCCCCGCAACGAGTTTCGGGTGGCCAGTTGAGGCCACTCTGTTTATTTTGGTATCGGGGAGAGGCCCCGCAACATTACGGTAGCCAACCGGCTATTGTATTTTTTATCGGTGGTCTGCCGCAACGCAACGGCACCAAGGCCGCAACCCAATTTTTTATCGGGGAGAGGCCCCGCAACAATAACGGTCGCGCAAGGCCGCACCAGTATTTTTTTTGTAATTTAAGGTACCATTTTTTATTTTTATTTTTATTTTTTTTTGATTTTTTTTATTTTTTTTATATTTTTTTTATATATATTATATTAAATTTAAAAATTTTGTAATCGAGCGCCGCACAGCGGGTGCGCGCTCGGTACGTATTGCTCTCTCTCTCTCTCTCTCTCTCTCTCTCTCTCTCGTTCTCGCTTATCTTGGTGCGGGTGGAGGGGGAAGTTGTTTCCTTTCGTTGTTTGTTTTTTTTTTTTCGGCGAATAAAATGAATTACTAATTTTTTCGGTTGAGTATGATGGGAGCGGAGACTCCCTCTGTGTCGGTGCAGTGTTGATTGCGGTCCCTTGGTGCCCGCATCCAATTTCGTAACCAGGGCTCGACCTTGTTTGAGTTCGAATGGATGCGCGCACCAAGGCACCTCTCTCCCATTTATAATTTTTGAGTTGTTCGTTCCTCAGGTTCCGGCCGACGAATTTCGGCGGAACTACGGTTTTTATTTATTATTTGCGTTCCCCCCCAACTTTCTGTATTTAATCACGGTGTAAGCCAGGAGCCATGCATGCCTCAAACCCCACGACCCTTCGCACTTCTCCCTGAGAACGTAGCCGGCAAAAATCACCGTGGAGGCCTCTGCATGCGCTTAGTGAATATCTGCAGGTTGGCAGTAGCCAGCCTGTAACAAAACTGAGCTTCACACTTAGTTTCTCTTATTTTCACGAACGTGGAACTATTGGAAGGAGCGTAGACGAATTCACAAAATTGTAACAGCATGTAGAAATTATGATTAGTAAGAAACAACTTGTTACAGGCTGGCTACTGCCAACCTGCAGATATTCACTAAGCTCCTGCAGAGGCCTCCACGGTGATGTTTTGCCGGCTACGTTCTCAGCGAGAAGTGCGAGGGTCGTGGGGTTTGAGGCATGCAGGGCTCCTGGCCTACACCGTGATTAACAGAAAGTTGGGGAAACGCAAATAATAAATAAGAACCGTAGTTCCGCCGAAATTCGTCGGCCGGAACTTGAGGAACGAACAACTCAAAAATTATAAACCGAGAACGGTGCCTTGGTGCGCGCATCCATCCGAATTCAAACGGGGCCAAGCCCTGGTTACGGAATTGGATGCGGGCACCAAGGGACCGCCAACACTAAACCGACACAGAGGGAGTCTCCGCTCCCATCATACACAACCGAAAAATATTTATTAATTCATTTTATTATAGCAAAACAACCACGAAACAAAGAAAACCAGCTTCCCAAAAAAAAACGGAAAAGGAGGGAACGAGAGAGAGAGCGAGAGAGAGAACAGCAATACGCATCGAGCGCGCACCCGCTGTGCGGCGCTCGATTACAAAATTTAAATTTAATATAATATATAAAAAAATTATAAAAATGAAATCAAAAATTAAAAAAAATAAAAATAAAAATAAAAAAAAATGGTACCTTAATTAATTAAATACAACAAATTGTTGCGGCCTTGCGCGGCCGTCATGCCACACCTGGACCGTTGCGGCTTTGTGTGCCGTTACGCCACCGTTTCGACCTTGGTGCCGTATTGTTGCGGGGCCTCTCCCCGATACCAATATAAATAAAAAAGCAATAGCTGGCTGGCTACCGTTAGTTGCGGATGCGGGGCTTTGTATGCCTTCGTTGGGCTTTGTATGCCTTGTTGGGCTTTGTATGCCTTCGTTGGGCTTTGTATGCCTTTGTTGGGCTTTGTATGCCTTTGTTGGGCTTTGTATGCCTTTGTTGGGCTTTGTATGCCTTCGTTGGGCTTTGTATGCCTTCGTTGGGCTTTGTATGCCTTCGTTGGGCTTTGTATGCCTTCGTTGGGCTTTGTATGCCTTCGTTGGGCGTCCTTCGCCTTAAGGAAAAATAGCAAAAAAAATGAGTGACGTCAACTGGCCACCCTGTACTGTACCGTTGCGGCACACCCTGGCCGGTAAAAACGAAGTGCCGGTTGGCAACCCGTTACGTTGCGTCGTACACCCTTCTCTCGAAAACCGAAAAATGTGGGGCCACGTTAGATAACGATAAATCTTGCACCCACTCGCCAATATACCAATTAACTGATCACAAATAAATCGCCCCTATTTTATATACAACATCTAGGTAGCGATACGCACACCTAACCGTGTTAGTTCCGTTACATCACTATACAGTAATACATACTGTGAATATCATCGGTTTGATAATTTTCATATAAAACAAACTTCGATTACTATTTTTTTCCAAAATTATTTTTTTTTCACCATATAACACTTTATTTTAAATCAAAAATATATTTTTTTTTACAAGTTTATATAAAAACTATATATATATATATATATATATATATATATATATATATATATATATATATATATATATATATATATATATATATATGGCGTTAACAATATAGAAAATTCCCAAACAAAATGGAACCTTTTCTCCACCAAATTCAACACAACAAACTCTTTTATATATATTTTTTTTTTTTTTTTTATCAAAATAACAACTCAACTTTATCATCAAAAAACCAAGCTCGAATGACCAACAAAAAAAATTCGAGCGTCGCACAGCTCGTAAAACGTTTTAGAAGAAAATGCATCTCTCTTCTCTGTCTCTCCTTTGTACCAAATTTTCGTTGGTATTGTACAAAAGAGAGACATACAAGAAAAAACATTTTTTTTCTAAAACGTTTCACTTTGCACACACTCGATGCGCATTGTTCTCTCTCTCTCGTCTTCTCTTCACCTCCGCGCCACCACACAATGGGGAACAAAACAAAACGTCGCGGGTGCGTTCACAGACAAACACAGAGGTGAATAAAAACATAAGAGAAGATGGACGAAACGAAGACAACAACTGGGGTGAATAAGATAAAAAAAAAATCGTCGTTGCGACCATACAGTCGTAACAAACGTGGGAACGTCCCACACCCTGAGATGTCTCATAAGCCGGGCCTAAAATACAACAATACGAAAGAAAACAGTTCAATTGAATTGTACATCCATTGTACCGCGACAAACTAATTTTTCGATCGAGGAAAACATGCGTCACGTGCGGATATCTTTTACATGATACGTGCCCAATGATTTGCCATTCAAATCTTCGACCGCGTACGCCACTTGTCCGACTTTACTGGTAATAACCGCGGGTTTAAATTTACCAGCCAATTTAGCGGAAAATTTATTCGGTGCATCGCTCAAAACAAACGAACGAATGAAGACGGGTTGTCCGACTCGAAAAGTGCGCTTAGCACTACGTAAATTATAGTGCTGAGCCCCCTTTTCGTGTGCCACACGTAAATAATGTGTTATACGATCCTTTAACAAGTTTACTCGATCTGGCTTAGCCCATGCATGGACTTCACCGGGATCATGTTCATCGAGTAATCGTCGCAGTGAGTAATCCGAACCGTGCATCGACATATGTTGACCGAACACGACATAATGAGGGGAATAATGTATCGAATCGTGTATGGCATTACGTAAAGCAGCCGCAATTTCCTGCAAATTTTTGTCCCACAAATTATGGTCGTGATCGCTCAAATATGAACGAATACTGGCAATTAATGTTCTATTAACACGCTCGGAAGCGTTACTTTGGGGCGAGTACACCGGCGTACGTAAATGGGTTACACCGTATTTAGCTAACAGGTCTTTAAATAGATTCGAGGTGAACTGCTTCCCATTATCGGAGGTGATAACTTCAGGTACGGAGAATAAAAGGAATACATCGTTTTCCAAAAATCGACATAGCAAAGAGGCGGAAGCTTCACGCAAAGCTTTTACAACTACAAATTTTGAGTAATGATCCAAGACGATAACAATGCAACCCAAAAAATCTACATACAGTTTTTGAAACGGGCGAGTTGACGTAACCTGTGCTCCCATGGCTGGTTGTGTAGAGAAATTAACAGCTTTGTTCATTTTACATTTAGTGCAGCTAGCAACGTACTGTTTAACTTGTTTTGCCATTTGAGGCCAGTAAAATTGACGCTGAAGGCGTTCGAGAGTTTTGCTGCCGCCTAAATGTGCTGAAGTGGGAGGTACGTGAGCCTGTTCAATAAGCGTTGAAGTTAAGGAATTAGGAATAACAAGTTTCCAATTCGAAAGGTCGGTATCCGTATATTTAAAACCGAACGAAGGGGATATCAACAATTTATCATCCTGGATCTTATAGTTGTGCGAACAATCTTTTAATGAACGAATTTTCGCGATCTGATCGACGTAATCTGGATCTTGAAACGCCACCGAATTTTGATCAACGTGCAGAATGGGGACTGAAGAAGGTATTAACGCATTCACGGAAGGGTCGATGTTTTTACTCGACAAGGCTGGATCTCCAAATTGAACACCAGGATCAGGCGTGCTCTTACTTTCGGAATCATCCTCACAAGGAGCGGATTCATCCGGAAAAGCTCGAGACAACGCATCAGGTACAACGTTAACTGAACCTTTTCGGTATCCAATCTGAAAATCCAGCGCTTGGAGTTTAAGACTCCATCTCGCCAAACGTCCGGAGAGGTCTTTTTGACTCATTAACCAGCGCAAACTGGAATGGTCGGTATAAATGACGAATGGATAACCTTCCACGTAGGGACGGAATTTTCGCACGCTGAGAACGGCAGCGTAGCATTCCAGCTCGGTCACCGAGTAGTTTCGCTGCGCCGCATTGAGCTTATGGGAATAAAACTCAATGGGCCGCTCCACCCCCTCGGCGTCCACCTGAAATAAGACACTACCGACCCCAACGGCACTGGCATCGCACTGAATAAAAAAGGGTTTTGTATAATCAGGATGCGTTAAAACTGGGGCAGTTGACAAGGCGGTTTTGAGAGCATTAAAAGAAGAATCAGCAGCTGCAGACCAACATACTTTTGTGTTTTTACCAGTAAGATCGGTGAGAGAAGAAGCTAAGGAGGCGAAATTAGGAATGAAGCGACGGTACCATCCGCACATTCCCAGAAAACGTCTAATCTGTTTCGTCGTTTTCGGAATAGGGTACTCCAGAATAGCTTTACATTTATCTGGGTTTGTACGGAGGCAACCATCACCCACAATATAACCTAAATAGTCTACTTCTTTCAACACAAACTTACTTTTGGTCAAATTGATTGTTAAACCAGCGTCCTTCAGATATCCAGCAACCTGTTGTAGCAAATCGAAATGTTCGGCCAGAGTGGAGGATGTGACCAGAAGGTCATCGAGGTACACAAAGACCTTATCGTGCAGTTGGTACGGGATCACGCGGTGCATTAAGCGACAAAGCGTCTGTGGTGCGTTGCATAAGCCAAACGGCATCACCTTGAACTGATACAAGGGCCGTCCAGGAACCGTAAACGCTGTTTTATCGCGGGATGCTGGGTCGAGTGGGATCTGCCAAAAGACATCCTTCAAATCAATCGCCGAAATGAATCGGGTGTGTCCCAAACGACCCAACAATCCGTTGATTATGGGCAGCGGATACGCATCCTTGACGGTTGCCTTGTTCAGTTCTCTAGCATCCAAGCACAGACGAACTTTCCCATTGGCCTTACGCACCAACGTGACCGGTGAACACCAGGAACTTTGTGACTCCTCGATAACCCCCAAAGACAACATCCTATCCAACTCGGCATACATGAGTTTCTGGATAGCTGGGGACACGGAATAAAAACGTTGTTTGACTGGTTTTGCGGAACCGACATCGATCATATGAGTGATGAGGGATGTGCGGCCCAAACCTAAGATATCGCTGCTCGGAAAATATTCGCGAATGAGATCCAATTTACGACGATCATCAGATGTTAAAATATGGAATTTGGGTGTGTTGGTAGTTTCACCTAATTCGTCCGAATTATTTAACGCGGAGATTTTTGGGGAAATTCCAAAACGATTCCAAAAATCAATACCTAGATATAAAGGTTGTTCTAAAGAAGGAACAACGTGAAAATTCATAAATTTAGTAATTCCGTTAAATTCGACATTAGCTCGTATATAACCGAATACTCGTTGGACTTGGCCACTCGCGGTAGTTATAGTGGAAGGAAAGTTATGGAATTCAACAAATGGATTTGACATGAGTTTCTCCGATCCACTCCCGAGAACGCTGACACTCGCCCCGCTGTCGAGAAGACCCTTAAAAGGTATCTTATTTATTAAGACCTGGGCGTAAGGCCGAGTGTCACTACCCTCGGAGAATAGAACGGAGGAAATCACATCATTTCTCATTGCGACGCGACGGTTCCAATATTTTTTTGAACGCTTTAAACGATCTAACTTTGCCAATGATGGGGCATTATAGAAAAATTTAAGAGCGACAGGAAGGGAGGAAGGATTGGATGGGGAAGAAGGATCGGGAAAGGAATCATTACTGGCAGACGAGCTTACTTCTTCGTTGGATTCGAATAGGAGCGGATTTCCGCGTCCGTATTGCTCGCTGCATCCTCCAGAATCGGTTTGAGTGGATTTGTCCGTGGTAACATCAGTCTGGGTTGCGGTTGTGGTTGTGGTGATTCTCGTGGCCCAGTCCTCCAAGAACCACTGTTCTGGTTTTCCGACAATCTTGGTTGAACGTTTCGTTCTTCGGCACAACGTCGACAACGCGCAGATATCGTTCCTCGAAGCCCACATCGATAGCAAAATAATCCGACTGGAGCCAACTGACAATCCATAAACGTGTGACCCATATCTGAACAATTGAAGCAGACGATATTTTTACCATAATTGGCATGTTGTTTGTAAATCAATCCCGAACTGTCTGCTGGGACTTGTCCGCCCGGACGTCTCGCTGCTGCCGACGAATACCTGCTCCCCGTTTGAATTGCGGATACTGAGTTATCGGGTAGAACATCAGTTAAGGGATAATTCTCATAAGAGTCATATGCTCCAGCATCATCATACGGACTGCCTGATAACTCATTGATCACGCGTCGTGGATGGATTGCAGGATCCGCCGGAGCTTTGAGCCGCCGGAAAGACTCCTCCCAAGCAGAACAGCTTTTGATTAGTTCGTTGATGCTGCTGAACTGACGATCTGTAAGGTGGTATTGTAGCGTCGGCTTCATGTTGTTCATGAGAATCTGAATGAGCTCTTCGTCGGAATACGGTGTGCGACATTGTAGTGTGAGGGTCCATACATGGTTGTAGAAATCCAGGAAGCTTTCGTTCGGTTGTTGTTTACGTGCCTCGACCATTCTGCGGATTTCGTAGTTAGTGCGACGATCTTGAAAGCGCTCGATAATTCCGCTTCGTAGTTCTGACCATGTCGCGTGCGGGTTGTGTTTACGAAATGTCCAGTACCACTGCAACGCGAGGTCTTTTAGAATGGTGTGGAGCTCTAACAATAAAATTTGTTCGGATAATCCCCGGGATGAGGCGATGGTGTCAACTTGGAACAGGAACATATCGATGTTGATTCCCGATGGAGATCCCGTGAAACTTAGTCCACTACCAGACAACAAACGTCGATCGACAAATTTTGGCGATACTGGCGAACTAGTGGACGTCGGAGGCGCTCGATCGTGTACGGTTGGAATCGGGATGTCTTGTGAGAACAGGTTATTTCCAACGATTTGAGTCTGGAGGTTGTTTTGCCGTTGATCCAACTTTACCAGCTGTTGTGATACCATTTCGAACTTTTGCAGCATGGATTCCAAGAGTGTGGTCTGTGCATTTGATTGTTGTACCGCCGCGTGATTCGTTTGGATCTGGCCAAGAAGATCCTCCAAAGTACTTCTTCGCTCCGGCTGCGGTGGGTTATCAGAATCATCCTCGCTACCGAGATTTTCCACTCGAATCTCTTCATTTTGTTCCTCATGAGGAGGTATTTCCAACGCGAGATGTATGCCCTTTGCGCTTTCTATGGAAACGTTCAATTTTTCCTGGTCATCCAGGTACATCTGCAGGCTAGTCAGTAATTCGGAACATGCCTGATGTATCTTACGCGCGGGCTGCTCATATTTCGGTGATTTGAATGCGCGACTAAGCCGGCCGGACAAATGCAACAACCGGGAATGGTAACGTTGAGCCAATAATAGGGGATCCTTCGTAGTCGGACCCAAAAGGGTGATTTCTTCCCGAATCTCCTCCAATTTCTTGAGACACGTTGAAATCTCGATATCCGGTTTCTTCGATGCGCTTGTATGCATTTTTCCGGGCGTTGGTTTAATCTCGGCCTGCTCACTTCGGACCGCTTCCTCGAGTTGATGAATTGCATCGGGCGTGTCGAAGCGAATATCACGAAGGAGACACTCCACCTCCACTTCGTCTGGTTGCAGTAAGGTTACGTCCATTTTAGATTAGGTAGGGATACTGAGTAAGATCGAATAATTCGACAAAAAAAACGTAGTCTTTATTGATTTATAAAAATACAAAAATTTTAATTCAAAATAACTCTAACTCAAACGGAAGGTTTTAAATTAGAGGAAATTACAACTAAAGATATTCCACACCCACTATAACCAGATAATAAAAAAAACACGAAATATTTTTATAAATAACACGAAAAGGAATGGATACCTTGTAAGAGTTTGTGGGTCCAGTATTCCCACGATTAGTTTAACGACGGATAGGACGAGATACCCCCGAAAGTGGCGCTTTTCGATGAGAACCTAATTTGGGGGGGCTCGTTAAAATAATTACAACAAAAATTCAATCAATGAACATCAATTCGTGATAAACAACCAGAAAGTTACCCCGTGCGTTGGATAATACTCAATTCGAATGTGAATTTGGTTAACTTCCACTCGATCCCACGGATGGTTACGTTGGATACGTGGTTCTACGTCCGAGTTATCCCACACTGTACGTCTTTGAGGTCTTTCTGGCGTATCCCACGGATTAGAATTCATACAAAATAATAATAAACAAAATTTAATAATAATAATAACGTAGCTAATGAAACTACCAACACACCCAGAAGTACGCCGATAGTAAATAATACAACTCAGTAACAAGATAAGATTGCGAAGAAAATAAGGCTAGAATAATAATAATAACAGAAAGGAATGGTTACCTTGTGGTGGTTTGTGGGTCCAGTATTCCCACGGTTAGTTTAACGACGGAAGACGAGATACCCCCCAAAGTGGCGCTTTTCGATGAGAACCTAATTTGGAGGGGCTCGTTGAAATTTGAAACGATACGAAAAAAACAATTCAAGCAACTACCAACACACCCAACGGTATGCAGGCAGGAGGCTGATACTCAAGAGATACAAAGGAAAAAGGAAAATAAAATCAAAATGAAATACTAATAAACCCGAGGGTTCCAATACAACCCATAGATCTATAAACCAAAATCAAAAACAATATCAAAAAAAATCAAATATAATATCAAATCTTTTTTTTTTTAAAATCAAATACGACAATAAGGTGGTATGATGAGAGTGGAAATCCCACTCCATGTCAGCTAAATAATAAAGAAAATTAAAAAAAATAATAATAATACAATAATAAAGTGTTCCGTTCCTCAAATTTCGGTCGAGAAATTTCGGGAAAGGGAGAATGAAGCTAACAGCTAAACCCCAAACAAATGACATCCGAGCTCCACCACAATCGGACACAACATAGTGGAAATGGGAAAGAGCTCGGAAGTCGGATGTCTGAAGAATAGGGGATGACACCCCCCATCTACGCGCAATCAAACAGCCCGTGCTGGTTGCGATCGTAGATAGGGAATGTCAACCGGGAGACTGGCTTTGGTGTGCGCGTCCATGCGAATTCAAACAGTGTGAAACACCGGTTTCGACACTGGACGCGCACGCCAAAGGGAGTGAAGCTAAAAAATCCTAAAAAAAAATAAAAATTATTAAAAATTCGCGAAATAATTTGGGCGCCACTGTTACAGGCTGGCTACTGCCAACCTGCAGATATTCACTAAGCTCCTGCAGAGGCCTCCACGGTGATGTTTTGCCGGCTACGTTCTCAGCGAGAAGTGCGAGGGTCGTGGGGTTTGAGGCATGCAGGGCTCCTGGCCTACACCGTGATTAACAGAAAGTTGGGGAAACGCAAATAATAAATAAGAACCGTAGTTCCGCCGAAATTCGTCGGCCGGAACTTGAGGAACGAACAACTCAAAAATTATAAACCGAGAACGGTGCCTTGGTGCGCGCATCCATCCGAATTCAAACGGGGCCAAGCCCTGGTTACGGAATTGGATGCGGGCACCAAGGGACCGCCAACACTAAACCGACACAGAGGGAGTCTCCGCTCCCATCATACACAACCGAAAAATATTTATTAATTCATTTTATTATAGCAAAACAACCACGAAACAAAGAAAACCAGCTTCCCAAAAAAAAACGGAAAAGGAGGGAACGAGAGAGAGAGCGAGAGAGAGAACAGCAATACGCATCGAGCGCGCACCCGCTGTGCGGCGCTCGATTACAAAATTTAAATTTAATATAATATATAAAAAAATTATAAAAATGAAATCAAAAATTAAAAAAAATAAAAATAAAAATAAAAAAAAATGGTACCTTAATTAATTAAATACAACAAATTGTTGCGGCCTTGCGCGGCCGTCATGCCACACCTGGACCGTTGCGGCTTTGTGTGCCGTTACGCCACCGTTTCGACCTTGGTGCCGTATTGTTGCGGGGCCTCTCCCCGATACCAATATAAATAAAAAAGCAATAGCTGGCTGGCTACCGTTAGTTGCGGATGCGGGGCTTTGTATGCCTTCGTTGGGCTTTGTATGCCTTGTTGGGCTTTGTATGCCTTCGTTGGGCTTTGTATGCCTTTGTTGGGCTTTGTATGCCTTTGTTGGGCTTTGTATGCCTTTGTTGGGCTTTGTATGCCTTCGTTGGGCTTTGTATGCCTTCGTTGGGCTTTGTATGCCTTCGTTGGGCTTTGTATGCCTTCGTTGGGCTTTGTATGCCTTCGTTGGGCGTCCTTCGCCTTAAGGAAAAATAGCAAAAAAAATGATTGACGTCAACTGGCCACCCTGTACTGTACCGTTGCGGCACACCCTGGCCGGTAAAAACGAAGTGCCGGTTGGCAACCCGTTACGTTGCGTCGTACACCCTTCTCTCGAAAACCGAAAAATGTGGGGCCACGTTAGATAACGATAAATCTTGCACCCACTCGCCAATATACCAATTAACTGATCACAAATAAATCGCCCCTATTTTATATACAACATCTAGGTAGCGATACGCACACCTAACCGTGTTAGTTCCGTTACATCACTATACAGTAATACATACTGTGAATATCATCGGTTTGATAATTTTCATATAAAACAAACTTCGATTACTATTTTTTTCCAAAATTATTTTTTTTTCACCATGTAACACTTTATTTTAAATCAAAAATATATTTTTTTTTTACAAGTTTATATAAAAACTATATATATATATATATATATATATATATTAATATATATATATATATATATATATATATATATTTGGCGTTAACAATATAGAAAATTCCCAAACAAAATGGAACCTTTTCTCCACCAAATTCAACACAACAAACTCTTTTATATATATTTTTTTTTTTTTTTTATCAAAATAACAACTCAACTTTATCATCAAAAAACCAAGCTCGAATGACCAACAAAAAAAATTCGAGCGTCGCACAGCTCGTAAAACGTTTTAGAAGAAAATGCATCTCTCTTCTCTGTCTCTCCTTTGTACCAAATTTTCGTTGGTATTGTACAAAAGAGAGACATACAAGAAAAAAACATTTTTTTTCTAAAACGTTTCACTTTGCACACACTCGATGCGCATTGTTCTCTCTCTCTCGTCTTCTCTTCACCTCCGCGCCACCACACAATGGGGAACAAAACAAAACGTCGCGGGTGCGTTCACAGACAAACACAGAGGTGAATAAAAACATAAGAGAAGATGGACGAAACGAAGACAACAACTGGGGTGAATAAGATAAAAAAAAAAATCGTCGTTGCGACCATACAGTCGTAACAAACTTGTCGGACTGCTAGATAGTGGTGCCTCTATCAGTATATTGGGAAGAAACTCCTTAGAATTAATTGACTCGGAAAAAATCAAGGTAAAGAAAGTGTCTTCTGTTATTCGATGGGACGCCTATCAAAATTCTGGGCTACGTTGAAACCGAAATCTTTTACAATAACAAAACTAATCTCATTGGATTCTATGTCGTACCATAGTTTGGATGGCGTTTTATATCTGGACATTGACTTTTGGTCTAAATTAAATCTGGTTCCCATGCTAATAAATGAATTGGTCGTTGACAATTTAGATTCCTCTCAACATAAACTTAACAACGGGACGGTCAAGTTCAAGAACTTGAGCAGATTAAAAATTTATTTCCTTCTGACGTAATTGACGGGTTCGAGAGAACCACGCTCCTGGAACACACGATAGATGTCGGTCAAACAACACCGATCAAGCAGAGGTATTACAATGTTTCACCAGCCATCCAGGACCTTATGTCATGCTAAATCTGAAAGTCATAGAAGAATCCTAGTGAGGAAACAAAATGGCAAAGTTCGGCTATATTTGAATTCGTGGAAAAATAATCAGGTGACAATAAAGGATGCCTACCCTCTGCCTCTGAAAGATGGCTTGTTAGGGAGATTGCATCAAACCAAGTTTATAAGTTCGTTAGACCTCAAAGACGCCTTTTAGCAAATTCCATTGTCTGAGGGGTCGCTGCCCCTATCAGTTACACGATCATGTTTTCGTTTATCTGAACGATCTCCTCATCATGTTGGATATCTGGTTGGCGAGGATGGTCTCCGTATCGACCGTATGAGATGCCACTACTCAAGCAGTAGGTTACTAACTTAAGTAACTAAAATTCATCCTAAATTTCAACCATGAAATTAGAGAAGGTTGCCTATACAGGGTGTTTTGCAGGTGGACCGACAACGTTTTACGGCAGATTAAGGCGATCATTTAGAAGCTTTCATCCCATGGAACCGATGTCCTAAGTCTCACGGTAACTGAGATATGATATTTTTAAGTTTTTTTTTAAATTACTCAAAATCTCACATTTAAATAGTCATAACTTTTTTGTTTGTAGACTCAAAGATACGAAATAAATTCTATTGTATTCTGGAATGTAATTTTATTCGTAACAAATCATTATTTAATACAATTGGTTTAATAAAAATGAGTTATTATGGGCTTCTAAAACCTAAAAAATGTATAAAAGAATAAAAAATGTCTACCTTCTATATGCATTTAAAAAAAAACTAGCAATTGTTTCGAAATAACTTTTGTTTTAAAAACTTCTCTAGTTTATGCCCTTTCCAACGGTATGCAACGTGTCATAGAAATCATGCACTTTGTGGTCAAAATAAGAGATACTATTTCGCCGGGGTCAGGTTTAAGAATATACCTTTTAAGTTATTGATAAATTTTTAATCAACTTCGTTTATTAAATTTTGTTTTAAATGACCTAATCCACTCTTTATGCATGCAATGTACATTTTTCTTATCTCCAAGGTTGTTGTACAGAATTTCAGAATTTTTAATTTTGTTAAATGCGGCGCTTATCGTTTCAATTAAAATTTCTATTGTGGGTACTTTTGTTGCGTACAGTAATGGCTTAGCAGGTCCCTAGACGTAAAAATCCAAGGGTGCGGGGGGACTGTGCGGGCTAAGGAACAGGGTCATCCCTATTAGGGTCACCATTATTTAATTAGTAAATAAATAAATAAAGACCCCCTACCAATATGAGTTTGGGAATGAATTGCTTCTATTGTTCCAATTCCAAAAAGTGATATTGTTGCCAGTCTTAAGGATGTTCGACCAATAAGTATATTACCTGCCCTTTCTAAGGTGTTAGAAAAAGTAATGCAAATCCAGATTCTGCAGCATTTTAAAGATTTTGATTTTCTTTGTAAATTTCAGTCAGGGTATAAGCCTGGGCATAGTACTACAACGGCTTTGGTACACATTGTTGACGATCTTTCTTCAATTTTGGATGGGCATGGTTCGCAAGCTTTATTGGTTTTATTGGATTTCTCTAAGGCGTTTGATAGTGTTAATCATATACTTCTACTTCAAAAACTTTATTTATATTATAAATTTTCTGGATCCGCAATTAATTTATTGTACTCTTATTTGCATAGTCGGGAGCAGTTTGTAAAGCATGGTGTTAACTGCTCTAGCATGGGTAGAGTAACTTTAGGTGTACCACAAGGATCAATTCTGGGTCCGTTGCTTTTTTCTATATTTATAAATGATCTTCCGTGGCATATTCATCATTGTTCTTTTCATCTCTATGCAGATGATTTACAATTGTACATCGGATGTAAACCTTTTGGATTGAATGAGGCTGCAATGAAATTGAACGAAGATCTTCGTGACATTTTATTATGGGCTAAACATAACTCTCTAGCGCTTAATCCTAATAAAAGTAAAGCATTATTTTTATGTAAAAATAATTCGAACATTATTAAGCCTACTATTGTTTTGGGTGATGACACAATAAAATTTGTTCCAACTGTTAATAATTTAGGGCTGATATTAAATTCCAAACTGACTTGGTGTGACCATATTAGCACATTATGTCAACGTGTAAACTATAGTTTATATTCGCTAAGATTAATAAAAAAAATATGTCCAATTCAGTTGCGAGTATATTTGATTAAAAGTTTGGTTGTACCTTTGTTTACGTACTGTGATGTGATTTATAGCCGATGTGACAGTTCCTCTCTGCGACAACTAGAAATTACATTTAATAATTGTATTCGATACGTTCATGGCCTCAGAAAATTTGATCATATTTCTGGTTTAAAAACTTCTATTTTGGGATGTACTTTGTTCGAGTATTATCATTATAGAACAGCTGTATTTATTTTCAGAATTATTACCTCTGGTTTGCCTTTATATCTCTATGAAAAATTAAAATTTTCCAGGTCTCTGCGCACTAGAAACATCAATTTGCCCCTTAACAAAAGTAATATTTATAATAATTCGGTTTTGATGAATGCGTTTATTGTTTGGAATGGTTTACCCTATGAACTTAAAAATATTAATTCTCTTAAAATTTTTAAAAAACTTGTGTTTTTAACTTTATTGAGAAATTATTAACGTAATTTTAATTTGTAATAATATGTTCATACCCCTTTGTAAATAATTTTGTATATTGATGATGATTGTTAATTTTTTTTTTTCTTTTGTGATTTTGTTTTCTTTTTTGTAGTATAAAAGCTTCGGCTTATGCTTGTAAATATATTTATATATATATAATAAATAAAAAAAATAAATAAAATAAATAAATGAATCATCCATATATTCTCTTACCGTTCGTTGGTTATGTGCCCGACAGAATCCTCGTCAAAAGCTTGTAATATTCTTCTATCGACTGCAACATTATGTTGCTTCACACTCGAGACTCGTGAAAATGAAAGCTGCCGCTTTTCCTCAGACATCGATAGGTTGTTGAGCAGGTTTCGTGGTACGGTAAACGTCAATCAGAATATCACTCTCAATTCTTCTCGTTTTACTCGCATTGCAATTAGCACTGCCATACGTCAACAACATGTCAGCATATTCTTCGTTACTAAAGTAAGGTACCGTAACAACAGCGAAGACAAACGCAAGAAAAAATTCTTAACAATTTAACTTAAGTCCGGGATATAACCAACGAACGGTAATAGAGTACTTGGATGATTCATTCCCAAACTCATATTGGTAGGGGGCTTTATTTATTTATTTACTAATTAAATAACGGTGACCCTAATAGGGGTGACCCTATTCCTTGGCCCACACGGTCCCCAAACCTCAAACCATTGAGTTTCTACGTCTGGGGACCTGCTAAGCCATTACTGTACGCAACAAAAGTACCCACAATAGAAATTTTAATTGAAATGATAAGCGCCGCATTTAACAAAATGAAAAATTCTGTACAACAACCTTGGAGATAAGAAAAATGTACATTGAATGCATAAAGAGTGGATTAGGTCATTTAAAACAAAATTTAATAAACGAAGTTGATTAAAAATTTATCAATAACTTAAAAGGTATATTCTTAAACCTGACCCCGGCGAAATAGTATCTCTTATTTTGACCACAAAGTGCATGATTTCTATGACACGTTGCATACCGTTGGAAAGGGCATAAACTAGAAAAGTTTTTAAAACAAAAGTTATTTCGAAACAATCGCTAGTTTTTTCTAAATGCATATAGAAGGTAGACATTTTTTATTCTTTTATACATTTTTTAGGTTTTAGAAGCCCATAACTCATTTTTATTAAACCAATTGTATTAAATAATGATTTATTACGAATAAAATTACATTCCAGAATACAATAGAATTTATTTCGTAACAAACAAAAAACAAACAAACAAAAAAGTTATGACCATTTAAAGGTGAGATTTTGAGTAATTTAAAAAAAAAAACTCAAAAATATCATATCTCAGTTACCGTGAGACTTGGGACATCGGTTCCATGGGATGAAAGCTTCCAAATGATTGCCTTAATCTGCCATAAAACGTTGTCGGTCCACCTGCCAAACACCCTGTATATATGAACAAGAAAAAAAGAAGAAACGAAAATAAATTTGACGTAGGTGAGTTTTTTTCGGAGTATATAAAGCTCGCGCGATGGTAGTTTTTTTTGGCTTGTGAAAAATAGCTGGAGCTCGCAGAAATATTATAATTAAATGCAAGTGATTTTATCAAATTAAATCAAATAATTTTATTTTTCATATGTATAATAAAATCAAAAAAAAAAAAAATCGATCTAAGGACTAAAAGTTAAGTGGTGTGTGAGGGATATTCCCCAAAAACAGTAAATAGTTATAAAAATATGGATGTGTAATTAATTAATAAATGATTAAAGATTAATGTATGTACATTTAGTGGAAACATACCAAACCTAGAAAAATAACAATTGCCAATGCCGTGATATACATTTGGATTAGACGTTATGGAGTTCCAATGGAACTTCATTCAGTTCAGCCGTGGAACTTTGAATCAGTAGTTTTCCAAGAAATGTGATGTTAATCTCAAAATAAATATTTCCGCTAGCGATTCCGTTCTGTCGAGTGTCTAGTCTTATATGAAGCGAGGATCGGACTTAATCCAAATAATCGAGATCTCCAGAAATTTCATTCACTCGCCATTTCAATTTCAGCTCCATTTGCTAGAAAAAGGCTCGCTTGTACGTACCATTCGGTACTATTATTATTTGTGCGAATGCCGCTTACATTTTACTTGCTATTTTGCTTGGAGTAGTAACGAGATGCATATTTTTTTATATTGGAAAATCTACAAATTTGACTTGAAAAATATTTATTTAAGAATATAAAATAAAATAAATCCGCATTGGATTTGAAAATTTGAAATATAAAAGTAAAGTAACAAATAAAAAATCACAGAGAGGCATACAATTGCCTTAACCTATTTTTAAAATTATCTTTAGTTAAACAAAAATCATATAAATAGTTAATTGTATTGAAACTTTTACACATCATCTTCACTGGTTCATTATCGTCATAGTTGGTTCTGTGTCTATCTAAGTGGAGGAAGTCATGATTTTTTAGTTGTCTACCGCAGAGCCTTTATTTTAATTGACTTTAGCACATGCGGTGCATCGATTAGATCTAGTAGGAGATTACCAATAAATGAACTTTTTAACAATTCGCGTCTATTTTCAAGAGATGTCAAGCTGTATGTCTTGCACCCAGTTAAATATGGTGTTTGTCGCTGTATGTTCACGTGGTGTGGTAGATTATGGTCATAAACACATCCGTCCTACCAGGGACCTATAGCATTCTGAAATTCAGACCAACCATTTAGCTCCAGGTGTCTGGCGGATAATTGACTAAAAATTGTATGTGGTTTGATCAAATGTGAAGAATTGTTTGCTTTAGGGTAAGTCGGCCATCTTTGTGGAACCTGAACCAGTTCTCGGCGTAACTATGTCGTTTTTCTAAAAAAAAAATCTAGAATTCGACATCGGAAAAAGACCTAGTTTCTTTTAAGCTATTATACATTAACAGGTATTTATTTAGTGTAGTGGAGTCAACTAGGAAACTGTTGAACACTTATAATTCTTGTCGTTCTTACTTCCTTTATAGATCACATTACTTCGACTGCCTTTTTCTTTTTGAGGGTCAGTTAACAACACTTAAGGTGCAACGAAACCGTCTTCGAGACTGTCTCAATGGAATTTGCTACAATTTGCCGATGTAACAATCTAAAACAAAAGTATTCAATTCAAAATCCACAGTTGAAGGCTGTAGAATCTGTAAGAATCTGGAGTTATAAGAACAAAAGATGGCTGATGTTCTCTCATGGCAAACCTACTTCTGGATTCTATTACTAGATGAAAAAACTGGAAAACACTTGTTCTCGACGCTATTCTCACAGAAAAACACGGAGGAGTTATACTCCTTATCTTAATTCTATGATCTTATAATGAAATACCGTACTCATATGTCCACCAGTTAAACAGGTGGCCTTCTCAAATGTGAAAAATATCTTAATTAAGCTCTATTAAATGTGCTTGCATGCTTGCGTCAAAACCCGTGGCGAGCTGCAGCTATCGGGGGGGGGGGGGGGGGTCACAGGTGGTGGATAGTGAACGGCCTAGGTAGGTAGGTTAGCGGTGAATTAAATAAGCCGTCCCCAACCGCAGCTCTGCTGGGAGGAGAGTCTCAGAGAACGGGGGAGTGGTTAACCTCTGTTCACTAAATTCTGAGTGCCTAGGATACCCAGTAGGGAAAGGCGAACTGATGGCGCCATAAAACCATCGACCATAACCACGGTGAACTGAGCATCACGTCTCCCTGTGCTCCCGGGCCTCGAGGTAGTGAGTGGGGAACCCTATAAACGGTAATCCCATGAATGAAGTGGGTCCCATTTGTTTGGGATATCCATATGAATGGGTGAATGAGTGAGTGAATGTGGGAGGAGGGCGAGGGTGCGGAGGGTGGGGTGCTCGGTAAGCCAATGGGCTGGATTAAGATGTTACGCGACCCGTGTTGATGATCGGCTAGACTGGGAGCCCATTTAACAAAGCGCAGTCGTGAACGGAGCCCTCTGGATACCTGGCGACCTCCAGTTGTATTTAGCCTTGCTTGCGTACACGGATCTCTGCGCAGGTTGACCTGTATTTCTCCGATACTCGTGGTAGAAACATGGAAAAAACAAAAGAAATTAAAATTAAAGGGGCCGGCACCCTTCAAAAACCGGAAGAAGTTAGCAACTCTAACCGTAAAGGTGGGGCTTCATCATCAGGCTTAAGCGACACTTTGGCATCGAAGCCAGGTGGAAGCGGAACCGTTAAAGGAAATAAGGGGGGATTGAGGGAGATCCCTCAGACAAAACGTCGATATAGGAAGAGATTGTCGGCGTATAGAATTTTAGAAAAACTGGCTGTGACCCCTGAGGGGCAGCTTACAGTAGAACAACGAGGATCTGTGGCATGGGCTAAAAAAACTGTCGGCTGTGACAGCTCGGAAAGAGCCTTCAGGCAGAAAAGACGTCGGGTGCTCCTAGGGATCAAAAGCTGAAGCTATTCAGTGAGATCCTAAAGGAGCACGTGTTGGTGCTAGCCGTCATTGACAGAAGTCAGGAAGATGGGAGCATCACGTCAGAGAAATGGAGAGTAGTGTTTAATGCACTAAACTCCTTTTTTCTGCTGATCCTGAGAGAAAATCCGGGATCCCCCCCGTCCTGCAGAGATGCGGGATGGTACCAAGGGCGCGTGAAGTTGACTGCGTGCGCGGATCAGAGATCGGTCGACCTTTACAAAAGGGCAGTGGCCGAAGTAGGCGAGGTGTGGCCGGGCGCGAGGCTTGAGGCAGTCTGCAGGGAGGAAATCCCGAGCAGACCGAGGGTACTTGTTTGGCTGCCAACTGAGCCGGTTAAAATAGAAGAGATGCTCGAGATCATTCAGGCCAGTAATTCCGATCTTCCAACGGAAGACTGGAGGATTATAAAGCGAGAGGAAGCTAAGGGAGGCTTTAGATTGGCTATCATGCTGATTAATAAAGAATCCCTGGCTTCCCTTGCAAAATTAAAGGGAGTGATCAACTTCGGGTTCAGGTCGATCACTCTCAAAGTATATAAAAAGGACGAGACCGACGCAACTGCGAAAGACCAGCCTGGGGGTGACGGCGAACGGACCCAGCAGGAGACAGTCAAGCGGGCTGAGGACGGCCAGGAGAGTGATGCTTCGGCTCTCGGGAGCATAGTTAGGGGAGGTAGCCTCCTCTCTCTGGAGCCTGATGGGGACATCCTGTCAGGCTCTCGACGAAAGGAAGACAGCGTCCGGAACAATGGCACTATCCTGATGCAGGGAGTGCAGGAAGAGGTGAGTAAGGTCGACTACAATGGTTAGCATTGTACAAATAAACCTACATCACACGAAGGCTGCCTCGGCAGCTCTCGTGCTCAGACTGACTAAGTCAGATGAGGATTTAGTGTTAATCCAAGAACCTTGGATTAACAATAACAGGATCTGTGGCCTCAGAATGAAAGGGTATAAATTACTATAATCAAGCAACTCTGCGAAGATCAGATCGTGTATTTTAGCGAAAAATAATTTGAATATTTTTCTTCTTCCACAATTTAGTAGCGGAGACGTTACAGCGGTGAGCGCTGAGGTTGGCTGTGGAAAGCTATGGCTAGCCTCAGCCTATATGGATCGCGAGATGTGCGCATCACACAATCTGGGGAAGCACAGACATCAACGAGAGGGGTGAGTTATTATTTGATTATTTATTAAATACCAACCTTTTAGTTTGCAATATTGGACGAGAACCGACATTTATTGTTAAAAATCGACAGGTGGTTTTAGATGTCACCTTTGGGTCAGAAACGATCTTTCATATGATCAGAGGGTGGAGAGTGGCGAAAGAGCACTCATTCTCTGATCATCGATATGTAATTTATAGCCTCGACATTAAACCTGTTACCCGGAAATCCTTCAGGAATCCCAGAAGGACAAACTGGAACAAATATGGAGATGTGTTGAAGGAACTACTGCCGCTGGAGGTTCCTGGACTTCCGGCGACAGTAGAGGAGTTAGATGGCATGGTTGATCTTGTCACAAAGGCATGCAATCTTTCATTTAATGCTGCGTACCCCCTAATAAAGCCTAGGGGCAGGCAGAAACCGATATGGTGGCCCAAGGAGTTGGGAACATATCGGAGTGTGTAGGAGAGATTTTAATAAAGCTAAGAACATAAGGGAGGTTCGGGATTGGGACTCCTATAAGGAGGACCTCAGAAGGTACAAAAAAGAGTTGAGGAGGGCACAAAGGGGGTCTTAGAGATTCTTCTGTTGTAGAATGGAGGAGGCCTCTGAGACTTCTCGCCTTAGGAAAATTCTAGCAATTAACCCAATCAGTCCTAGTTATTTAATTAGACCAGACGGGTCATGGACAACTTCAAGTGCGGAATCATTGGAGCTCCTCATCGAGACCCATTTTCCGGGAAGCTTTGAAGACTCGACAGAGCCTGGAGCTAATCGAGTAACACCTTCAATAGAGATGGAGGGCATCGCGGATAAGCAGCGAATCCGTTGGGCGCTGAACGGGCTTAAATCTTATAAATCAGCGGACCCGGATCGGATTATACCAGCAGAGATCCAGAGGAACTCAACAGTCATCCTCCCCTGGCTGGAAGGTATCTTCATGGGATGTCTGAAACTGGTATATATTTCCTAAAAAATGGACGGAGGTCAGAGTGGTCTTTATCCCGAAATCGGGAAAAAGCTCGCATGCCTATCCAAAGGATCTGAGACCTATAACTCTATCATCGTTTCTTTTGAAAACCCTGGAAAGGTTGGTAGATATAGGTATTCGATCAAAAATTGAGCCCAGGAGTTGGGCAATGTCACAGCATGTGTACTGTAAGGGAAAGTCGGTGGATACAGCTCTGCACGTTCTAGTACGCATGATTGAGAAGTCAATTTACTCGCAAGAGTTCTGTATGGTAGCATTTCTCGACATTGAGGGTGCCTTTAATAATGTTAAAACGGAGGCGATCATGGAAGGATTGCTATTTTTGAACGTGGACTACCCCATATGTAGGTTGATAAATCAGATGCTGGTTAGCAGGATTATTACCTCGAAACTGGGGGAGGCCACCATTAGAAGGCGGGTGGTTAGAGGAACCCCGCAAGGAGGTGTAATGTCCCCCTTTCTTTGGAGTGTTGTGATGAATGGATTGCTATTGGAACTAGAAGGAGAGGGATAGGGGTCCGTGCTGGGGATAGGGGTTGTAGCGTATGCGGATGATGTAGCGATAGCTGTCTCAGGCAAATATCTGGATACGATTAGGGATGTTATGCAGAATGCACTCCTAATCGTTACGAAATGGGCCAGCAAATGTGGATTAAGGATTATCCCCTCCAAGACAGAGCTGGTACTGTTTACTAAGAAATATAAAATTCCGGTAGTTAGTCCTATTACCGTGAACGGCATTAGACTGGCTTTTGCTGACAGAGCGAGAATTCTGGGCATAATCTTGGACGGTAAGCTAAGCTGGAAGCCTAACATTGTAGAAAGGGTAAATAAGGCTAATGTAGCCATTTACTCGTGTAAGAACGCCATAGGGAAGAGATGGGATCTAAAACCAGAGCTGGTACACTGGCTCTATACCGCTGTGGTAAGACCTGTGCTGATGTACGGGGTGGGTGTGTGGTGGCCAGCTCTGGAGAAGGTAACATATAGGAAGATGTTGGAGAAGGTGCAAAGAACGGCCTGCATGATTATAAGCGGGGCGCTTAGGACAACACCTACACGCGCTTTAGAGGTTATGTTTCACCTTATTCCAATCGAGTTTTTTGGTCAGCAGATGGCAGCCAATGTGGCTACAAGGCTCTCGGCTGTCTCTCAGTGGAAGTGTCTTCAGGCGGGACACTCAACGATAGTTGGATCGCTAAGGGAAGAACTGGCGAATCTAGATTATATTAAACCAACGTTGTGTTTCGATAAAGTTTTCCGGACCATCTGTCCTTCGAGAGAATCCTGGAGGAACGGATCAATACTGGAAAACGAGGCACTGCAATTTTTCACGGACGGTTCTAAGCTAGACGGCAAAGTAGGAGCCGGAGTGTTCTGTGAGAAGCTTAATGTTAATATTTCCGTTCGTCTCCCTGACTACTGCAGCGTGTACCTGGCTGAAGTGGTGGCGATAGGCGAAGTCGGGACATGGTTGAAGCATAACGTGGTATCCGTTAGGGATATCGCGATTTATGTGGACAGTCAGGCGGCGGTCAGATCGCTACACGAAAAAAAACTGGTTCCAACGAAGAAAAAACTGAATGATTCAAGAAAAATGAGCACTTGATTTTCAGCTAAGATAACTATTTCATAATGCAAACTTTCAATTTCTTCATTTGATGTTTCTATTTAAATATTGAAATAATATTGTTTTTATTGTTGAAAGAAATTCAATTTCTTAAAGCAAGAAAATATTATTTTGTAGAGCAAATCGCTTTTCTTAGTTTTTAATATCTATTTCTTCATTAAAGATAACAATTCTTGTTTTAAGGTGACCGTATCTCAAAATACAATAAATTGAGGCTTGTATTAAGAAATTTTTCATATAATTATATGATCTACATTTCTTTAGTAAAGAGTCATTTTCTTATAATTAAAATGCAATTTCTGCCAGAAAACATTTTTTTCGTGATAGAAGAACCCATTTATAAATTGTAGAGAAGGAATTGCTTTTCAAACGCCTTTCTTGGAAAAGCTTTAGAATTTCTAGATTGCAGAAAGTAACTTCTGAAAGCTTTAAAAGTATTTCTTGTTTCCAGCTATTTTTCCTGTTTATTGCAGCAACATTAAATATAATTTCCAAAATAATAACAATAGAATTTTATTACATATTTTTTATTTTTTAGAAATATAAAAATTCGATTTAATATTAATTAGCTATGTCATACAAATTATAATAATAAATACAATAATAAAATACAAATTTAATTAAATAGAAGACATAATTAGCTTCAATATTTTTACGCTATGATTTATCAAGAAAACTTTACAACTAGTTTTTACAATATCAACAATAATGAAAAGTTTAATATTTTGATAGCTTAACTCACACACATTTTAACATGCAGCAACAAATAAACGTCGGTAGGTTTTGAAAAAATTAACATTTAAATTAACAGCTAAACATTAGTTTTTGGTTTATCGTCGTACCTGTAATTTCTGCAATAATGAATTTATTTTTATTTTTTTGCATTAAGATTACTATAAATTTATTTTTCAATTAGCCGATCTTCCGGAGCTTACATTAGTGGTTTCTATGCTTGTTGTATAAAAAGCCTGCTGGCTTTTACCTGCTCTATAATACAATTCCTGAAAATAAGACAATAATTAGCAATGATTTTTATATATAATTCATTGTTAGTTACCTTCTTTTCTCCAGGAATAAATGCTCGATATCACTAGCAATTGTGCTTAATAAATCAGCTGATACAGGGTTTTTGACCAATATATCCTCAACTGTAGATACTAGTAGATAGCGGGTCCTTCCGTCGAGCTGTAGTAGAGTTGCTGCATTAAAATGTTTAAGATTTTAAACCCTTTGGTTGAGTCGAGAAACTGTTCAAAACTGCTGATGATATTTGTCCACTTGACGGAGAAGAGAGGGCTGGTTTATACTGTGTCCTGAACCAGTCATACAACGATGAATTTACAGAACCAGTTACTGTTGCTATTTAAATTTAGTATTTTCGTCAGCAATTTCTCTGATTAAAAAAATTTAAATTAAACTCTAAAATCATTATGCACAAATTACACACACAAAACACACAAAAAAGAGCGATCAATTGCGTTAATTTAAATTATAAATATATGTAATATATATATATAAATATATATATATATATATATATATATATATATATATATATATATATATATATATATATATATATATATATATATAACTTACATTTAATTGCTTAGCTTCACCTTAATTATTTTTCAAAACTATTTTAAAACATTTTATTTGACAATCACAAAAAAAACACGCTGATTCTATTAAACTGTTCAAGATATAATAAATATTACTTATTTTATTTATATTTCTCAAATGTTTCATCGTTTTCTTGATTTAAAAATTATAGAGTGTACATTGAAAAATCCTTTTCTATAATTAAAAGTATTCTCTCAGCATGAGGACATACATATTAAACCAAGAAATATTATGTTGAAGTTTAAAAAATTACTTTTTTGTGATAAGAAAAACTTTTCTTGAAGTAACATAGCAAATTGTATTGAAATTATTGAAATTTCTATCTTCATTAAAGAAAACTTGGAATAAGTAAAGATTCATTATTTCTTCATTCAAGATAACTTTTTTGAAATTCTAGAATTCATTAGTTTATCAGAAAGAGAAATAATTTTTTTATTATCAAGAAACGTTTTCAATTTTAAAATGTTGTATTTTAATAAAATTTATGTTTTTGTTTTAAGGAAATATTAAATTTCTCGTTTTAAGAAAAGGAAAGATTAAATTAAAAGTATTTCTCTTCAAACTAAATTTTTTCTCTTATTATAAAGAATTTATAGCAACGATAAATACAAGAAAAATAATTCTCAAGATGGAATTTAATGTTAAAACTTCAGTCAAGAAATAATGCTCTTCGTAAGAAAATTATTTTTATAACTAGAAAAACTGGTATGGACATAGAAATTTGGTTTTTAAATTAAACAAACATATTTTTTATTAAATAAAGAAAAATATTTCTTTAAGATAGTAAGCTTATTTTTTTCCGTGTAGAGGCGGTTTGTCTGAAGTCACGGGTGGTGCTGGATTGCCGATCATCTCTTAATGAGATGAGCGAGTATTTCAGTATCCAGATAATCTGGGTCCCTGGTCACTCGGACATCACGGGAAACTGCAGGGCGGACGAACAAGCTAGGTACGGTACGACTCTCCAGATGAACCGGAAAGGGCCGGTCTGGGGAAGCCTATAGCAGCGCTTATCGGTGCTCAGTAAAAAGGCAATTGCCTTGACAAACGAGAGGTGGACCAACACCCTGACGTGCAGGGTAGCAAAACAGGTTTGGCCGAAACTGGACCTGCGGCGCTCCAAAGCACTAGTATCCCTGGGAAAACGAGAGGTAGGATTGGTCGTAGGGACCACTTCCTATGCTCGTGTCCGGCACTATCATACAGAAGGCATAAGTATTTAGGTGTGTACAGTATGGATAGCCTTTCGCAACTCGCGGGCTGTGGAATGCGAGATATTTTCCGCTACATAAGTAGCTCTGGATGGTTTCAGCAGGAGTAAAGGGGAGATAGGATCCTGTGGTATCACAATGGGCCACTACTGGCCTGGGTGTGCGATAGCAGCCACTCTAACTTAACCTAACCTAACCTTGCGTCAAAAGGATTCACCGAGTCTATACAAACTTTCAACAGGCACAATAGCACAAATGGCAAGAAACTGTAAATCACGCTCAAGTGTCTAAGAATTTAGTTTCTTTCTCTATGTAATCTAACAACATCCGGCTATATGTCGTCGGGGAAGGGACATTATCTGACCTCTTCAAAATAACATGTCTGTAACACTGTTTGGCTTTCCGTGGGAGTTGGGAAAGATATTTACATATCATTTTTACCTGAATTCTCCTTTTCGCGCCTACTGATGCAATTTATTGAGTGTAAATATTTTCGAGGACAAACAAGGAAAGGTTGTTTTCAGAAGTTTTGTCTAACCAAATTCAGACCAAATTTTTGAATAAGCAGGTGATATCGTCCATCTCGGTCGAATACAAAACATTATCAAGAATAGTTTAATACCGCTTATCCGCCACGCGAAATGACTGGGTTTGAAGGTGACGAATAATAAAACAAAATATCTATCAACAGTAAAGGTATGCGATCAAAATATCTCTCACAACCTCAAAAACTTGCACTTTGTACTCAAAAGAGTTTGGGTTACATGTTATAATATTCCATTTTCCATATCTTATCGAAGTTTATGTTTCGTTTCTCTAGAATGAAACTGGACACTGTTTCATTTTTTGTCTCATTCAGCAGTCTGCTAGATTAAAAGATTGTGATATTTTGAATCAATTTCTATCACCAAATAGCTTGTTTTCGATACATGTCCCAAATGTTTTTTATTTTTGCCAACCAATTCGAGGACGTACGGCTATCCGTCTGATTTTCGTAGAACATCTATACATTGCATAGCTCCGTGCCAGCCTCTAATACCGGTATGGAAGGTAGCAGGCTCATGAGTTCTGCACTCCGACAGGAGGTCATAGTTCTATTATTTTTCTGAACAGGAAAATTCCCTCTTGCAACTGGTCCGGTCCCTATCGGGGTTCAACCCAGTACCTCCCAATTCAAACGCCAAAGCTTTAATCACTGGGCCGTTTGTCGGTACCTGTCGCACTTTCTGGCTTTTTCTGGGAATAGGGTATAGGAAAAATATTTTCATAACATTTTTATTAACATTATTGTATTTTACAGACTGACCCGCACCTGTTCTGAATCTAATTTTTGTAAATATTTATACTAAATTATTTCCATTTTAGTTGGCCGCAGAAAAATTAAATTTTGATAAAATTTTATACAATTGCCTATTCCGAGGGAAAACCCAAATAGTGCCTGGACAAAATTATGGAAAAAAATGATATGCACATTAACGGTGGGGAGTTTTAGAGGGATTTCACTTTTTTAATAGACAAGTAGCAACATCTTTTTCACCAACATCAAGCTACCATTGTGTTTGGGTTAACACAAATTTTGGCGACGGCTTGGGCCGCTTGGGTACATTATAAAAGAAAGTTGAAAATGGAATGAAGTTAATTCTCACCCCCGGCATGCCAGTATGAGGTATGAGCTCAAAATTGGATATGTGGTTGGCAAAACTATATTGTAAACAACAAATAAATAATTCAATAATTAATTATAGTAGCCTTGGGAGCTGTCTACGATTCAATGAACCAATATAATTCTTAAATCCAAAATCAAAACTGTTTACAGAAATAAAAAAAAAGCATTTCAAGCCAGAAAGCTTACCGTTCAGAACCCTAAGAGAAACATTAGAACTCTAACATTGAAGTGGTTTGTAAAGCCAGTGACATCAGCAAAGGAAATTACTTGATATTTTCTGAACGTGATACGTATGAACAATGTGTGATAAACAAGGTGTGGGTATACGTATTAATAAAAAGCTAAAGCAATGAAGGTTTTAATGGAATGAAAACCAGTTAGTACCAGAGTGAAGAATCCCGATTTTATAAATATGAAAAAAAAATCATCATGCTATGTTAGGACCCAACAAAAGACGCAGATAACAACCAAGGTTGAGTTCTATGAACAACGAAATTATTCACGTCATTACAAGAGGTCAGCGCAATATCAAGACAAATTGAAAGAAATTTAATAGTGCAACAGTGGAAACAACCCGAAGGCGCCTATATCAAAATAGCTATACCAACCACTCATGCACAAAGAATAAGCACGCAGTCCTTGGATATGTTGATGGAAATTATAAAAAACGCCGACAACTCAGTTTGCAAATGCACTATACCAACATTTTGAGTTGAAACGTCAATACGAAAATACGGCACGAGAAATCAAGAAAATCCACTTATTGCCAAGTGATCAAAAAAGAGGCTGCAGCAACCAGGGACATGCGCGTACTTCATCAATGCATGCTTATGAATACGGGATGCGTCTGGTCAAACCTTAACAAGCACAATAGAAAGGGTGGAAGGAATTTTTGGAGAGAACACCACAAAAGATGCAACTCTTACTCCATCCACCGACGGTGTTAGCCGTGAGCGCTATTGTTAAAATAAACAATAACGAGACTTCTGGAACTGACCATATACCAGCTAAAATATTCAATTACATATCCGCAGCTGTACGTGCTTCTATTAAAAATTGCTTGTGTTGTATGGCCAATTTCAATCAGTATTGAAAAAATAAACACCTTAAAATGATGTTGGAACTGGAACACATTTATATTTGATAAAATCTAAGCCATAAATTTATGTAGCAATGTCATCTAAAATCTATAAAAAATATGTTTTTGTACACTTGACCACCAAAGTACTGGTTTGATTATAAATCGTGCAGCAAGCCAAAATATTGGCTTAACATCTCAACAATAATGTTTGTAATAAATATTTTAAAATTATCGGAAAATTCGTGGTAATTGTTTGGACTGCTGTACCATCATCTATCTCTGGCACAACAGCATTATCCTATAAATTTTAAAATATTTTTTAAGTAACCACATGGTGATAGCATGCGGTTTTATATTTTTGTGTGCACTTTTTTATTATCACTACGATTACTATTATTATTATTATTATCATTACTATGTTATATGTATTATGTTTAGTATACATTCGAGTGTGTAGAACATTTTTAATTGCAATATTTTTTAATTTGTGAAATGCAGTAAGTTAGTTATAAGAAAAGACACACGTAGCTACAAATAAAAGCTTTGTGGTTTTAATGAAATATTAACAATGAGGTACATAAAGCAGTTTTAACACATATCCCATATAATGGAAGGGCAGACCAAATTCCGGATATTTTTTATTATGTGAAAATTGAATTAAAGATTTTTGTTTTATGATTATGATTTTCACAGTTAAAATATTATTTATTCAATTACACAAATAGCATTTATCCTTAATTATTATTATGACTCAAACAAATAACTCACCGGTTGTCGAAAAATCATCCACTCACATTGCACATATCTCTCAGCCCAGGGTACCCAAAGGGCTTCGCAAAACCAACGTGGCAAACTAACTTGGCAAAACCAAGCAATGAGTACAACAAATACGGAATGTAATACGCCAGATGGTACACTGTAGCAGAGATTCTGCCAAATTCACACTCTTCGGATGTTAGCCCAATGGATTCCAGGGTAGGCCAATCATTGTTTAACCCATTTGGTCGAAGCTCCACACTATCAAGATCACCAAGATTTTCAACTGGACATTTCTTGTAGCACGAGAAGAAAAACGGCGAACTCCGTAAACAATTAAAAGAAATAAGGGAATTTACAACTAAATTGAAAGAAGAATTTACAATTTTAAAGAAAGAGAATGAAGAACTATGAAGTAGAAGAATGGAATAATCCATTCCATAAGTATGAAGAAGTATTAGAAAGAGAAACAAATTTGGTGTTGAACCGGAATAAAATACCAAGTAAGAAAAGGAAAGCTCACCAGAAATGGAAGAAATTTTACCATCAATACTAGCTCTAATATTAATGTCGTTGGAATATACTAAATTTCTCCACTATACAATCGATTATGAAATCAGTTACGGTAGCCAAGTACAAACTCATAAATCTAAGCAATGACGGTGGCATCAATGGTTTGCCTCTGAGGATAATCTAGCTGTAACTTAGAAATTTTCACTTAACCAGCGCGAAAGAGTAAATTATTGAGGATCTCAAGCAAAAGGGTTGTCAAATAGGAAATGCTGTAAACATCATTAAGAAACAAAAAAGAGAAACTGAACAAGGAGTTCAAATCAACAAAAAAATGTTTCCATTATTCATTCTCACTTTTAAAAACAAACAAAAAGTTGGAGGATGTGTATAATATCAAGGCAATACTTAACATGAGAGTTAAAATAGAACCATTGAAAAAAATGCCAAGTTTTTACTTGAAATGTCAACTTTTTCGACTCGAATATTTGAAATTTTACATAATAACAAATTCATCAAACAATTGAAGAATATACTACAGAAAACGGATTTGTAATTCTCTTGATCAACATTTTATCAGGTGCGCAACTAAATTTCCGGGTTTAATACATAGATCGTGCTAGCGACACGTCTAGTTGTCATTTATGTCAGAAGTTGTGTTTTGTTCATAGTGTGGACAGTTGTTAACTATAACCAGTAGTTGTAATACCGGCACATACCGCAATATCGCAAACAAAAACATTTTTTCTAAGAAAGAAAATGTGGAGTTTTGTGCCACGCAAATTGCTTTTGTGGGAAGCTTTACTTTTCTTTTCTTTTTGCGGAGACATTAAACACGACTCAAAAAGGTATTTCCAAACGTTTACATGACTATGGGAAAAATTCAAAAGGAGTTTTGTAAGAATCCTAAATGTAAAAAATCGTGGCTTTCACCTGGCGAATCATCAACAACGACGGCACGGCCAAACCGCTTCAGAAAGAAGAAAATGCTCTGTGATTGGTGGAACCAAAAATGAATCATGTACTTTGAGCTGCCGAAACAGGGAGAATGAGCAATGAGCAATGCTACCGACAACAACTTGTCAATCTGAACTATGACGAGCAATGCAAAACGGCTAGAATGAGACACGAGACATGAACGAGTGATATTGCAGTACGACAACGCTCCATGCCAACGCATTCCCATCGTCCAGGATACCAACTAAACACTGAGATGCGATCTTCTATACCGCACCCGCCTATAATCGCCAGACCTACCCCCTCGGATTATCACTTGTTCCGGTCGATGGCGCTAGGCTTGACAGGGCTACACTTGGCCAGTTTCGAAAAAGTGCAAAATTGGTTGGATGAATGGTTTCGGTCCACTAATTCCATACTCGAGGTGAAATATCTTTAACTTTGTTGTTGTTTTAATACATTTTGTGTGATACCATGGTATTTTTTCCGAACTAATTCCCGATGTGATGTGTGCAGTCTAAACCATTTTTTATATAATTCTATTGAAATTTTCCATTTTTCATTATTCAAACAAACCCGGAAATTTAGGTGAGCACCTTATATAAAACAAAAACACCAGCTCGTGCATGAGTATTTCAAAAAAGTACTCCAGGAGATAGCGACGTAATTTTCAAAATCTGAAAAGAAATAAATACAATTCGTAAAAAAATATTTTTGTTTAGTTTTTGATTCATTTCAGTCATGGTATTACGTGGAGCCCACGAACGAGATTGCAACAAATGGTAAGTTGTACGGTGGTACAATGTCACGAGAAAACTGAGAAAACAAGGTCTCTGAACTTCAAAATACAACAGTTATTCAAAAAATATTTTTACCGTTATGCTGTATTCCAATTGGATTTATTGTTAATTTTGCAAAACGAAATTCCCAAATAAGTGACGAACTTGATTTTATAGAATTGATTCAATTTTGATTTTGTTAATCGTAAGTGACGAAACGACGAAAACTAGTGACCAATCTTAACCTAAACGTTCCAATCATTATTTGTACCAAACCCTTAAGTGGGGGTGCTAAAAAACAGTTTTTCTGTACAAAGTCGTCATCTTACAGTTTTCCAATTTTTAAATTGGGGTATGCCTACATATTTTGGAAGTTAAAACTCAATTTTTACAATAAAATTTGTCTGATTGAGATATCTTGTTCAATCATGTAACGGAACTCACACTTAACTGTGAGTTGTTAACAGAATAACTCAACGAACTGTTTTCCCATAGCAGCCATTAGCCCGCCAGCTGAATCGGTATGGGGTGGGTAATGGGAAATTCGAGGAATCTTAAATAGCTGCATTACTGAGTCAAAAGAAAATAACAACCTACACCACTTTTCATGTTGAAATCCTCCCCATTCCCCTTTACAAAACACTACTTTAAACCATTATAATCAAGCTTTTAACTTATTTTATTTAAATTGTTCGGTTTCGTAGAAAATGACATTAGGCAAGGCTTTTAGAAATATATATATATATAGAATGTAACTTAAAATAAATTAAATTAAATAGCATGCAAACAAAAAAAAAGCTTACCCGGTACATCTGCAAAGCGCTTTACGGACGACTGCTGAGTAGCCGATATACATAATTAGATGTGTTTATAACTATTCATGCACTTAAATTACGGATACTAAATTAATAATTAGATAAATCACTTTGATAAATTATTTTAATCAAGAAACGAAGATAATTTAGAATAAAGAAGTTAAAATAAAAATTTAAATTTAGAAACGACTTTAACTCGAAGATGACCTTAACAGTAGGTCCACCATATGGATATTTTTATAGATGTAAATAAATTGCACTTTTTATATTAAATACCTAGAATCACTATTAAAGAAATTTCGAATTTATAACTTTACGATTATAACTATACTCTATGCGAGATGTTTTAAAAGCACTTAATTGACATAAGATATACTCTAATTATGTTTATTTTAATTATTAAAGTTAAAACACAATTAGTGATGAGGTGGTGGCAAAAAACGTTATGCTTTGAAACAAGCCGAAAAACATGTGTCCTTTAGGATTCGGGTTGTTTTGCGGGTAATCCACTAAATTTCCACCGATTTGCCGACTACAATCAGCAAACGCAAATTTCTTAGATATGTAGCAATGTAGCAAGCGTCACACCACTACACAGTTATACTCTCAACGTAACCTGCGGCACAGGTATTTATACTTTAATATCGCGGTCCGAAATGTCAAGTTAACCTCTTCAACGGTATCAATGAATTTTTAACAACGGACGATTTTTCAGCACTAAAGATACCTATTTAGATCGAGTTTAAAACACTATTTAAGATACTTAGATATATTAGACTAACGAAATTTGTTAATTACCTTAATAATCATGCACCCATGTATGTATAATATTTATAATATATACGTATTCGTCCTAATGACGTGGGATACAACAATAGAGTATTCCCTCCGTTAGATGTACACTTAAACTGCACGATGATATAAAATCTGTAAACCAATATTTTAAGGAAATTGAAGAGGAACACTTAAAAATAAATTTATAACTCACTTTGTGTATTAAGATATTTGGTTTACGCAATATAATGTAGCCGGCTTAATAAAACAAACTTCCAAATTTTTATGCGGCTATTTGTTCTTTCCTGTACACGACTCAAACACAATTAATCAATATTTGCATTTGAGAAATCAAAACAACCGTAACATAAATGAATTTGCATTGGGTTTGCAAACGAAATTCATTAATTCATCCGTACGAACGAAATTAATGCGTTGCCTCTTCAAGATTTAATAGACATGAAAAGACGAGAATTTCAAAAGATGTTTTCGTTTCAAATCGATGTCTTCGATATTAGTACAAGTATTAATCCAGATAGATCCAAATAAATTTTATAAATCCAGGTTTAATAAAATAAAGTATATTATTAATAGTTGGCATTTCTTTAGCGGACACTGGTAGGCCTCATAACTTTCCTATCTACCTTTTACACGAACCTGTAGGAGGCACTAATGGAATGGAACCCTGTTAAAAGCCAAATAATCTTAGCAAGAGTCCATTCAAAAATACGTATCACAACCCATAATTCAGTACTTTGCCCCAACAAAAGACGCAGTTGAAACAACCAAGGATAAGTTCTATAAAAACAATTGATGGCAGAACACGAAACAATGTCGATCACTTAATAATTAACAAGAAATTTCTCACGTCATTACAATCTCAGTGACCACCAACTTTTAATATCACAATTCAAAATTAAGTCTGTAAAATGCATCAATTCAATTCTGAAGAAATTCAACATCGGCAGATTGGATGATGTCGACCCAAGAAATAAATCCTGTGAAGCGATCAAACACAACTTCCAAACTAATGAAAAAGCAGCTACCAATACACTCGAGTACCAAAATTACAGACGCAAATTCAAGAATGCCTGCATCTCTAGTTGCAAATGTATCAACAAAACTAGTGGAGCTAAAACGCCAATACGACGATTACTGCAAGAATAATCAAGAAAATGGAAAGTTATGACTGTAGGCAATTTACTGAAAACATTCTCAAGGGATAGCAGACCCGAAACATGCGTCACTATACATTAACGCGTACGACCAATATCCTTCCAAGGGTTTCATCTGGTCAAATCTTAACAACAGATGAAACGCAATTGAAAAGGTGGAAGGAATATTTCGAAGACAGCAATATTTTAAAGTTGAAATCTTCAAAGGAGACATACAGCAATTGCAATATCTCTAACACTGGTAATAACAGAAGAAAGGACTTCCGGTAGAATACCGCCAAAAATTTGGAGGTATATCTCTCCTCAGCACAACCATAAAGATATTAGCAATTTTCATCCTAGATAACTTACGGACAATACCACAGCGAACAATACCAGACCACAGCGAAGTTGCACTAATCATATCTAACACAACACGCATCATAATTGAGCGGTCTAACGAATGAAATTCTTCACTGCACCTACGTGAATTTTGAACGTACGTAGTCGATACAATACACAGTAACGCAATATTGAAGGCACCTTGTGAAATGGGCATGCCAAAGAAATTAATCAAACTCATACTAGATATGCGAGTAATCGCGTACTAGGAACTTCTGATGTCAATGTCAAGAGGTCAATGAATTTGTATACCTTGGTTGTACTCTAGCGCAAAGAGATGGATCAGATGAAGATATAAAGAAACGGATCAACAAAAACAGAACAACATTCAACATGTTACATAAACTGTAGAAAACGTATGCCCTATCCCAAAACACCAAGTTAAGAATATCCAATTCGTGTATATGAAATCAGTGTTGCTGTACGGCAGTGCAATCAAGCATACATACATAAATAGAAGAATAGATCCTTAGAAGAATACTAAGGTGCTTCTAGCCGAACAAAATAACAAATATTAAACTCTCTAAAGGCAAAAGAGTAAAGCAGTCATTGGCATCGAAAAACGAAAACACAAGTGGAGATATAGTGGTTACACACTGGGAAAGTCCCAGAATGACATAACAAGAAGGTGTCTGGAATTGGAACGACCAGCTGTAACTTGGAAACGAGCGATGCTAGCAGAAGCAAAACAGCTCGGAAAGTCATGACTGGGAATCAAAGCAATAGCTCCCAACAGAGTTAGATGGTCCAGCTTAGTAGGTGCTATATGCTCCTAAATTTGCAAAAAAAAAACAAAAAATTGCTTCAGTAACCCTTCGGTTTTATTTTGACATTAATTAGGTTTAAGATTTAATATTAGATTTTATTTAACAAAGACAATTTAGCGATATGGCGCGAGTATATAGTTCTCTGAATCTCAACATTGAAAAGTGCAAACCTCTGTCATTTCATGAAAAGCCGACTCTGTTACACAAAACCGTAAGATAAATGATGAACTTATTCAGGTAGTACTTGAAACTAAAGACGTAGGGGTTACTTTTGCTCTACAAGGATGGCATTTTTGATTTGGAGATAACTAAGAACGTGTATTGTGCAAACGTTCGATCCCAGCTGGAATATGCGTAAATGTGTCCGTCCTACGAAGAAGTATTGAGAAAATTCAAAAGAACTTTATACACTTGTTGACCTGCGTAAATGACCATGATCTACCGTACCATGTGAATATATAGCAACAATCACCATATCTAACTAGATGTAAGACTTACAACTTGGCAATGCTAGAAAAAGGCACTTTTGTTGGTAATCTCGAGTTAGGCTTAATCGACGAGCCGGAAGTACTAAAGCCGGAAGTAATTAAAATCAAGTTTACCGACCAAACGGCACAGTGGTTAAAGCTTTGGCATTTAGATCAGGGGGTACTGGGTTAGAATGCAGATAGAGGCAGGATGCAAAAGGAAATTTTCATCAACAAATTACGATCTGTGAAGAAAAGGATCACAAATTTGACCCCATGTCGGAGTGCAAAACTCATGGGCCGACCCATCTTCCTTGTCCAGTAATATAGGCTGACATGGAGCTATGCAATATGCAGATGGTAACATAAGTTTTTGAAAAATTTGTTAATTAAAATATTCAAAAATTTAATTTTTGCGAAACAAAATTACTTAAAAAGTGCTTAAAAAATGTGTTTATTAAGAATATTATGGGTATCTAAGTGAAGGGGTCAATAAACTTGTCTGTAGCACGGACCCCATTTACAACTGATTTTAATGGCTCTATTCCACGGAAAAAACACAAAATTTTTGCTGTGCATATGACAAAGACAAGAACCAAAATTTACATTAGACTGACTGAGACATAACATTTTTATATTATGGTAAATTTTTTTTTAAATATTTTGACATCGACCAAATTTTACCTTATTTAAAAAATATGAAAATTCTTCATTTTGCATGTTTAACAAAGAATTTTATTTCCCAAAAATTACTAAAAAATATAATATTACTTTTGGGATGAACAGGATCATGTGATTTCATTTTTTCTTTTAATTTTCAAAAATATATAAAAACAAGAATTTAACAAATTTCGTTATCTAAAATAATTATTTTGACTTACTTTAATATACGTGAGGGCAAAGTTTTCTCCATAAAAATATTTTTGAAATAAAATTAAAAAGGCGTGGGGATGGTTTTTTTCGTTTTAGTTGCCATAAAAATACTAAACTTGATATTTTTTATGAAAAATTATGGCAACACATCAATTTGGTCAGCAAATGCTCAGCAAACTATAATCGGATGCGCCTTTCTCTCAAATAGTTGATCTATATTTTTGTCTAGTTTTAGTTTTGCTGAGGTATTATGTTTTCCCATGGAATAGAAGCAAAAAGTTCTTCATTATCATATAAAATCTTCTGTTCAAGTTTTTCAAAAAATGTGATAAAATTTTGGTATACGAAATTGTATAAATAAAACTAGACGGATCATTCAAAACACGAACAACATTCTGAAATTCTAAATAAATTACAGTAAACAAAAAGTTTACTGTTAACTATCGTAACATACAGTCCATATACATGGAAGTCAGAAACTATTCGTTGGCCGAACTAGTGGTGCACAACGTTTGATAGGTGAATGTGTAAAGAGAAAACGTTGTGCACCGCTAGTTGAGACAATGAATAGTTTCTGGCTTTTATGGACTATATCTCAGCTCGTACACATAGTAAAAACCTATAAAAAGCCATACGCGCTCCTTAAACAGCCACCTATCAAACGTTTTAAACCGCTAGTTGGACCAACGAATAAACATTCACCCATCAAACGATGTACACCGCATAAGAAAATCTACATTTTTACCCTCAACCTCGAAAATTTCGATTGTCATGAGAGTTTTTAACTATCGTGATAGCAAGAATTTTTGGGGCTGACAGTAATACTGTGCTGATTTTATGAGCTGAGAGAAGTAAATGATAGTTTAATATAGCAATAATTTTGTTCCCATAGCATTCGTATGAGACTGAATTTAGCCTATTTTCATACACATATGAAAGTACGCTTAACATGTATTATAATCTACTCTCAGCCCCAAAATTTCAACTATCATGACAATTTTTAAAAATGTGGAGATTTTTTGAGCTGAGAGTAAAAAATGCCATGATAGCAATAACACTGTGCAAGATGAAAAATGTGACAAGCTGGGCACCCGGGGGGTAAACCTAATTCGAGTGCGCTGAGTTCAATTGTGCTAGTCCCATTTCAAAGTTAGTCCGCATTTTTGAGATATCGCTTTCGACATGTTTTGGCTCTGAGTCAAAATATACCCCATTTTCACGTTGATAGCTCTTGGACCATTAAGATTTTCGTTATGCTTTCTTCAGCAAAGTTGTTGCGCAAGTCAAGACCAACAACTTTGCAAAACCGAAAAACCACATCCACCATATATGTATGTTTTACTTAGGCCAAGGTTAGGTTGAAGTGGCTGCTTCCGCACACTTAGAAGAGTAGTGGCCCGTTGTGATAACACAGGAACCTATTTGCCCTTTACCCCTGTTCAAAACCATTCGGAGCTACATACGTAGCGCAAAATATCTCGCACTTCACAGTCAGTGAGATCTGAAAGGCTGGCCATACTGTACACGCAAAATATCTATGCCTTCTGTATGATAGTGCCGGACACAAGCATAGGAAGTTATCTAAAGCCTCTTCCTCTTCTTCGTCCATGCAAATTCTACAAAGTTATTCGTCTGTATATCCAGCCTTCTCGCATGTTCCCCAAAAAGGCAGGGTCTTGTCTTGGCAAAAGCTTCTCGCAGAAGACTCCGGCTCCTACCTTGCGTTTTAGAAAAATATGGGTCCACCTGTGCAGAAATATACATACACAGTTAAGGCTAAATACAACTTGAAGCAGACTTAGGCCAAACAGGATGCTCATTTACAATGCTCAGATACAAAGCTCATGCTCAACAAAGAACACATCAATGCCATAACCAATTTTAAAAGGAAGTACATACTAATAAGCAGCACAAATACGATTATCCGTATTCCCATTTTAGAATACACTAAATATGCATAAACTCTCGTTTTATTCAATTGTTTGTAGTATGGTATATTAGAATACCAAACACAACAAAAGAGAAAAAACCGAGTTCATCATTATCCAAACGAAACCAAATATGTATAGATACTCGCAAAATAAAATAGAATTGAATAATGTAGTTTCCTTATAATGTAGTCCCTCATTTTAAGAGAGTATTCACTTTGCATTATCGAATACTCAAATGGAAAAATAGAATTACAGGGAACCAATCATTTTTGTGTACTTTAGTCTGATAGAAATGCATTATAAACTATTTATTTTTATTTGCAATTCAACTCAGAATATGGTCTAAAGAACTTCTGTAAATTAAATTTTAATATTAGATTGCATCATGAGTCAATTTGCATTTGTCAGGATTTATTTACATTTATAACGTTTGTTAGAAGTTCAATAGGGCTTATAAGGTTTGCCAGAAAGTTGCCAGAAACTTCATGCTCGTTCACGGCAAAATATTTTCGTTCTATTCTTGTTTCGTAATCGATTAGCATCAAAAATTTTTTGTTCGCTCAGTAGAGATCGAGTAATAAATTTTGAGGAGAGAGTTTTTGAACCCTGCTTTTTTATTTTTTATTATTCACAGAGAATAGAGAACAAATATTCTCTATGGTAGATAGAGTATTTCCTAATATGCAACGAGTATTTAGTTCAAATGATGTGATATTTGTGGATGTGTATCCGAATCCAAAAAAACAAAAGCCAAAAGACATAATCCAAAAACCAAAACCCAAACATCCAAAATCCAAAAGAGACATAATCCAAACTTACAAAATCCAAAAGGGACAAAATCCAAAAAGGACAAAATCCAAAAAAAAAATCCAAAAAAAAATCCAAACTTTTTTGGATTTCCGCGAGCGCGGAAAATATTTTCAAAAAGTTTGGATTTTTTTAGGATTTATTATTATTTATTGTCTAAAATCTATCTTTAAAAGGTTGAATATTAAAAAAAATAAAAGTACAAATATTTAAATTAATTTGAATATATTTTTGTTGTAATGTACATGAGTTTCTTAAATAATAATAAATCTTCTTAAAATTAATGACAAAATAAAACTTAAAGTATTAACATAGTGATATATGCAAGCATGTCCATGTTTTGCCTTTTTTGGACCACTTCTTTAATAGATTTGCTCTGTTGAATTGTTATTTTTCTCGAATAAAGCTGGTCACCAGATTTGATTTTCTCAATTTTGTTGAACATTACTAAAATCTCCTTTTGTAGTTCATTTATTATTTTTCATTTCCCAATTATTATTTTTACTCTATTGTGCCACCCTTCAACAGAATTTTGTGTACGCGGAAAATTTTGCGATATTCGTTCTCCAATACTCCAGAATTCTGGTGAGTATGGATCTTCCACATAATTATTTAATATGTTGAAATAGGTCCCTACTTCGTTTGCAGGTACAAAAGCCAAACTTTTCAGCATGCGTACTTGCAAATTAAAATCTTCGCTATTTCCATATTTCGCAGCAAGTCTGTTTTTCTGCACCTGTCAATAAGAATTGTCCAAAATGAAAAATGCAGCCTTTAATATTCGCCCCTGGGAAGAATATTTTTGCTGCTGATGCTATGGATATTTCAAAATCAGAAATTATACATTCTGGATTTAATGAAATTTCTCGTTCACACGCCAATAAACATAACTCGTAAAAAAACTCTTGATACGCCAATTTTGTCTTTTTGCTCATCAAGCAAAATATTAGAGGAACAATTTGTCCCTCAATTCTGCCGTGAATGCTAAATAGTTGCCGCATTATGGTCGGGACGATGTAAAAGGTCCCATCCATGAGCCAACAATTTGGTTCACCCAATAAATTCAGTGATCTCGTCGTACCTAATATAATATTCCGCTCTTCCATAAATTCTTTGTCACTAAGCACAAACCGTTCGCCTTCCAAATATTTTAGATCCTCAGGGATGGAAATTTCACTCAAACTTTTAGGTTCCTTAAAAGAATTCCTCCGGTATCGAAGAAATTTTTTTCTTTGTGCTTGATTAGAAGGTAAGTATCTGCGGCAATTTGGTTCAGTCTCGACGTTTGAATCAGTTATTATTTTGGCAGGGCACATAGAACTGGCTTTTGCCATACTTTTTATTTTATTGTTGGTTTCGTTTATTATTTTTTTAGATGCTCGCGGATCATGAAGGTGCTGAGTGGTTTCCTTTTGTATTATGTGCTTGCCATCTATTACCGTAGTATCTACTCGACTCTTACAATTTCTTGATTTACGTTGTGAACAACTCCATCTGTACACATTTTCCGTTTTTATAGCAAGGTGATAATCGAACCGGTCAATAAAAAGCTTCTCTTTTCCTTTATTGGATTTGAATATCTATGGATTATTGAAATATTCATTTTTAATTAATAAGCAACGCTTTAAAACTTTAAAGTAAAACTAAATAGCACACTTGCGATTACTTATTCTGTATATTTTCAAATGAATAAAAAATTGTCATATTTCTCGTTTTATACGATAATTTTTACAAAAATTCCAATATGGGAAGGGATAAAATTGGTAAACAACTAGCCTATTTTATGACTGATTGTTTATCAAAAGAAATTTCATCCCCCGAATATCTGTATTATTGTAGGCACATGCTATTGTTTATATAATATTCTAATAAGGACAAAAAACGAATACTTTTCATTCGAATTTTTTATTGGCGGTCCCACCTAGAGAATTTTAACAATTTCAAAAGTAAATAGATCAACAATTCCATTAATATTTATTATGGTAATACCTAATGACTTTATTACTTATCTGAACTGTGTCGCATTCATTTTTTTGGTTCGTATCGATTTAAAAATTTTAATGAACTACATTTTTATTAGTTTTAAACAGGAAATTCAAACCCGTGATCGTTAGGATAATTAAATAACAATAAGTAGCAACCGCAGTTTTGGGATTTCCAGTATGAAACAAATAAAAATGATAATATAACATAAAATATTATGTAGTTATGTACTGTACATCATAAAATATTATATTCCACCATCCAATACAGGAAACACAATAAACAACAATAAAAATAGAGATACCGGCGCAGTTTTTGTGTCGGTAGAGTTTTATTCCGTTAAATTAGGGTGTACTACCAAATCTCGGTATTCAAAATCTCGGTTTTCAAAATCCCTGTTTCAAAATCTCGGTTTTCAAAATCCCGGTTTTCAAAACCCCGGTTTGCAAAATCCCGGTTTTTAAAATCCCGGTTTTCTTTTCTTCTAGTTCTAATTGCACGAAATAATTAATAAAATTTTTTAATTGCAAGATTTGGTACTTGCAACATTTTGTAGTTGCAAGACTAATAAAAAAGCAATATTTTATAAATAATAATTATTAATAATAGTTGTAGAGGCTAACAGCTTCGATAACTCTCACGGACACGCGGGAGTTCGCTGCGCCCCCCCCCCCCCTTTAGCCCTCCGAGGGCCTTAGGAGCGGATTATATAGAATCTATTAATGACATCCACTAAAAAGGAAAATATTTGCACGATTTTGTTTTGCGATATTTTGTAATTGCAAGATTCTGTACTTGCAACATTTTGTAATTGCACCATTTTGTAGTTGCAAGATTAATAAAAAAAGTTAATGCAACATTTTGAAATGCTGTAATTGTAGAGGCTAGGCTGGCTGCTTCGATAACTCTCTCTCAAATAATTTTTAAAATAAATTATATCAGAAAAATAAGGAAAGTGTTTTATTAAAAACTCAAATTAATTTTAATTTAATTTTAACTGTGATAAAGCGTGTTATAATATTGATAAAATGTCAATACAGTTATATTTTATTTCGTAATTTAAACACGAATGAATTCAAGTTTAGAGTTTAATATAACATATCAATAAATTATTTAAAAAAACAAAAATTAAATTTTTAATCATTATTAAAATATTCTAAATCGCTCGAAATATTTGAATAATACAATATTCGGATATTCGAACTAGAAACCCTAGATCGCACATGTCGAAAATTCAAAAAAATCGGTTAAGAAATGGCAAAAACAAAATTGAGTTGAAAGAGTTTTAAATATCTATAAAAATTTTGGATTTTGTCCCTTTTGGATTTTTCACATTTGGATTTTGGACCTTTTGGATTTTTCACATTTGGATTTTAACCTATTTGGATTTTACCTTTTGGATTTTTAAAAAAATTTGGATTTTGTCCCTTTTGGATTTTTTTTTTTTGGATTTTGGGTGACATCCGATATTTGTCGGTGTAAATACATAGAAAAGGAAATAGAATAGAAACAATGTATTCGTTTTAAAATCAGTTGTATTTGGTTTAATTCTATATCTCTCTATATTTATAAAACATTGTACATCTATTTCGTTTATAGTTTGTTATATTTGCTTTGATTTATCTTTGTATTTATACAACTGCTAATAAATGTATTTGTGCAGTATTATAGTACATACCACATAAAAACTGGAAATCATAGGTACACTAAATTCAATACAAATGTAACCATTTTGCACAGGATCAAAATTGGCCGAAATTAGACAGGTTAGAAGAAGTATTTTTTGGATACAATTTCACTCATGAGTGTTGAGACTGTACGTATTCAAATTTCTAATGAGTCATTCAAATTGCGTCCAAAATTCACACCCCGAAAATACGCAAAAACAAAAACACCAACAATTTACTGAACGATAAAACCAGCTTAATAAAATTTACGACTTATTATCCATAACTTAAGAACAAAAGAGGTGCCATACAGCAGCACATAGCAACAATATATAAACAGCTTCAAAATAAATTATGTAACAGTAGTAAAAGATAAACCGAAGAAAGTTAAAAAATTGGCACAATGGGCATATCCAGCCCAAGTAGGCCTACATTTGAGATGTCTCACTTGAAGATTTTCCTCAGTTGTAGAATTCTAGATGGGCTGGATGCAATATATTAGTATTTTTTTCAGTTATGTCTAATATAATTGATTTTAATAATTAAGTAAATATAAAATTCCTTATAATTTATTAAACTTCAGACCATGAAGGTAAAAACAATAAAAAGAAATGAAAATGGAACAAAATAAATTGTTATTTAAAGTACAGGTGCAAATCAAAATATATCTACTCAAAAGTAGGCAGAAAATGTTTGCCTCACTAAACAGTGAGATATCTACATTTTTTGAGTGATATATTTTGCATCCAGCCCATATTATGTATCGGGCCTACAATTTTTTAGTGAGGCCTAACATGGGCTGGATATACCCAATAAGTAAGAACTAAAAACTACAATCTAAAATTAAAAATTAAAAGTTTTTCATTTAAATATATAAAGTGACAAAAGAACACAAAAAATAAAGTGAAAATCGGCTTGTAAAATCTGGGTTGGGATGTTCTAATATCACAATGTTTATTCATCACCATGATAATTTATCGAAGTTTATTTCTCGTTTCTGTAGAATAAAATTTATCTCTGTTTCAATTTTTATATCATTTATCAGCCTGCTGGGCGGATTGCAACATTGTGATGTTCAACTGTGTTCTATAACCAACTAATGTTTTTTCGATTGTAGAACGAAAATAAGTGAAATAGATATTGATCATTTATATTCTAGTAGGCTGTGATAGCAATAAAGAAGAAATAATTGATAATTGAAACAGAAGTCAAATTAATTCTAGCTGAAAAAGACGTAGACTTCGATAAAATATCGCAAAATGTGATGTTAGAACATCCCAGCACTGGTGAAATAAATAATATGGATAGGTGTTTTAAACTCAAGTGCTTTTGTTATGTGTGTGGAAAATTTATATTTATGAGCAATCGCCGCAAAATAAGTGATAAAACCGCTGATTTATATCGGTTATATTTTTCACAAAATGTTATTAGTGGTGTAAAATGGATACCGTCTTTTGTCTGTACGGCATGTATTTTCCATCTGCATAGATGACAAAATACTGGAGTCGCATTGTCATTTGGTGTCCCGATGATATGGATGGTTCTTTGACGTACACTGCAACGACAAATGCTCTACTACCGCTGCCGCATTCAGATGAAATTCCTGTTCTGGAATGATCAAATCCAACTGAAGAATATTTACCACCAACATTTACATCTGCTGAAACCAAAGAAACATCTGCATCAATATATCAACTATCACGGAATCATGCGACGGATAAAAATCTCGGATTTTTCTATCCCAGATTATTTTTCATTTCTTTTCAACTTTTATGTATGAAAAGTGGCGTGTCTGTTGTATAATTTACTTGATGTAATTGGTTAAAACGATGGGATGGAAAAATCTCGGATTTTTATCTACTTTTGTCAAAGAGAAGAAAAATGTTAATTTTTTAGGATTTTTTTTTAGGAAAAATCACCATAAAATTCACTGAATCGATTTAACTTTCTTTTAAATAGTTTCTATTGTATCTATATTTGTCGTTGCGATGTTTATTCGATCGATTTTAATCGATTTAAATTCAATAAAATGATAAAAAATGTTAAAAACAGTGTTTTTTGGTGAAATGAAAAGCAAAAATAAATTTAGATGTGGTTTTTTGGTCTTGATATGTTTCGCAAAGTTATTGGTCTTGACCTGCGCAACAACTTTGCCGAAGAAAGCATAACAAAAATCTTAATGGTTCAAGAGCTATCAACGTGAAAATGAGGGTATATTTTGACTCAGAGCCAAAATATGTCGAAGGCGATATCTCAAAAATGGAGACTAACTTTGAAATGGGACTAGCACCGTTGACTTCAGCATACTCGAATTGGGTTTACCCCCCGGGTGCACAGCTTGTCACGAAAAAAAGTTTGCAATTCAAGCACAGTGTAATTAGTGTTGCCATCGCATTTTTCGGGGATGGAATTGTTGTCTACATTATTTCTCCATTTATTTAATTTTCTACATACAAACATTGTCTACATGTTGTGTAGAATATTATATAACTACGCGGTGTAGATAACACAGCCCAACGCTCGTGGTCTTACGAGAATTTTTACTAAAAATAAAGTCTTGGGGGTGTTTGGCTTTTTAAAAAGTTTTTTATAACCAACTTAAATTAAAGTATTTTTTTATGACTGATGTGTAAAATACACTCAAAGTTCCAGTTCCGAAAAAAACCATGTAAAACCAATATTCCATAATGTCAAACAACCATTACCTAAAAATTATAACCATAATCCAGTTATACAACTACGAATACAAAAAAGGCAACATCAAATTGCAGTTTTTATAGAAGACAAAATACAGTGACACAATTATGTTTTTAATATATTTTATATTAAAAATCAACAGCTACACGATTATTTGCAATGTTTTTCGATAAATTTTACTTCGCCTTGCTTATGTCCATATTCACAAGAAATATTTTTGGTTGGTCTAAATAAAATTAATCAATACTTTTTTTGTCAGAAAATATGTACGATGTAATTTTTATATAAATAAATCGACGAATGATATAAAAGATATGAGCAAATAATATGGGAAGATATACAGCAAAATAAGATAAAATAATTGTTCTGTTCCATCTGTTCAAGACAAATGTGCTAATAAAAATCAAACATTGTATCCGTAAATAAGCACAGCAAAAAAGAAAAAATCGTCGTATTTGTACTTTTAGTCGTCAGTGAATGCTTTAATATTTTGAAGAATTTTATTTAAGTAGCTTTTGGTTTAATGGAATGGCCTATTGAGATTCATTCAAGCACCATTAGAATTTAAATCCAAAATGGTATAAATCTTCATGTAAATTTATAAATCGAAAATGTAATTATATGAATTTTATAAAATCTGAAAAAGTTTAATGCCCAAACGAAGGTTACCAGATCTTCTTTCAGCTTATGATCAAAAGTCAATGATCAAAATTAAAGGTTCTTATTATGAAAAATATAGTTAAGTCGATCTGAGTTAAATCACCAATAACAACTAGAGGGGAGAATATTTCTATTGATTTTTATATTGCGATTAGGGTTTTTGTAGACCTTAACAATGTTGTCATCTATAATATTTGCATTAACCTTCATACACGGTGTTTTTATGATTGCAACGAGATTTTCTTCTGCTGTTTGCTGGAGGTCACATACTATACTTCAATGTTATTTTTCAATCTATTTTGTTCAATAATGTTTAGACGAAAATTGAAATTGCTAAGTTTGGTTGACTGATTATTTAAAGGTTATTTTCGTTTTTAAATGCAGTAACTTTATGTGTTAACCCACCAACCATTTCGTCAACAGCATTTTGTTGTCCTAGCATTTTAGTAATACTCTCATTAACAATTTCTGATTTCACCAAAGATAATAATTGTTTTGGTGGTGGCATGTTTGAGGAGTTTGACACTTGTATGTGAGAGACACGTTGACACAGGATTTACACAACCACTCTTCCACGGTCATTAACATTCGATAATATATAAATCAATTTGTTTAAAAGCACAATTGGCGCTGAAAGTCAATAGTGTTTGCCGCCATATTTTCAGCTTTGTATTATTACCTACACCATTTTTGCCGGCCTTAGCGTTGTAAGCTTTGGGAACTTTGTTGGTGTCCATTTCGGATCTTAAAAAGCTGCTTCGAAGAAAAGGTTTAAACGGAATATCAATCCACTTATGGCACAATCTATTTAACAAAAATTAAGTTTAAACATATTATTTAGATGATAATTTTAAATTGGGCTGATTCCGGGGTCTAACTTTTTATGTATTTGATTATTTTTGTTTTTTCAATTCAAATTCCAACATGAAGCAGCCAAATAAAATAACATACCAAGAATTGGATTTTAAGCTGATGAAATTATAATTAATTTAAAGTTAAGGTTACTTCATATCTGGTTTTCCGACGTCAGGCTGTCTGCGCTATAGTGGATAAATACGAGTCAAAATATTCACTGTAGATGTTCCTGTTGGACGATTACGTCCAAAAATTGGAGCAAGCGCTCTTAAAGTTGCAACCACCAACTCAGAATTGCGGAAGTAATTTTTAATAATTTTGTCATTTTGACGTTGACAGATCATGAAAAACGTTCAAGGGTGCATTCTTATTAAAAACTTGTTATGTCCTTATATACGAACGCACGCTTGAACGTTTTTCATGATCTGTCAACGTCAAAACGTCAAAATTGTTAAAAATTACTACCGCAATTCTGAGTCGGCAATCACAACTTTAAGAGTGCTTACTCCAATTTTCGGACGTAATTGACCCACAGGAACATCTAGTAGTGAATATTTTGACTCGGATTCATCCACGATTTTGCACACAGCCTGTCGCGTGTACTATAGTGGATAAATTCGAGTCAAAATATTCACTATTAGATATTCCTGTAGCAGTGAGACAACGCACCGGTCGAAGTTTCGAAAATATCACAACCGTAAGTGCTTCAGTTCAAAATGAGCCAAATCAGTCGATGCAGTGCACAGGAATCTCACAAACCACATATTGTGGAGAATTTTATGTAAAGATCTTGGCTTACACGCTTACAAGATTTAATTAACTCAAGAACTGAAGCCTCTTGATCATTCTCCGATTGGGTTCTGCTAGTTTTAAGAAAATTATGAATTTAATCGAAAAAACTCTTCAGCGATGAAGCTCATTTTTGGCTCAATGGCTTTGTCAATAAGCAAAGTATGCGTTATTGTATAGCAACAAACCCACAGGTGATTCAAAAAATTCCATTACAACCACAAAAAGTGACCATGTAATGTGAAAATCATCATGTTCCTGTCAGTGAAGTTCGCTACTGAGGTTGAGGTATTTTAAAAACCATGTTTACATCTTCCTTCACTAAAAGCGTGCTAAAATTCCTTCACTGAATCCTTCTCGGGTAGTAAGCAAACGAAACATTGTAAAAGATTACCAAACAGAGGCTGACTCTGTTTGGATTTTTAGCCAAAATGTCGTTTACCCTTCCACCATCCTTGCTCTGCACTCTTATTGAAAATCGTAACGTACCAAAGCAATCTCATAATTAACACTCAACATTAACATATACAGAAATTAAAGTATTAAAGATGATTGAAAATTACCACCGCAATTAAATTCAAACATTCAGGACATAAGGACAGAAACTTCATTTACTTAACCGAATGGTGGGATCCACGGGCTGATGTATTCATTTTTTCTTTAAATGATTACAATTTGTCTCAAAATAAAATTATTTTTTGGTATGAAATGTTCAAAACCTGACGTTGGGGTACCTTGGGTAAAACTTCTATTTTGATATTTTGATGTGAACTCTTTGCTTTAAGGATTGGTTTTTGGGTCAACTACCAACCTAACCAGTGAGATTGGTAGAGGGTCCGTGGAGTGAGTATCATTTGCATGGGTTCTCAGTGTTCGGTAATCCCACCGTTTCTCAGTCGCCAGGGCTTCATTGGTTGATTAGAAGGGAGCACCACGTACAGATGAGGTTGACATTTGCGTTGGTATATAATCCGTTTCGTTCCTTACCCCATTTACCCCAAAGATGCGAAATAGAGTAATTACCCTATAAAATCATATTGACAACCATTATCATTCCGCTAGACTTTCCAATTAATAATCTCGAGAAATTATTCATAGGAAATCTCGAGTACAATTCTCTATTAATACATGTGTATAAAACCCATATTAATTCCTACTGGGAATCGCCAAAAGTTTTAAATTTTACTTAAACTTAATTTACAACATTTATTTTGGAATAAAATATTTATCCGAAGTTTATAAATCTTCCTCATTGAAAAGAGAAAAAATAAGATAAAATAAAAATAAACAGAATGGCTTCCGGCAATTAAAATATATAAATTTAAATTTTTATAGGAACTGCGTACCATCAATATCGTCATCGTTATATGAGTAAAATTGGTTGTTGATATTTCTTCCTGTACTGCTAGTGTGGCGAAGCTTACACTCGTATGATGCAATCAATTTGAAACCTTAAAATTTGTAAAATGTAATTTCATCGAGATGAAAATGTAACCATGCCTGCGTGCCATTAACATGTGTATGCAGGTATTATTATTCCGTTTATATTACTTATATCTAAATAGGTTTTTGATGAATTTTATATTTGGCATGTGGTACCAACAACAATTTTGAACCGATTTCTTGTAACGTTTAGTTAGTACATTAACATTTTTTGGCATTATAGCAATGAAACTTTTAGATTCAGTACCAAACTAGAAAGACTAGGTATAAACGAACGCTGCTCCTGGGCCTAATTGCAACCTAGTTGAGATATATAAATCATGGAAACCAAAATTTAATAAAATCGTGTTTGCTACGCTATTTACCTCAGCTCACCAGTTCTTTAAAGAGGAACAGACATTCATAAAATATTAAATACTAGCTGACCCGGCGAACTTCGTACCGCCTCAAAATCAATTAATGTTGTTAAAAGTCATTATAGCTTAATTAAATTGAGTTTTTTATTAAGATACAATGAATTTCTCTCTCTCTCTCTCTCTGGCACTATATCCCATCAAAGGATTTGGCCGCCTCAAATGAGGTTTCATAATCATATTTTCATTTCGGATAATGAGTGATTAATTCATTGATCCTAAACCAGCCGTGCAATTTTTTCCTTGTCACTACCGAGAATCGAACCCAAAAAATCCGGGGCGGATAAAATGAATACTCCAAATCAATTAAATTCAATCAAAATTAAATATATTTTAATTATATTGAAATGAATGTAATTCACGTGGCAGCAAGGCTTTCGTTTTATTGAATTGATTCGAAGTGATTCGCGTAGCATTGTTGCACTACTTTCTTGCAATAGGGTCGATTCCCTTCAGTAAAGCATCTTGTGATAAACGACATTTTTTGTTTTATTGTTAGGTGCGAGAACGAATAAAGCGGATGGTTTGCCGACACGTGAACATGCTATGTACAATTGGCCGTGAGAGAAACATTCATTTTCTAGATTCAGGCTACAAACACTCAAGGATGGGCCTTGTGATTTGTTGATCGTCATGGCGAATGCAAGACGAATCGGAAATTGAGTTCGTTTAAACTCGAAAGGCATATCGGTTGGGATCATCAGAATTCTCGGAATGGGAACTTCCTCACCTTTTAACTTTCCTCTTTGTTCTTTGCCGCAAGAATTACTCGTTCACTCACCCAATTGTGATTTTTGTGGTTAGTAATGATGTTCGGGAACACTTTGTTGATGAGCTCGTCCTTCTTTGAGACAAAAATGCAAAATTTCTGAGGAAACGAAATCAATCCGTTCGATTTGTCGACCGGAACACGGCCATTACCGATAGTCAGCAATTGCTTAGAAAAATCGACGGCAGATGGATTGTTTAAACACGGAGAATCAAATTAAATTTTTCGTTCGAGCTAAAAAATTAAAACAAAATATATTTCTGATAATTCCAATGCCATCGTTGTATCTGTCATTTTTCGTTAAACTGCGTATACGTATACGCAAAAAAACAAAATATTTTTGGTTGTTTGCGGCTATTTACAGAAAATGAACCCGCAGTTTAAATTTTTACGTTTACATAGGATGAAATATCTCTTTTAGGTTGTCTCTGGTTTAACAATGCAACTCGCATGTTTGTCGTCAGCTGAAGTTTCATCACATAGCGTCACGCAAAGTCAATGATTTGAGGTAAGCGATTATTTCATCGACAGCGATCGATGTTGGAATCACTGGTATTTTTGACGGAAATCGCAGGACGGTTGCATAATTGCGCCTCCAAAACATCTTGAGATATTACGTAGATCTTTCATAGTTCGATTGAGTGCTTCCAATGCGCATTTGTGCGCTATTGAACATTCATAATCGATGATGATTTTACTTGCTACCAAAACTTTCGCCGCTGAGTATTTCGCAATGTTGCAAGTCGGGTTTTCAGCCGATTGAAGGTTTAACGGCCAAATCAATGACATGAGGAATGCCTTCTCAGTTCCACCGGGCGAAGAAAAATAATCCACCATTTCCATCATGAAAATTATATAGCTTTTTTTTTTTTTTATATTTATTTGGCACTAGCTCTATTAGTTATGGAGTTCATGTACAATTTATTTTATTTTTCCTTTTATTCACCTTTCACACATCGATCCCTTTTTATACTTCTATCTGATTCATTCTTATAAAATCATACACATTCTTATATACGTTCATTCCCATTCGTAATAATTCAGTCATGTTCCTTGCTCTCAAGAGAACATCGAACATTTGTCTGTTCTGATTGAATGCAGAACATTTCAATATCAAATGTTCGATGTCCTCCACGACCAAACAACTTTCGCATAATTCATTCTCAATCAAATTGCGTTTCTTCAAGCATTCTTTCCAATTACCATGATTCAATCGTACGCGCTCTATCGTTCTTATCATTCTAGTATCTCCTTTGAGCACCTTGGGTTGGCTCAAAGGAAAACTAACCACCTCAAAGTACTTCTTGCCTTCCACCTGACATTTTTCAACAAACTCCCTCTCCCATTTTTTCCAAAGATTCACTTGAAACATGCGAAGTACATCTCTTGCATCCATGCATTCATATTCATTTACATCCTCAATCAAACAACCCAGTTTCGCAAGCATATCGGCTCTTTCATTACCTTGTATGTGTGATGGTATCCATTGAAGAATGACCTCACTCCCACAAGATTGAAGGTACTCATACAAAATTTCCACATACACATTACCATGAGTTCCCCCACCCTTACATATTAATTCTAACCCACTCCGGGAGTCGGATAGTAAAACTACTCTCCACCTCCCTTGTGTCATTGCCAACTTGATCCCTTCCATAATTCCAATCAACTCAGCATTCATTATACAGATGCTTGCATTCATTCGTAGTATTTTTTCTTTCCTCGTTGAAGGAATAAAAATTCCTACACCTACTCGATCACCACTCACACTAGCATCTGTATAAACTTCCACATGTGCAACATAATTTGCTCGCATTTTTAAAAACTCACTATTAACCAATAACTCATTCATCATCGCTTTTGTTGTATCTCCAAGCTTCAAATGCACAATTAGATTGCTCGGAGGGACTTTAGGATCTACGGGCCGAATCTTGGAGAATACATTCATATTCTCCGAGATCACCCTTGCCCTTGGTGTCCTTTGGTAATCCGTCCCTCTTTGCAACCGCTCTTTCATTTCATTCACCAATTTATTGTCCTTAGTCAACATCCGCACAGTCTCTCGCACGGTGATCCACTCCCTCTTATAGTTGAGAGGTGAGTCACCCAATTCAGAAGACAGAGTGTGTATTGGGGTTGAATTAATCGCCCCCAATACCACTCTGGCACACTCGTTCTCCACAGTCATCTTTTTAAACGCGACTTTGGACCCATCTCCATAAACACTCATTCCATACGCAATTTTGGATGATACTACCGCCTTTCGCAACATATCAGTCACACTAGGTTGAGCTCCCCATTTCGGTTTGCTCACCCTTTTAATGACATTCAATCTGTTCTTGCAATTATCGGCTAATTTCTTCATATGCACTCTAAAATTCAATCGCTTATCAATCCAGATTCCCAAATACCTAGTCAAATTTACACACTCAATTCTCTCATTATACACTCGGACATCTACCATACGATTTGTTCGAAAAGTCATACTACAACATTTCCTCGAATTTACACACAAATTCAATTCAGTCAAACATTCTGTTACCTGATTCACACATTCTTGAGCCCGACCCAAGGCCTCCTCGATGGTCTTCCCCTTGCCCATCAGAACATAGTCATCTGCAAATTGCAAAATGACTTTGTCCGGGGAGTTAAACCTATGCACTGAGCTCGTGTATAGATTGAAGAGAGTCGGTGAGATTTTACTGCCTTGGGGGAGGCCTATATTGACCGCTCCCTCCAATCTATACCCTCTACCACACAACACTAATTTTCTGTCATTCGTGAAATCATACACCCATTTGCAAATTTTCCAAGGAAACCCCAAGTCCATAAGGACCTGAAAAAGTTTTCCCGGAACCACGTAATCATATGCCCTTTCTATATCCAAAAATACCGCCACAACATACTTCTTTTCCTTTCTCACTTCCCATACAAACTTTTCTGCGCATTCATTAGCTGAGTGGTTACAACGGAACCCAAAGGTAGTTTCCGGCAACAAACTACCCTCATTCACCAATTTATCCAAATGACCTTTCATCATACCATTCACTATTTTGACAAATACATTCAACATACATCATATTCCCCTGTAATTTGTTGCCAGATTTTGGTTCCGATCTCTTTTTGGAATGGGTACCACCCTGTTTTCCTTCCATTTTTCCGGTATTTGAATACTCATCCATACTCGATTGAGAATTCGAAGCAAAGCCACTTTGGCTTCGAATTCCAATCTACCAATCATTTTATAGCTCACTCTGTTAGTTCCGGGGGTAGTAGATTTGGAAGATTCTAAAACCCCACGGAACTCATCCCATTCAAACTCCCTACACATGTCATTCATAAATTCTCTTTCATTATCAGGTAACAAAACTTCATTCCTATCACTCAAATTGTTTCTAACGTCCATCATCATTTGTAAAAAGACACCTCCTTTCTCTCTGTCATCTAACACTTCATTTCTGCCTTTCGATCTATAACCTCTCACTCTATTAAAATTATCATACATCCTTAGTTGTGGTCCTATGTGTCATTTTGGCACATAGTCCCGTCAACTTTTCCTTTTCGCTCTACGGATAGCCTTTTTCAATCTTCCATTCATCCTTCCATAATTTATTCCACATTCATGACATATACACCTATTGAACTCTCTCAGTGCTATCCGTTTCTTTTCATACCAATACTGGATTTCATTATTCCACCAACCTTTCACCGTACATTCATTCCTTCTTACATGTATAGTGCACATTCCATTTATTCTCTCTATTTCATCCTCAAGTTGGTTAACCTCAGTTGCTTCATTCATTATGAGAATCTCATTCATACGTTCGACCCATTTCTTATGACCTTACGGTCTATGTCAACATTTACACCACCTAAACACATCCTGATCAAATAATGATCAGTACCCAAATTCTCATCCGTAACATTCCAAGTGACTTGGGCTAGCTAGAGAGCCCGCTAGACATTAACGTCAAATCTATTGCACTGGCTGTCGACCCCACAGACGGCATCCTAATTGGCCCACCATCATTCAGGATTACGAGATCGGAATCCAGAATGAGGCGAGTCAACAAGGTACCCCAAGCATCATTTCTTTCACACCCCCAAACTCTCGAATGCGCATTCATATCACCCCCCCCCCCCAAAAAAATTACGTCACTTTTTCCTTCCACCCAGTTAAACAAAATTTGAAAATCTCTTAGATTTTTCTCTCTATTTTTCTATACACTCACAAATAACAAATTTCTGTCCAGATTCCGAGTTTTGGCAGCGATAACTTCGATGCGCTCGAAAGTCAGTGTGTCGTACACGACAAGGCTAATTTTGTTCCGTGCCAATATCGCTACACCACCGAAGCCATCGGCCTTCGGTCTGGACAGCAAATTATACCCACTTACACGAAACGTCCTACCGTCACGCTCCCAAGTTTCACACAAAAGCATCACATTCACATCATTTTTGGCCAGATAAGTCCGCAACATATCGCCATTGGCATACATGCTGCGGATATTTATCTGACCAATTGTCATACATTCATTGGATCTTATCATTCGCTCTGCCATTCAAAGAAAAGAAGAAGGGAAAAAAAAAATTTAATAAGGAAAATGAAAATGCCTTTTCCCCTTCTTCCCTCAACATTCAACTCATACCTACATTTTGCTGAAAAAGTCCTAACTCATTAGGACTGAGATAGGCGTATCTCCTTGACTTCAATGCTTCAATGTTTTTTGCTGCTGTTGCTCCAATCTCGATTTTTGTTGTGCTAGGTCCCGGCCCCTGTGTTGTCATTGTTGCTTTTGTTTATTCTGCTTTCGTTTTCTCGTTGTTTAAAAGTTTTGATTTGTTTTTATTGATTTCATTATTGCTACTATTATTGTTGTTGTTGTTATTGTTGTTGTTATTATTGTCGCTATTATTGTTGTTATTATTGTTTATATTACTATTGCTCTTGCTACTACTATTGTTATTATTGTTATTATTACTTTTATTCTTTTCAATATTATTATTATTGTTGTTTTTATTATTTTGGCTGCTGATATTATTTTTATTATTACTGTTATTAGTATTGTCCTCGTTTTGAGCGTTTCCTGAATTCTGTTGTAGTACTTTACTGTATGTTTCATTTTGTTGCGTTGCCTTCGATGCTCCCGTGGTGTTTTCGCGATAATAAATTTCCTTTGCTCTGAAGTATGTTATCCGATCCATGGTTTTTATCTTTATAATTTGTTTCTCCATCTCGAATATAGGGCACTTTTTGTCAAAGGCAGTGTGATTGTTTCCACAATTAGCACATTTTATGGGTTCACAATTCTCATTATCGTGTCCATCCGGAATATTTTTGGCGCATTTAGGGCATCTAGTTACCCGGAAGCACTTAGTTTTCGTGTGCCTGTACCGCTGACAATTATGGCACCTCATCGGGTTTGGTAAATACAACCGTACGTCTAACCACAAGAACCCTGCTTTAATATATTCTGGTAAATTTATAGTGTTAAAGGTCATAATATGTAAAGGAGTATCTTTAAGCTCTCCATTTATTTTCCTTTTAAACCTCTCTACTTTTGTCACTTTCTGCTCCTTTAATTCTTTCTCAATTTCTTCGGTGTCAACATTCATCAAATCAAAGCTGTATATTACTCCTTTGCTACTGTTTAAAAAGTTATGCTCTTCTACTTGAACGGGCATTTCCGTTAATTTTGTTGCTTTCATTAAAGCTGTGTATCCCTCCTCTTTATGTTAGCACAAGAAGATCTCCAGACACTTGATGTGTTCGGTGATCATCTGTAGTCCTTTCTGAATTAGGAAAGGCGAAATTCCACTGAAGCTGTGTTCACTATTCGTTTTTTTAATCACCAAATATCTGTGGTTCATCGTGCACTCTTCGAAAAAAAGTCTCCTTTTTTATTGTTAATTTCCCTCAATTGCAGAGGATCGCTGTATGCCGTCATATTCATGAGGGGCTTAAACCGATTTTTACTTTTAAACGACATCCTGCCCTAAGGCAGTTGCCGGACTGAGGTTTAAAGTACCTGTGTACCGGTGTTGGGACACCCTGCGATATACAAACAATTTGACGTATATCTGCTCGCCAAAAACATAAATGTTTTTATTTGTTGTTGTTGTAACACACAACAAAATCACCTTAACAATATTAATTATCCCTATAAACAACTGTTATCACTATTTTATTCTAAACCAAACACCACTTAACCGATTTAACTAACCAAAACCAAACTATACACTAAAATTAAGACTATTATCGCAAAAGAAAATATTTACATATTTATTATCGCTGTCAAAATTGATTCGTTCACCATGAATTCGCAATTCGGACTGTTTATATATATAGATAAGTAGATGAAATAAAAAAAAATGGATAAAAAATAAAATAGAAATGTACATGCAGCCTGCAGTCGGATTCGTATGCAGTACCTTGCGGTCCAGCCGTTCTCAAGTGATGATCTTTTATACATGCGGCAACTGGATTTTGTTAGTATATTTAGGTAGTGAGGCAATGCAAATGGAAAATAGTGGCTGTCGCTTCTTTTAAATTCTCAATTTTGTTAAATCGATGAGCATACGCAACTAAACTTAAAATTGGTTAAAATATACGAAACTGAAAAACTGTTGGCGTATTTTTATTCAAATATTTTAATTATTAATTTATTTCGTTATTGATAAAATTCAAAATTTGTTTGGTCATCCTCAGATTTATCCACAGTATTCTTCCAATCATATAAATCGATTGCTTGGCCACTTTCATTTTGCAATTCCAGTCGTGTATTAAATTCATCAAACCTTAACTTCATTTGACGAAGATCAACTCTTTCAATTGAAATACCATTCCAGTATGTCATCGATAAATTAGATTTAAAATTGATTTCGCTAAGTTTATATTTAGTGAGGTGATTTGCAATTCCTTCAAAAAAATACTGCCAGGTCTTATCTTCTTCCAGAATTTCTACCTGGAAAAATTTAAAAGTTTTAGATGTTGAAAATGATAAATTCAAATTTTATAGAAGGCGAACAGTCCAAAATATTCCTAAAACTTTCCTTAACTCAGAATTTTTGAATTTTCTTGTGTTTTTGTTGTTGTTGTAAAATACTTACTTCTACATTGAAACGATTGAATCCATATATTAGTAACGACCACGTACACGCGTTATCCTCGATTATACACTTATTGAAATTAATTCTTAGATTCTTTAAGTCACATTTTAACAATTCTGTCAGCATAATAAATGTAATCTTTAAACCATGAAACTCAAGTCTTTCAATTTCCAAATTGTTGAAAATATTATAACTCTTAAGAGTGACTCCTCCTATTTTGAATACCATACGCATACCAGATGTTATAGAAGTTGGCATTGTTTTGAAGAATTGTATAAAATCCTCAATAAAATTAAATTTATTTGTGCCCACAAACAAAATCGTTAAAAAATTACTGTAACCGCCAACGAAATCAGTTAAATATGGGTCATTTGTCCATTGGTAATTTGTGTCCAGCTCTATTTCCGCCACGTTACGACATTTTAATAATTCACAAAACAGTTTTGAATTCATTTTGTTATAATTTTGACCATCAACTTTATAGGTTATGTTTGATCGGTCCCTTAACATCTTAAGGTCTGTTTCAAATCATCAAGAAATATAAACTCACCAATACCTCTCTCATGTAAGTTTGTATAATGAAAAATGTGTTGAAATGTATAAACTAAATTGTGAATCGCATCATAAGAATTGATGAATGAAAAATTCGTATCGACGGCGTACCGATATAAATCAAACTCGCCATTTTGGATATAAGTTTCTTTTTTTACCATACGGCGTAAGAATCGTTCAACTAATGTATCAATTTCGAATTGCAGATCTTGCGATGCATCCGTTAAATTTAGCTCATCACTAAATGCCAGTTTCAATGAGCAAAGGCTGATTAAATCTAGGTATGATTCCCTAGTATAGGTTACTTCTCGCAAACAAGTTAAAAAAGTATGCAGCTCAAAAAAGATTCGTTGATTCAGAAACGGACTACTATACATGCGAAACATTTTCGATGAATGCCATGGCAAGGCTTTCGTAAAGTAATAATGGCAGGTTTGAGCATAATCCGGTTCACTTAACGACTTGGTTCGTAAAAATTCTACATAATTTACCAATAATTTATCCAGTTGAATCTTATCACTCGTGCTATCAAACGTTACGAGTTTAATAGATTGTCGTAACGAATTTACTCCTGAAATTTCTTCAACGCTAATAACATGCCTTTTTAGTTTATTGATGGCAATAAATTCCTGGAAAAAAACAAATTTGGCAAAATCAAAATGACCAAAGCTTTTTTATAAATTTACCTCTAACTCGTAATATTTGCCCACTTCTCGAAAAAGATTAATCCTATCGTCCCAAAACTATGTAAATTGTGAGATTTTAAATATATTTTTGAAAAATAAATTGGACGATCGCCCAATTTTTGGATCCAAAACCAAAATTTCCATGTCAAACGTATATTCACCAACTGTTAATTCATAGCTCCCTAAATGTTGCAAATCGTTAATTCCCAACCGACTCAAGTACTATTCCAAACCAAAGTGAATTTGTTGTCGTTAACACCAACATTATTTTTATTTAATTTATTTTATATTTAAAAAGTTTTGGAAATACCTGTTGCACCATTGGATAAATAGGAGAATGGACTAGAAACGGGTCTCCTTCCCGAATTTGGGCGGATTCGTTAATCCGAAGCATTTTATTTATAAAATCACAATTATTTGTAAACTTCATAGTTACTGGTAAACGCGGTAACCATAATTACAACTAATACTAACATTGGCAAGATTTTGCTATTGAATATTTGAAATTATAAAAATAAAATGTTATCGGTTGATAAAATGTTATCGGTTGTTTTCGGAATTAATATTTTGTTTTTAATAAAAAATGTATTTTTGCGTTATCAACTAACAGTTCGACTTAAATTGGATTTAAATTCGAATATAAAATCGGGGTTTAGTTCAGAAGAGGGATAAAGTACTTAAATACGTGTTAATAAAGGGCATTTGAATAAAATTATAAACAAGCAGTGAATTGTGAACCCAATCAAGTTGTTATGGATGTTTCAAATCTATCGGTTGCGAAATTATGGATCGAATGTGGAAAACGTGGGTTAAGCAATACCTGGAGACGTAAAACGTTAGCGGAACGGTTAGAAGTGTATGAAAGTGAAACGTCGCAATTACAAGTGAACAATGAAAATGGTTGTGAGTTGCAGCAAAATGGAGGCAATTCTACGAAATTGAAGATTGGAAACGTTATTAGTAATCCGCGCGAAGTGATTGAACAAAATACTTGTGAAGCAAACGAGCTGAATGATGTAACAGAATGATGAAACAAACAGCGATAAACGTACTACATTCCCGGAGGAAGATACCAATTATCGTAATTCGCTGAAATAAATATATATCAGTGTATGACTCCGAGTGAACGCGAATGTTTATTTAAGCTGATAATAAAATTCGGTAGTTGCTTTGCTCGAAATTTAAAAGAACTCTAGAAAATGGATCTTGAAATGGAAATTAAATTACATAATGACGAACCAGTTGTCTATCGGCCTTATAGAGTATCTTACCATCAACGCGAAAAAGTAAAGACAATGATAAGTGAATTGTTGGAACATAAAATAATACGTGAGTCTGAATCAGCATATGCTAGTCCTATCGTCCTAGTTAAAAAGAAGGACGGTGATGAACGAATGTGTATTGATTACCGAAAATTGAATAATACAACTATACGGGACCAGTATCCGTTACCGATTATGGAAGATCGCAGCTATCACGACTCAGTGGTTGTAGTTATTTCACTGTACTGGATTTAGCATCCGGTTATTATCAGATAACAATGTCTGATGAATCATTATCACGTACAGCTTTTGTGACGCCAGATGAGCATTTTGAGTTTTTGAGGATGGCTAACAAATACTCCGACTGTTTGCCAAAAAATGATGAACGGCATTGCTCGAGAGGTTAACGATGATATAATTGTTTATTTGGATGATATTATCATACCAAGCACTGGATGGTCGTGCAGGTATGGACAAATTGGAACGATTATTGAAAGTATTACAATAACGGGGATTAACTTTAAAATTAAAGAAGTGTCAGTTTTTCAAGAAGAGAGTTGAATTTTTTGGCCATGACATTGATTCTCAAGGCATACGACCAGAAAATTCGTTAAGAATTTTTCAATTATCGCTGAACCTTTAACGCGGCTAACTAAAACGAATGAATCCTTTAACTGGACTACCGAGCAAATAATGTCCTTCGAATTACTAAAAAGTAAATTGGTAAATCGCGATATTTTGACGTTATATAATCCGGAGTTGGAACATGAGGTGTGCACCGACGCAAGTTCCAAAGGTCTTGCCGGTATATTATTCCAATGAGACAAAAAAGGTGAAACGAAACCTGTGTCATATTACAGTCCCCGGATAACGGAGAAAGAATGCAAATATCATTCATATGAATTGGTTTTAGCGGTCGTTGAAGCGCTTCACCAGATTCCATATTTATTTAATCGGAAAGCCATTTAATTTGGTCACGGATTGTGATCAGTGATATACCTTTAATACGATTCATCGAAGTGGATAGAAGATGCAACATGTCGACGCACTTAGCCGTAACTCAATTGACGACGAAGTGAATCTTGAACCAGCAACGATTGATGTGTTCTTAGCATCACAGCAAAATGATTGGCTTATCGGTATGCAACGCTTAGACGACGATATTCAAAAAATCACCGAAGTTAGGAGTCAGAAACCAGTTAATTCTGATGAACGGCAGATGGATGTAAACTATACGGTATATAAAGAACAATTGTACCGAATTGTACATGATAGACGAATGTAGGTTGTGCCCAGAACATTAAAGTGGCGTATAGTTAAAATGAGTCACGGCGATATGGGACACTTGGGCGTTGAAAAGACGATTGAAGTTATTCGCAGACACTTTTGTTCCCTTGAATAAGAGACTATGTAAGGAAATATATTTCCTCGTGTTTGGAATGTGGTTATAGAAAATCGAAAGGTGGAACAAAGGAAGGTGAAATGTATCCTATTGATAAAACGTCTGTACCTTTTCACACCATACATGTGGACCACTTGGGTCCTTTCCCGAAAACGTCTAAAGGTAATGCTTATTTGATAGTTATAATAGATGCGTGTTCAAAATACGTAGTTATTTGCTTTTACGTATATCTGCTCGCCAAAAACAAAAAAGGTTTTTATTTGTTGTTGTTGTAAGACACATCAAAATCACCTTAGCACTATTTATTATCCCAATAAACTACTTTTATCACTAGTTTATTCTAAACCAAACACCACTTAACCAATTTAACTAACCAAAACCAAACTATACACTAAAATTAAGACTATTATCGCAAAAGAAAATATATATTTATTATCGCTGTCAAAATTGATTCGTTCACCATGAATTCGCAATTCGGACTGAATTATATAGCTAAGAAGATAAAATAAAAAGATTGAGTAAAAAAAAAATACTAATTGGCATGCAGCCTCCAGTCGGATTAGAATCCAGTACATTGCGGCCCAAGCGTCGAAGCTTTAACCACTGCACCACTCGTCACATACAAACTACACCTACAAAATTTATATAAAAAAAGGTTTTTTATTAGATTTTTGGTTTTCCTTTTGAGTTTTTCCGACTTTTCTATTTTTTCTAAACCATCACTGTATTGAGACGAACAGAATAAAAAAAAATCATCGAAATCAGTGAATCCATTCTTTAGATATCATCATAAAAGCCATTCCATACAAAATGTATGAGAAAATGAATTTTCTTGATAAATTTTATTGTTGTTGAATTTTTCCAATGTTTTAATGGTTATTATGCTATTCGGAGCGAAGATAAATCCAACAAAACAAAGATCATGAAAATCGGTTAAGCCGTTCTTGAGTTATAAATGGTGTAACTAACCCGACACTTTATATAAAGCACTTATAAGACCTGTGCTGACTTTCGGAAGCGAGAGCTGAACCATGACCTCTAATGACTGTAGATTATTATTTACCTTCGAAAGAAAGGTTATCCGTTCAATTTTTGGTCCTATTAAAGTTGCGAACAATAAATACCGGATTCGCATGAACCACGAAATAAAGCATCTTCTCGGAGGTAGCGATATTATCGGCTTCATTAAATCTAATCGAGTGAGATGGCTCGGCCACGTTGCAAGGTCTCCACAACAACGAATGATTTACAAAGTGTTCCATCAACAGCCAGCCGGAGTACGTCGTAGAGGAAGACCCCGACTGCGCTGGCGTGACGACGTCGAACAAGACCTACTCGTATTAGGATGTCGAAATTGGAGGACGAGAGCGATGGACCGAGAAGGATGGAGGACCATAGTGCGGGCGGCAAAATTCCTTCATGGGATGTAAATGCTAGAGAGAGAGAGAGAAAAAAACCCGACTTTGTTTTATATACATATGTATATAGATTTACCACGTGGTAACTTGTTTAATCTCAATCGAAATTACTTCAAATTTCTCGTGTTAAAAAAAGCGAGTTGAGGTCGTTTGCTCGCTTCTCAAAATCAAGGAAATACAATCCCGTTTTTCAAAAGCTTGAGTTTTCAAAATTGCCCTTTTCAAAATCATCAATTCATCAAGAGTCCGCTTTTTTATTTTTGAGTATCCGGGCGACTGCCGACTGGCCGGGAATCAAACTGAATTATAATTCTATGTTGTAAGAAATTTTCAATTATCCAGCAAAATGAAATTAAAATGTTTGTAAAGTATTCAGCTATAGGAAATGCGAAAATTCCAGCGGAAAATCACATATATTTCTTAACCGAATATTTTAAAATTTATTTTCTGCAGCCTTATTAGGGTGTTTTAACAAGAATTTTTGATAAACCTCTTGGAGACACGTTGCAGCAATATCTCTGGCTCGAACTCCTTTTTTCAACTTGTACCATAAATTTTCGATGGGATTTAGGTCTGGGGTTTGATCTGGCACACATCCCTCTCTTGAAGGTACTGGTACACTATACCAGCCGTATGCGGCCTCGCATTATCCTGAATGAACATGATGTTTTCACTAATAAGCCCAAATGTATGATGTAGTTCTCGAGTACTTCCTCTTCCTCAATGTACCGTTGAGAAGTCAATCCTCTTGATCAACAGCCAGTATTCGCTCCGGAGATAAATACAAGGTCTGTCTTCGCCTCCAGTGACATGCCTACCCAGAACATCGCAATATGAGATACGTTCTTCAATGCAACATTGTGCAAATCGGTCTTCTGATCCTCTATACATCCTTGCTCGTCCATCGTTGCCATGTTAACATATCCTGCATTCATCAGAGAACAGGACTGTTCTCCTTTGTGTTTCTGTCCAATCCGAATGCACTCGAACGAACTGAAGGTGAGTTCGTCCGTGAGCTGTGATCAATTTTAGCCCGTTTGATGGTCTATGTGCAGTCAGATGACCTTCTCGAAGTCGACTTCTAACTATCCACCGACTAACTTCGATTTTACGAACTTCTTGAAGTCGTTGTCACGGTTGCACCGCATTCATACGACGATTTCGCAACGAGTTCGTCACAATAAAGACGTCTTCACGCTGTGTTGCAACACATGGTCGGCCAGATCCTTGTCGCCTTCTCTAGCAGCCAGTTTTCGATATCTCTGCCGCCGTGGTATTCATTTCCTTGTTCCGGATGAAGACGTAATCGGTAGAAGATCGTTCAGACTAAGCGTTGATATGCGAATGATGACAATTCCCTTAAAACGTTTCCTTTTATATCTGCCACAACTCACAAGCTACGCAACCGATGTTACCTGGAACGTGTGTTTTCGGATTGTTGTGTTCTATTGTTGGTGTTGTAATGGTTTTAAACAGAAAATACACACACATGGTATCATTGGATATGTGATGAAATGATCATTAACTTGACATACCTTGATTCAAAAAAATATTTCAATTCTCACAGCAAGTGTAGTTAAAATGGTCGTCCTTAGTATAAACCTGATTTTGATTCGGAATGGTAGGGAGTTTAACCGGACACTATGGATGAACATCTGTGGAAAGAAGACTATGCCAACCAGTATAACTTGGATGGAAATGATAGGAGTGACAAATTATTATTTTACCCGTATGCTACAAATTTTTTTGAAGTAAAACTTCTTTAGGCACGCTTGACTTGGGGACTAAGCTGGCAAATGCGTTACGAAAAATGTAATCGAACGAGGCGAACGAAAGACAAATGAACATCTACCATTGTTATGAATAATTACAAACAATAAACGCAAAACGAAATCATTTTCCTTTAGTATCAGGATGTGCCATGAGCAGTCATAAATCCCAAGGTGGAACATTAAATGAAGTTGTCATTTGTGTGTTGTTTATTTAAAATGAAATGTGTCATTTATTTTTCGTAGTTGCATTTCATTCTTGAACAATTATAAATTAATATTTTGTTGAATATTCAACATGAAGTGCAATAAAAGTGTTTAGTGGATTGAATGTTTAGTGAAAGTGTGTAGGTAATAAAATTGGAAATTCATTTTGAAGTTCATATTTTGTGAATTATCGGGTGAATAAAAACTAATTATGGCAGGAAGGGACACAGATTCTGAAAATGAAACCGATGCTCCAGGACAATCAACTAAAAAGAAATTACGAAAGGAAATTGTGCATAAAAAGTGTGTGACAACATATTCAAGGCAAGATTTTAAACCTAGTGAGACCCAATCAACTGATAATGAATCACGAAGGTGAGTGCGTATCTCATACTAGTTGCTGGCGTCGTAGCGTCATATGCAGCGTTAACATAAACTTTAAACATAAAATTTAATTAGTACGTAAATAATACAATAATTTTATTATTAATTGTAGAGGTTCACCACTACAAATAATTGGTGACATCGTGATTGAACATAACAATAATCAAATGGAAGTTGATGATGAAAATCCCACTATAGATCATGTACAAAAACCGAGACAAATTATTGAAGTTAGGTAAATTAATTATTTATTAATTTTATTTTATTATTAATTTACTAAATTTTCCAAACTAAAATGATGAAATTATAGGTTGAATAAAGCGCCAAAAACTTCTGTAGAACGTGGTCGAGAATTCAGAGAACGAAAAGCACTGCTTAAACAACAAAGTAAGCAACAACAGGAGTCAGATGCAATAGTTGAAATTGCTACAGAAGATATTCGAAATTCTGGTCCATCAGGAGACAATCAAGTACCTGGAACCTCTGAAATAAGGACAATAGCACAAAGAGCAAAGACTGCAGAAGCCACACGGCGATGCAGAGAGAAACAAAAAGGCGTTAGTGAGTCATCAAAAAACCAGGCAAAAACTGCAGCTCAACGCATGCGAGAATACCGGGAGAGAAAAAAATTGTAAATATTAATTTATTTTTATTTATAAAACTTATGCCATTGAAGGCTCGTAAAATTCTTATTTGTATTTTCTTACTTAGAGCAAAGAAAATACTGTTGAAGTGGCAAAGTGATCAAGATTTAGATGCTATAGTCAGCACATCATCATCAGAAGTAAATCAAAGGGATGCTCCATCAACAATAAACGGCATATTCGCAGAGCTAACTAGAAGAGGGAATTCACAATCACAGCAACAAATTGAAACATCAGAACGTACGCGAGCATATCGTGGGAGAAGAAATGATAATATCAACATCGAATCGTAATTATTATTGCAATTATATATATATGTTTTGTTGTTGATAGAGAAATTTTAGGCTCATATTTTATGTTTAAATATATATATCTTTCTCTGTGCATAGTAATAATCCGTCGGAAAATAATGAAGAACAATCAGACCTCTATGATTCAACTTTGACTTTGAAGTACGACGATATTACAAAACATAAAAAGGCTCATGAAAATTTCGATCGAAAATTCCGGAAAAATCCATTTGGTTATTCATGTACAGTCTGCAATAGATTGTGGTTTAAAAATGACTTGAAAAAGGCATCTGACAATTATGAAGATCTGTTGAAGAAAATAGTGGTAAGAAATAATAATATTATTTTGAAATAATATCGAAATACACACATACTTTATCACTATGAAGAAATTAACAAATATAAATTTTATACTTTCCAGAATATCAACAACATTAACGATGCAATGATTTGTTCGACTTGTAAAGTTGCTCTTGACAAGCAAAATATTCCAATATTGTCAACGTACAATGGATTTAAATATCCAAAAATTCCTGCATAATTGCCGAAACTTGACTTAGTTTCGGAAAGATTAATTTCTCCTTGTCTCCCATTTATGCAGATACGAAGACTACGGCATGTTCATGGGCAATTTGGTATATACGGTCAGATTATCAATGTGCCAATATCTGTGGATACAATGGTGAATTAACTTCCAAGAGATATCAGCGATAATCATTGCGTCTACGTTCATATCAAAAGGAAGCGAATTCACAAGTCGAGCTATTTACAAGGATTAATTAATAAGAAAAATATTAAGACATGGTTACAATATTTGGTAAACACGCCCCTTTATACTCACTACAATATCACAATTAATCGTGGATTCCTCAGTGATAATGATGAAGAAACTCAACAAATAGGTAACATAGATGAAGTCAGTGAAGATATTCCCATCGAGGAGAGTCTTACAGCTCAGCAACATACTCTTCTGTGGAACGACGAAAAATGTTTAAGAATCGCACCTGGAGAATACAATATTCCTCGTAGTTTATTATTTGATGAACACGCGGAAGAATTGTCATTTCCAACTATTTATTTGGGACAATTTAGAGTATTTAAAGAAAACATTAGAGCTACACCTTTCATGATAGCTTCCAGTGAATTGCGTCGTACTGACCGTCGAGCAATTACTCCGTACCATTTGTTGTATATCGCTGTGAAGATTATGAGACTGCGGATTCGAGACTGTTTGACTGTGGCATTTAAGCATATTGGTCCTAATACCAACATAACAAGAGAACAAATCCAATCAGAAGAGTACATCAACAGTTGTATTGAATCGAATCTTGCTTTCCTACGTTCAATACCAAATTCAACTTGGTATTGGGCACAAAGAAAAAAAGATCTTTTCGCGATGATTCGACAGAAAGGCAGACCAACCGCTTTCATGACACTTAGCGCAAATGAAATAAGATGGACGGATCTGATACAGTTGTTGTATAAATTGGCGAACAATGGAGCAGACATTTCAGAGCGTGATGCGTCGGAACTAAGTTTCATTGAAAAAAGCACACTTGTCAATGAAGATGCTGTGACTTGCGCCATCTACTTCAATAAAATGGTTAATGTATTGCTCACAATATTACAATCCAAAAAATGTAGTCTTTTCGGTCGCTATAGAGTTGCTGAATACTTTAAACCTATTGAATTCCAGCATCGCGGAAGTCCACATGCACATATATTACTGTGGCTAGAAAATATAATTTTTCTATATTATATTAAAAATATTAAATATATATTAGAAGTTTTACTTCAGTAGTGTGGTCTAAAGCGCACTTAATTTTTTTTGTTTATTCAGCTTAGTCTGTATGGTTTGTTTGAAATATACGTGTAGTTGAATCATCTAGTGAATGGTTACTGTATTGATGACTGCTTAGTCAGCCTTGCAAACACAGATCAGAGAGATTGTGTGGCCTAGGTCACTTCTACTGAAACATGTAACGCATGTGTTTAATTTGTATTTTGTGCTGTTTGATATTTTTTAAAGTATACGCCGACATATTGGGTGTTAAGTGGTTATGATTTTGTATGATGTTGGCGGTTGTACCTGTACGTCCAGTAGATTTCATTGACGGTTTTTTGCTGTTCAGTGTGATTTGGTGAAGATGCTTTCCATTAGGTGGTGGATTTGTCGTACTGGCTTGGATCTTTTCGAAGGAGTTCGTACGAGGTGAAATAGGGATTTCCCTCTTTCGGGCATGCATTGTGGGCCATTGCAGGATTTGGAATTTCAGCGCGATCTCTACGATGGATAATTTGTTTGTTGCGCTTTGATCTTTTTGTTATAGTTTTGCTACTCAATGTAGCTTCTGTTTTGTAAGCTGCGGGTTTGTTGATGATTGATTCTAAGGTGACTACACTTAGGAATTGATTAGTTCTTCAAGAATGGGTTGAATTGTAGTCGGGTTATGGGAATAATATCATCGGCGTATTTAAGAGTGAGTGGTGTTGGTAATTCGTCTTGATGTTCGAATTTTCGTTGAGGAAGTGAGTCTGATATAGTGTATATAGTGTAGGGGGGGGGGGGAGGAGGGGGCTGGTTGAGGGTTTTGAAGATATTATGCACCCATCGTAATGAAATTGGCAGGTAATCGTAAGTTTTGTTCATACTCTGATTCTGCAGAATAGTTTTCGAAATTTGCGCGAAAAACTGTTCTTAACCCCAATAAAACTTTTGGTTACGATTTTGTCCACTAGGTATTATTTGCACACGCATAATTGCAATTTTCAACGTTCGATGCCATCGCTCTATAATTCCATTGCATGCTGGATTGTAAGCTGTGGTGCGTTTGTGCTGGAATCCCAAAACTCTAGAAATTTCTACAATGAGTGCAGATTCATATTGTGCGCCTCTGTCCGTAACTATTTTGAAAGGGACCCCGAATCTTCTAACCCAGTTGTAATAGTGCAAATATCTGCCAACGGAATTGCTTCAGCTTAGCGTGTATATATATATATCGATCGTGGTCAAACTATAGATTTTATTTCGAGATCGATTTGGAGTTCCTCAAAACGACCGTTCGTTATCCCATATGACCTAATTCTACTTGTTATACATGATTGGTTACATTACATTTCTGACGTTCTATGCAACGTTTTGCCCAGTTCTGAAGGATGTGCCTATGCGCTTCCGCCATAGCTACATAATCGATTGCTTCATAGTCGACTCGCCACATCGTTGGAATTACCTGAAATATGTCGTATGTCGGATGTAAATTGCGCTATAAAGTCTAACTGACGTTGCTGTCTGGGTGAAGCTTTATCTAAATTTTGATATAATGAAAAAGTTAAAGGTTCATGATCGGAGTATAAAACAAACTCTCTTCCTTCAACAAAATTTTTAAATTGTTTAATCGCTAAATATGCTGCTAAAATTTATTTGAGATTTTTTCGGCTTTTCGGACAAAATATAATTTTTAATGACACCCATACAATGTTTACGACTTTTCAAGTCAAAGGAAACAAAGAGGCCATTTACTCACAATATTTCTACAAAAAGTATAACAAGGCACTCATACATTAAAAATGATATTTAGTCCGAAAAGCCGAAAAAATCTCAAATAAATTAATATCATGAACGATTTTAAAGGGTGATTTTTTTGTGGTTAGGATTTTCATGCATTAGTATTTGACAGATCACGCGGGATTTCAGACAAGGTGTCAAAGAGAAAGATGCTCAGTATGCTTTGACATTTCATAATGAATAGACTTACTAACGAGCAACGCTTGCAAATAATTGAATTATATTACAAAAATCAGTGTTCGGTTCGAAAAGTGTTTCGCGATTTACGTCCGATTTATGGTCTACATAATCGACCAAGTGAGCAAACAATTAATGCGATTGTGACCAAGTTTCGCACTCAGTTTACTTTATTGGACATTAAACCAACCACACGAATGCGTACAGTGCGTACAGAAGAGAATATTGCGTCTGTTTCTGAGAGTGTTGCTGAAGACCGTGAAATGTCGATTCGTCGCCGTTCGCAGCAATTGGGTTTGTGTTATTCGACGACATGGAAGATTTTACGCAAAGATCTTGGTGTAAAACCGTATAAAATACAGCTCCTGCAAGAACTGAAGCCGAACGATCTGCCACAACGTCGAATTTTCAGTGAATGGGCCCTAGAAAAGTTGGCAGAAAATCCGCTTTTTTATCGACAAATTTTGTTCAGCGATGAGGCTCATTTCTGGTTGAATGGCTACGTAAATAAGCAAAATTGCCGCATTTGGAGTGAAGAGCAACCAGAAGCCGTTCAAGAACTGCCCATGCATCCCGAAAAATGCACTGTTTGGTGTGGTTTGTACGCTGGTGGAATCATTGGACCGTATTTTTTCAAAGATGCTGTTGGACGCAACGTTACGGTGAATGGCGATCGCTATCGTTCGATGCTAACAAACTTTTTGTTGCCAAAAATGGAAGAACTGAACTTAGTTGACATGTGGTTTCAACAAGATGGCGCTACATGCCACACAGCTCGCGATTCTATGGCCATTTTGAGGGAAAACTTCGGAGAACAATTCATCTCAAGAAATGGCCCGGTAAGTTGGCCACCAAGATCATGCGATTTGACGCCTTTAGACTATTTTTTGTGGGGCTACGTCAAGTCTAAAGTCTACAGAAATAAGCCAGCAACTATTCCAGTTTTGGAAGACAACAGTTCCGAAGAAATTCGGGCTATTCCGGCCGAAATGCTCGAAAAAGTTGCCCAAAATTGGACTTTCCGAATGGACCACCTAAGACGCAGCAGCGGTCAACATTTAAATGAAATTATCTTCAAAAAGTAAATGTCATGGACCAATCTAACGTTTCAAATAAAGAACCGATGAGATTTTGCAAATTTTATGCGTTTTTTTTTAAAAAAAAGTTCTCAAGCTCTTAAAAAATCACCCGTTAAAATAACTTCTTAATGCTGTTAAAAGTTCTCTATCATAAGTTCTGTAATGAATTTCTACATAGTGTAGTTTTCGTGAAAAGAAGAACAAAGGATGCCAACCTTTCTCTGTTAGTTTTTGTAGAACAACCCCAGCAGCTACACCTGATGCATCTACAAAAATTGTGAACAAGGCATTCGGGATAGGGAATGCTAATTGCGTACAATTTACCAATTTCGTTTTACATAACTCAAACTTTTGAGTTGCCTCGTCCAATTAATAATCGATTTGTCGTTCTTTATTTTTATTGTTTCTTTTGAAAAACTCATATAGAAAAGCTTGATCATTAGCTGTTTCTGGTATGAAAATTCTGTAGTAATTGATCATACCCAGAAATCTAAGTAACTCGTCTGCTATCTTTCCGGTTGTGATAGTTTAAAATTGCCTCAAATTTGTGGTGGTCCTTCAAATGCAAATTCACATTTATGTATGAGAATATCATTAATATAAGGAAAAACGAAAGAAAGATCTCGAAACAGCGAATGTACCATTCTTTGGGAAGTTTGGGAGGCTTTTCTCAACCTCTTACAGGAGTGATTATGGCAGGTGACATAGGAAGTGGACCGGCCTAGTTACTCTTGAGCGGTCTATAAATTCCCCGAGCAAGCCACATTTCATTTTTTAAGATGCTGATTTCAGAAAATGTATACCATAAAAATCAAAAATAACTGTGCTTTATACCATAAAAATCAAAAATAACTGTGCTGTCTTGGGGTAACCCTTGGCCTTACACAATATTTTTTTAAAAACAATTTACTAACTAGTGACTACTTAGTTATCTGTAACCTTCACGTATATCCTTCCATCTTGTTAAATGTGATAAGGGCGTACGGCGAGCTCGGCTTACATCTCAATCAATCAATTAAAAATTGTCATTTTGGCCAAATTTTTGGAAAACCATGCGAACCAATGATTTATAAACTAACAATTTCCTTCAAATCCTGCCTTCGAAGCAAGTCTAAAACGATTTTTCGGTTTTTTTTTTTTTTTTTAATCTATACAATTTGTTCTGGGGCCGAAGCACTCCTAACTCTTTCGCAGTTGACTTTTACCGTCCTACTTTACGCATTGATTGCCAAATCGAGGACGTACGGCTATAGGTCCGATTTACGTAGAACCATCTGCACATTGTATAGCTTGATGCCAGCCTATAGTACTGACATGGAAGATGGGTCGGCCCATGAGTTGTGCACTCCGACAGGGGGTCATAGTTGTGTTCAATTTCCATCATTGATCGTAATCAAATGATGAAAAATCCCTTTTGCATCCTGCCCCTATCGGGATTCGAACCCGGTACCTCCCGATCCAAACGCCAAAGCTTTAACCACTGTGCTATTTGGTCGGTATTTATGATTTTTCGGTTAGGACTAATTGTTATGTTTGTTAATTAATGGTTTAATAAACACACTTATTTATTTTCTTAATAATTATTACTTTATTTATAAGGATATTGATAATGCATAACCTCACTCGGTTACACTCAAGAACGAAGTTCCCTGACGTGGTGACCATGACACCTCATGTGCGATAACTATATACTAGGTTGCACCATTGATAGTTGGTTTATTCAGGGTTGCAACACCTTCCCCTAAGAAAGTAGATATGGCTCCAAGTATCGAGGAGTGCGATGGTCCCGTGCAGACCACGTGCTGAGCTGGAACTGATGAAGCTTGTTGTCTATCGGTTGGAACTGATTAGTTTTGCTGTTGGTGTTTTGGAGGTATTTCAAAATCATCCAGTAAAATCTGAAGTGGTACTGTATCCTGTGCTGGTGAGAATTGTTGATGTGATGATCTTGCCATTAATTGGTTTGAATGCGCCTTGATAATTTTATTCCTATAATTAAGAATAACCTTATACATTACGTGTCCTATTTTAGAATGGACTCCTCCGTGAACCCATTCAAAGTTATTGTTTTTGTAAACCTTGGCTTGCACCAAATCTCCAACTTTGTAATGCCTTGGTTTAGTGCCGTGCTTTATGTTATACTGCTCATTCATCGAATTATTCCGATGATCTGCTACATGATGTTGTTGATTTGGCAGCCATTATTGTTCTGATTTTTTGTCCGAACATAATCTCGGCTGGAGACAATCCAGAAGGTGTATTATGATTTGGTGTAGTACGGTAATTTGACAGGAAAATTTGTAACGTTTCTTCCATCGAATCTCCACAACGGGACACAACGGAGATGCTGTATTCCGTTTCGCTCACACATTATTTGAAATTTCGCGGAAACGAACTGTGTTCCGTTGTCCGAGACGATAAGCTGTGGTGGTCCAAAACGAACCAAACTTTCTTCGATTATACTACCGTTTTGATCGCAGTGATGGTCGGTGTAATAAATATTTCCGACCATTTCGAATATGCGTCAACAATGGTCAAAAAATAAAATCCGTTGATTGGACCGGCATAATCAATATGAATGCGCTGCCATGGACCTTCAGGTATTGGCCATGACTCCAATGGTACTTTTGTAGGCGTTTTTTCGACATTTGTGCACTGATTACATTCCCTGACCAAATGTGCAATATTTTCGTCGATTCCAGGCCAATATACATAACTTCATGCGTTCTATGCCTTGATGTGCTTTATACAGTTGGTGTAATACTGTATTTCACTTGTGCACCTATTAGACGTGAAAGGATATCTGCATATTCAAATTTATCCGTTGCGACGTACTCAATGTTGAAATTATACAGGAATAATGTACACGCCCACATTTGAAGTCTATTCGCAGTGTAGACAGGAATTCCCTTCCTTGAACCGAATATTGCCAATAACGGTTTATGGTCCGTTTGTAAAACGAGTTTTCGGCCATAAATCATTCGATGAAATTTAGTGACTGCAAATATCAGGGCTAATGCCCCTTTCTCGATCTTTCCATACCCTATCTCGGCCTTTGTTAGTGTTCGAGAAGCATGGCTAACTGCTTTTTCCGACCCATCCTCATATCGATGATATATGCAAGCACCGATTCCGCTCTGACATGCATCCGCCGCTACAATTATCTGTCGATTTGGGTCATAATGGGTAAGTATGAGATCAGATTTAAGTATCTGTTTGAGCCGCTTGAATGATTTCTGACAATCAGCCGGCCAGTCCCATTTAGCATTTTTTTTAAGTAAGGCATCCAAAGGCGTCTTAACTGATACATATCCTTGATAAATTTGCTGTAATAATTAATAACGCCCATATATGACTGCAACGTTTGAATGTCATGGGATGGAGGCATGTGTGTGATTGCTTCCACTTGCGCAGGATCTGGTCTCGTTCCATTTTTGTCAATTATTCGACCCAAGTACTTAATGGATTTCATAAAAAAATTACATTTTCCGATTTTGATGTTGAATTCAAAATCCTTTACACGCTGAAGTGTTTGGTATAATCGGTTTTTATGCTCTGTTTCCGTTCTACCACAGACGATCAAATCGTCCATATACGCAGCTACCCCGTCTAGGCCTACTACCATAGTACTCATAATTTGCTGAAACGCACTTGGTGCAGCTTTGACACCTGGTGGTAGTCGATTAAATTGGAATAATCCGCGATGTGTATTGATTGTATGGGACTTTTCATCAACTTCTACTTTTAGGAACGCATCACACAAATCTATTTGACTAAAGACTGTGCCGTTTGCTATGTCATCATTGCTAGTGGCAATGGAAATTTATGAGGCTCAAGTGCGTCATTTAGACCTGTTGAATAATCTGCACAAATTCGAATCTGCCCATTGCTCTTTTTCACACAAACTATTGGTGCGGCCCATTCGGAGAAATCCACTGGTGTAATGGTTTGTTGGAAACGATCCAGTTCATCGTTTATTTGTGTTAATGCCGCGTACGCCACTAGTCGTTTTGCTCTATAAATACTGGTATTTTGTTTGGTTTGACGTGCAACGTGACTTGTGTTTTCGTCCACCGTCCGAGATTATCTTTGAACACATCCGGAAATAAAGAAACTAGTGTTGATATCAGATGTTGCTTATCTGGGTTGCCGCTGCTAATGAAAAAAACGTTGCATATTGATCTTAATGGCACATCCCAGATGTTGAATTTATCAATCCAATCTATTCCGAACAGATTTATAGATCACCATCACCTGATACAAAACATTTCCCCGTAATTGTATAGTCACAGAATTCCATTTCACATTGGAATTCTGCTAACAATTTAAGCTGTTGCCCAGATGCACTTGTTGCTGATTGATTTGTCTCTGTCAATGTGGGGTCACCAATTTCTTGCCAAGTGGATTTAGAAATAATGGTGATGTCTGATGCTGTGTCCGCAGTTGCATGTTGACTGAGACATTATTGATTCTCACATTGATGAATTTGCGCTTTGCTGCCATGTCGCCATTTACTGAAAAAATCCTCTTAAGTGCGGGAAGTTTTTCTTTTGACCATTTGTGCTTGCTTGGCTGCTGTGTGGGGTACTACGACAACCGCTATAACCCTCTTTGTGCCCCACTTGATTGCATTCCCGGCATTGGTGTTGTTAGTATGAGCATTCGGCTGTAAAATGCATGCCACCGCATTTCCAACATGGTTTACTGGGCTTACTGGGTGCTTATTGGTGTTTGTCCGTGTCATGATTCGGATTGGACTTATTTTTATATTGATTGTAGACGGGTTTCCTCTGGCCTGTCCCTGCTCTATTATGTTGACTGTCAAAATGGTTATTTGATTTTGCACTGGAGTAACTGGCGTTAACTACTGATGACTGTTGATAAGAATGATTGTCCTGGTTTTCAATCATTTTTGTATCCTTTTTGTTTTAATTAATTGCTGGGCATCTGTTATTAATTTCTCCAGTGACATTGTTTTGTCTGCATCGATCCGCGACAACAATTTTGTTCGGATATCTGCGTCGCATAATGACCTCAACCTACTTGTGAAAACAAGGCATTTGAACTGATCTGCCCAAAATGAAAAGTTCGCAGTGCCGATTTATACGGCCCGCGTATGCAATAAAATCTTTCGTACTTTTTTGTGTTGTTGTAAACACTCGAATCGCATGTTGAACAATGATTTTCTCGGACCGAAAATGTCTTTTAATTTTGTGACAGTCTCGTCAAATGTGAAATCACGAGTGTTTTTGGGCAAAATGTAACTCACGTATTTGTCATGATTCGATGTGTGTAGCTTACGCAAAAGCAATCTCGTTTCTACTCCATCGTCCAAATTCTCGCCATCCACCTTGAATAAGTCCTCGAATCTTTCATACCACGTGTTGAAATATTTTCCGTCCTCCGGATCGTGGTAAAATTCAACAATCTGATTTGATAGATTGTGAATTTGTTGAACATAGTCGTTCTCTGTATTTTTCGCCAATTGTTTAATTATGACGTCATGCGATTAGAGCATTTCGGTGATGAAACTTAACATTTGTTTTGTATCTTCATCCATCTTGTTTTGTAATACACAAAAAATGTGCTCGGATTTTATACGTCAATTTTTTTATTTATTCTTATTGTTTTGCGTAATCCTCGTCGCCAATTGTTGTGTTTGTTAATTAATGGTTTAATAAACACACTTATTTATTTTGTTAATAATTATTACTTTATTTCTAAGGATATTGATAATGCATAACCTCACTCGGTTACACTCAAGAACGAAGTGCCCTGACGTGGTGACCATGACACATCATGTGCAATAACTATATGCATACTAGATTGCACCATGATATTGATAGTTTGTTTATTTAGGGTTGCAACACTAATGAACATTCTTTTCAAGAATTTCTGGGTATAGATGGTGGGTTAATGATAAAATCGTAAACGTTTTATAAAGGTTTAGATACTTTTTAGTGCATAGTGAAAAATAAAAATTTAAATAAAATTGAAATCGAATTTTCTTAGCCCTAATTTTCTTTCATTTAGAAAAGTTTGCACAAACCAAATCTTGTAATACCGCCGAATTTTTAAGTCGAGGTGCATGAATAAATGAAAGTTCGAAAATACAATTCTGCTTAATTTCCTCCAGTTTTCTTTTGGAATGGAATGAATAAAACAAAGTAAAAATGAACGAGAGATCTTTAAACCATTCATGAATGTTTTGTATTCACGTAGATAGATACGGAATCTTGAAGCCTTTGTTTACTATTGAAACTGTAAAAACGCTTTATCCTTTTATCTGCCACTATATAATTTTACATAGTCACTGTCATTGTGTGATTATTGTTCTTTATTAATATTATGTTTCTTCTTGTTATTTCTATTTAAGAAAGAGGAAAATGTTAAATACAGTATCATCACACTGAAAGTAATGAATGTACATCGCACATACAATAGTGAATTGAAAATTACATGGATCATTATCATAAAAATATTTATGTGAACATATTGTGATTGCAAAGCATAATATAAGGAAAAAGTAGAAGTAGAAAATACACATTGCCGTGAATACGATTTTCAAATATATTTTCCATCTCGAGTCAATTGCTGTCTGCTTCTGTATTATGCTATAGGAAAGTAGAAAAGAAGTTCAAATGATTTTAAATTGCTTTAGATTTTACTGAAATGTTAATTCTAAAGATGACAATGTGATAACAATAACAAATAAAATAATAATAGCAATGATGGTGATATTTATACACAAAGTCATACTTGCTTTACATTATGGCGTGCGATAATATCGCATAGCACACTTCAAAAAATAGAATAAAAAAAAATATCTATGAAATCAATAATGATTCAATCTGTTCAGTATGGCAATACGTATAGCACAATCAAAATCATTCCAATAAAAATTTAAGAAAAATCAAGTACTTGAAACGTGAATGGAATAAAATGCAGATTAAAAAGATTTTAAATCTTGATTTTCAATTTACTGTTGACTAAATGTATACGACAGCAACACGTTGTACACAACATCTTTTTAATTATTTCACTTCTTTAGAATTTGTAAAATCAAACGTCTGTACCAATTTTGAGAACGAGACGTATAGTTATTGAAATAAGATATTAAATAATTTTACTTTTGGTATTTAACACTATATACCCGTTGTCTGCTTATAAATCTAACTTCAGATTAAATTCGGTTAAAATAAAAATACTATTAACCCATAGAGTGATTTTCGATTTAATAGAAAATAAATTTTATCACGTCCACTTATCATTCGATATGAAAAGGCAAGATACAGCAACTCACATCGCATATAGATAACAGTTATTTACAAACAAGATATTCCCAAACTTATCACGTAATAATATAGATACTCGTAGATGTAAAAGGAATATACGATAAAACAATCGTTAAAGATTACTCGAGATACAAAATTAATAAGACGATATATGAATCAATCAACAGTTTGAATTATAAATTGGCATAATATAATATCAAAGTTTGATTTATATTTGAAAGTGTTGCATGTTCGTCCAATGAAATAATGTTTGTTATTTATAATGAATTAATCACCCCAATGATAATGTCAAGTCTAAGATTCGCAAGACAATCTTGTATAAAATGTTTTTGTGAAGACTATCTTTTTTACTACCAACTGTCTTTTAATACAAATGAAAATTGAACTTACCTGACTTTTGGAAAAACTATCTTGTATATAATCCAAAAATATTCTCTCTCTCTCTCTCTGGCACTTTATCCCATCAAGGAATTAGGCCGCCTCAAATGAGGTTTCATAATCAAAATTTCATTTCGGATAATGAGTGATTAATTCATTGATCCTAAACCAGCCGTGAAATTTTCCTTGTCACCACCGGGAATCGAACCCGAAACTTCCGGTCGCTGGAGCAAGCATGCTGACCACTTTGCCACCGCGGCGGCATCAAAAATATTATCCCGGCTTAAATTACCGAAAACCTACAAGGTCAACCTTTGTTAGTTCGAAATTTAATATTTAAATTTATTAATTCTTTGTTCTGTTTTGTAAATACAAACTTTCAACACACTCAAAAAATTATCCGGCGATTTTAACAAAAAAAACACGGTAAAGTCAACAAAAAAAAACTGTTCGTTTTCAGCCAACGCTGCATTTCGTAAATATAG
>OX371223.1:226870367-227075367 GCA_947310385.1 Nephrotoma appendiculata
AGGTTGATAAAGTAGAAATCTGTATACCGACATCTGTCAAAGATAAACGTCAAGTACGCTGTCATTTATTTAGTTAACATTCTGCCATTTAAGAATATGGAGCATTTAACAATCGACCAACGCGTTAAAATTATTAAATCTGCTGATGCTGATTTTTCGAACAAAATTTTCTTCAGTGATGAAGCTCATTTTTCGCTTGGTGGATACGTTAATAAGCAAAACTGTTGAATTTGGGGCTCAGAAAATCCACAATTGATTGTAGAGAAGCCATTACACCCGGAAAAAGTCACTGTTTGGTGCGCATTGTGGTCTGGTGGTGTGATTGGGCCGTATTTTTTTGAGAACAACCATGGACGAACCGTTACCGTCAATTCTGAGCGCTATGGCCGCATGTTAACCGATTATTTTTTTACGAAAATCGAAGATTATATGATCTTGACGATATGTGGTTCCAGCAGGATGGAGCAACCAGTCACGTAACACGAGCAAATCGAGATCTTTTGCAAGAGAAATTTCCTGGACGTTTGATTTCGCGATTGGCTGATGTCAATTGGCCTCTAAGATCCTGTGATTTAACGCCTTTGGATTTCTTTTTGTGGGGTTACGCGAAAGATCGTGTTTACGCAAACAATCCTCAAACTCTTGACGAATTGAAAACTAATATTCGTAAGGTAATGGCCGAGATACCGCCCGAAATGTGCCGAAAAGTCATTGAAAATTACCTCAAAAGAATCAAGGCCTGTAAGAAGTCCCGTGGAGGACATTTGAATGATATCTTGTTTAACTAAAAATGGCAAGGATCAATCTGTAAAATGAAATAAAAATTACAATACATTCCGAATATTTTGTGTTTTTTTTAAGTTTACTTTATCAAGCTTGAATTGGATAACCCTTTATATATATATATATATATATATATATATATATATATATATATATATATATATATATATTATATATATATATGTATATATATATATATATATATATATATATATATATATATATATATATATATATATATATATATATATATATATATATAAATCCTGAAATAAACAAAAATATTACAAATTTAAAATTTATTTTAATTAAATTTTTTTATTGTTTCATATTTCAACATAAAATACAAAAGTCTGCAATACAAAAGTTACAAATCTTTAATAAACAAAAGTATTAAACTAGCCTTCCTTATCATTAATATTTTTTTAATTATTTTTAATCATTTATTAATAATTATAATCATATTAGGTAAATCGATAAATTAAATTTCAAGAATCGCTTCATTTATTATTGTCATTTGAAATTTTGATAATCAAATGGTTTTCAAAACTATTTTAATTCATTTGTTTTATATACAATATACAAACTATTTAATTTCGATTACAATTTTATTATGTAGATCGTAATTACACTTGGCACATCTTGATCGTATTTCGTATTTATTTCCCAAATATCGTTGAATAAATATCCCTATATTGTACTCAAGTTGAAAAGCTTGATAGGTTTTTAATATCTTATCCAAACTCTTTTAAAAACTCCCACAAGTACATTTCTGAAGGCGGTTCTACACAAGAAATTAACTGTAGAATATTTATGTTGAATCTATCTGAAATAGAAATAATTGTTGGTTAGTATTTTGATAATTTTTTTTATATTGGATGTGATCTTGTGTAGCTATTAGGGTCAATTCTGGGTTTCAAATCGGCCCCATTGTATTTTTTCTACTCTACTATTATTTTTGATAACTAGCTAAAAGGCTAGTTAAAAGAATTAATTTTTAAAAGAAAACGATAATTACTTAATTGGTACTTCCTGATTTAAACGCCAAAGCGGTTACCACTGTACAGTTTGGCCGCTTTGATTTTTAATTAAATGATAATAAATTTACATAATTTCAATAAAGTGAAGTAAACAATAAGTATTAACTGAACTTATATCCAGTTTTTTGTTCATTATTTAGGCTCCTTTGCATTACTCCATCGATGTATTTCCCAGGCTATGCAGAGTTAAAATCTATTTCGACCTGTAAAGTTAGGTGTTAAAACATAATGTTAGAATTTCAATATACATATATTACCAATTCTGGCACAATCGAGTTTATAAACATAGGCCAATCATTAAACATATTCAATATTGTTTTACCGTTTTTAGTGAGAAAGTATTTCACTCTTAGCGAGGATATTGCTTTCCATTTTTCATTTACCAGCTCTCTAGGACTTCGAAGATTTTTGAGTTCTGTTTTTATTTTTAAACAGTCGCCGTTGGACAAATTATCAATTTGCTTCGGAAAATATAATCAAATCTGTTATCAAGTTGGCCGGTTGATGAAAAAAAAAAAAATCGCAGTTATTATATGGTTATGTTAAAAATGGCTTTTCCTGAATAAAATGAAAAAAATTCTGGTTATTTTCTAATTTTGTAATAGAAAACTATAATAATCGCCTGATCTAATTACATGTTCTAGGAGGTCCTCTTTCAAATATTTTTTTAAACTGAAATTGTAAAAGAAATATTACACCTTTACAATTGGTTTCATTGAAAATCGGTATTCCATTTTGCTATTTTCTGTTATTTGATTATTAATAGGAAATTTTTATCCTTTAGATATTTCAGGCAAATGTACTTACTGATTATTTACATTTTCAAATATATATGCAAAACGCTAAATATATTATTTATGTTGTTTAGTTGACATTGAGTTATATATATATATATATATATATATATATATATATATATATATATATATATATAATGCACAAAACAACCAACAAAGCTACCGTTACATGTGATATTGCAATTAGTTGTAGTAAATTTTAAATAATAATATTTTATTTTAAAACTAACTTTTTTTACCATTAAATAATTCCGTTGTATATAAATTACGGTTTTTTAGAAAAAAATCACTACTTCCTCGTATTTTATTTTCATATTTTTTGCACTATTATCCATACTTTTAAAAACACACTGCACTCTTTATAAGCTCAAACCACAATGAATAATTTCGTTTAAACATGTTCAATCTTCGATTACTGGTACTAATTTTACGAAATAATTTTGTAAAACTTACAATAATTATTTTTTTAATAACGAAAATATTCGTAAAAATTACAAAGAATTGAGTAACGTTACAAAACATGCTGTTTATTTTACGGAGCATTAACGTCATTGTACGATTACACTTGTAATTAAAATTGAAACTCAAATTATATTTGTAAAGTATACAAGTTGTTCCTATTTTCTTACAATTAAATTTGTAAAAATGGACGCCACTACACCATCATAGAAATTTTTCTAAAAATATCTTTCTGCATTTCCTTCAATTAATTTATAAAAAAATATACTCAAAAGATATATTTCTCTGGCAATCTTTGGAATGAAGTTAAGTCAGGGAAGGCCTTTCTGAATAACTAATACTGGACCGCTGCTCCTAAGTGAAATAATTAAATGTTCGTCATACAAAGCGAAGATTACTCTATTATATATCTTAAAAATTAAGTGCGTAATAAATAAAATTGTTTATTTCGTAGGGGTGTTAACACGATCGGGATGTTAACTATAATACATTTAGAAGCTCCTTAAACCTTAAAATGCGAAAACCAATAAGAACTTTGTAAATATCACATATATACATTTCAATGTTAATTTGGCTTTGCAAAGAAATTGAAATTAAGTAGTAAAATTTGTTCTATTTACGGATTATCCGTTAATCCTACAATCAACACCTTACGAAGTTGGTGTTAAATTAACGAAAATCTTGTTAAATTTATAAGTTGTTTTGTGCGATGCAAAGTTTGTAAAAATACCACAATTTTTTGTAACGCAAAAAAATGAATCAGGTACACTCCGTTATTTTTACAGAGAAAGTTGTATAAGTATGTTACAAATTCTCCCGCAAATAATACAAAATTTCTTTGTAAAAGTGAATTTGTACAGAAACCAGAATTACGGAATGAAATTTGTTTTATTTACGAACGCTTTGATAAATCTACAATGAAAACTTTGCGAAACCTTACAAAAATTTTGTTAAATTTACGAAAAAAAATTACGATGTAAAATTTGTAAAAAAAAAAAAATTATTTTTTTGAGTGCATCAATGCAAAAATTGAAAAAGCTGCCAATTAAGCTGCAATTTCCGGTACAATTTCGCGGAAATCTTTCAGTTAATGGAAAAAATTTAAGTATGTATAACGTTTTTTTCCGATTCGTCAATCTGCCTAGACTGTATGTAGAGATGCTAAGTTTTTGTGAAATGAAGTTATTTTATGACCGACCAAATGGCACAGTGGTTAAAGCTTTGGCGTTTGGATCGGGAAGTACCGGGTTCGAATCCCAAGAGGGGTTGGATTTGGATGCAAAAGGAAATTTTCATCAATAGATTACAATCTGCGAATAGTTTTAATGAATTTTGCATCTAACGAACGTTTTTTTATTGTTACCAAGTTATGAACGTTGTTCATAACTTGGTAACAATTAAATGTAAAATGCCCCCCATATTTTAAGGTTAACTTACTATTGGAACTTGACTCTGAATAATAATAGTGTTTTTAGAAATTCAGCAATGAAAATCGTTTGGTCATCAATCATTGAGGATTAGTCAGTAATTGTTTCCGTGTGCTTCGAATGGTCTCTACGTAACGAACTATTGCAAAATTTTGTGAAAAAGTTATAATTTTCATGGGAGTGGGAATGAGGAGTGAAATAAGTTTATAACAAATTATTCCAGATGAGCAAACGATATCGCGGTCATTGGTTTGCAAAAGATATAAGTATGGCTGACTTTTTTGGGTTTCAAAAAAAATATCGATTCAAGAATTGCCAAACGAAAATAACTAATCACCTATTCTCTATGACCGATGGTCAAGCAATTCCAATCAAACTTTCCAGAAACGAACAGTAAGCACAATTCATTTCGGTCTTGGTCAACTTTTCAGAACCGAATAGTCCGTATATCATTAAAAAACAATGATTTTGGAAAAAATGATGGCCAAATGATTTCGATCATTTGATTTATAAAGTTTTTAGTATTGGCCAAATTTCCAATACAGAACTACAGTCCGAATCGTGCGGAAATTTTGTGTTTTTAAAGAATTTTTGTAATAAATCGTTACGTTGGGATTGCGAAACGAGCAACTAATGATCAATCCTCAATGACCGATGACGAAACAATTTCGATCGTTTATTTCTAAATTATAAGTATTGGTTAACTTTCTGGAATCGGCGAATTCAGCAATCGTGCGCAAATGATCAGATTTAATGATTTTTTGCTAACAACCGTTTCGTGGGGAAGCCAAACGGAAATAACTAATGCAAAATCCTCAAAGACTGATGGCCAAACGATCCCGATTATTTGATTTATAGAAATAGTCAACTGTCCAAACCCACACCCTCCGAATCGTGCTGAAATGATCAGTTGTGAGTTGATGTGCGAGGTGCAACTGGTAATAAAAAAATAAATTCAGGATGAAATTTGTTGCGGATGAAAGATGATGGTTGAAATGTTATGTTGTGAAGTCTATGGGTGATGTTTGTTAAATTAAAACCAGGAAATTTTAAATTTGATTTACAATTTATTTTAATTAAGATTTAGGTAAAGCCTGCTTTAATAAATTTGATGTAGGTCGCTCAGGAGTTCCCAAGAAAGTGAACTCAATTTATCTTCTTAAATTTTTATGTTTGTTTTTTGGCTAATTACAGAACTTCATGTTAAATGTCACAAGCAAATAACTGTTTTATTTATAATTTGTTACGAAATGGCCTAGTTACATTCAGCATGGCGAAATTCTGGAACGTTGTTCAAAATCCAAATTTGACAATTATTAGTTAAGGAAAGGCCAAATTTCATTAAGCATGGACAAATTTAAAAAATTGTTGAAAAATTTATGTTTAAATTCATATCATATCCCATACCTAGACCAGGATAGGTTAGCCGCGCTGGATGGGAAGAGGTGCAAAGCAATTGGAGAAAAGTAAAAGGACATTAAATCCATTGGAAGTTCCTTCCTCCTCTTCATCTTCGCAATTATGATAGTAAACATGTGAGGAGACTCCCATTCAGCTTGCTTATCTGTGATGCAGTGTCCCGTAATAGGGAAAACTTATCATTACACGGAGAAAAAAAAACACTGATTTTTTTCCTATATATGTATGGGAAACCTGTTATAATATGGGCTCCCATACATTGTTGTCAAACATACTATTTACATGGTTCGCTCTCCGATTTGCATGTTAGCCAGTGCTATATAGGAATCGTTCCTATATACAAGCAAATTACTTATAATGTATAGTAATGTTTATTATAAATAATCGTATGTGTATAGGAATGCTTCCTCTTTGTTTTAGCAAAATCCCGTAGTACTTAGTTAAGTAAAGCATTTTTTACTGTGGTATAGTATAAGCACACCGTCGAAATGTAAGGTTTTTATTAATTAAATTAATCAAAATTGATAAAAATGTTAGCCTATAAAAATTATGTACTATCTTATAAAAATTGGATTTAGCTAAAGAAGAGTGTTAAAATATATATCAAAAGGAACGTTAGCCTAGCACTTAATACTTTGCAAACCAGAGAGTATATCATACACATAGTTAGGGTTACAACAATAAATAGGAATGCATCACTTTTTATTTGGATTTTCTTCATTTCATATTCTTTGCTCTCTTCCCTAAGCACTAAGTAGTAACATTTTAAATATTGCCATATGCAGTCCTCAAAATAAGTGTCGTTAAAAGTATAAAAAAGTGTATACAAAAAATTAAATATGTATATCGGTGTTTTGTATTATATGTGTGATATCAAGTTATTTATAATAAAGGTAATAATTTGTATGTTTCAATAATTTTTATTTTTTAATTCAGTGTGTTAATTTGGAATAAGCTTAATCTTTTGCCAATCTTGTTTTATTTTATTAATTAAAAATTGACCGTTCGACAGATATCTTCATTTTCAAGAAAATATTATACGTGCACTGAAGAAACAATTTATTTTATTAAAAATTAGTAGATTTCTAAGCTTATCTCAAATAAAGAAATTGATTTATTATACGCAAAAATATGATTTCTCTGTATGTATACATTGTGTATCCAGCAAAATGGTGGTTAAATTATATTCTAATTGAGGAGGACAGTTTCCAATATACCATAGCACTTAACACTATGCAAATCGGAGAGCCTGTCATACTCATAGCAAGGGTTAGAACAATATATAGGAATTCCCATTTATTATTGTAAAACTAATCATGGACATTACACATTGTCCCATTTGTATAGTATTAAGTGCTATGATACATAGAAATCATAATTTTTGTTTTGGCAAAATTCTGTTATACTCTGTGAATCTAAACCGCTTAATTTAATTTTTTTATATTCTCATTAGATGATATACTCGATTAGGAATGTGAAGGATAAGGAATAAATTCGATCGACGATCCGGACATTACCAGTATTTTATTCACCAGAGAGATGAAAATGAAGTCTTATTACTAAAATTGTAATTTTATTTTTAATACTAATAACTATTATTTAGCTCAGTTAAGCATTAACAAAAATTTAAAAAATTATTTATTTGTAATATTTGAGAAAACGAAAGAATTTTCAATAGTTTCAAATCTTTTAAACAACATACAATTACTCATTCCGAGATAATGAAATGTATATGTCAGTTCCTATTGCTGTTCCCTGCATTATTAAAGGATTGCATAATACCGAATCGGAAAATTTTAAAGGAGTAAAAAATAATATCGTTTCTAATATCATCGTCATTATCGTTTTTGATCAATACAACAGTTGTTGTTTTAGCATATTGAAAAATAAGGTAGACTTCATTTAAATAAGATGAAGCTTTCAAAGTAAAAATCAAAGTAAAAGCAAAATTTTTAGTTTTAACATTTAATTTAAATTTTTTAACAGTTTCGGTGTAGGTATGCAATTTGAAGGTAAACATAAGATTTAAAAAATATCGCTAAGAGTACTACTTCAAGAATAAATATATGCTAAACCATTTTGCATATATTTCTTCTTGAAGTAGTCCACCACGGCTTTCCTTATATTCCAAAAACAATTGAAAATATATATCAGTGTGAATTTGGAAAATATATTGAAATGTGCTCATTTAAATATTTTGACTCTCTTGTTATCGTATCGTAAAGGCACCAAAAATTATGTTAATTAATTTAAATGATAATAATAAAGTTGAACCAAAATTTTTAAAATAAAAGGATTTTTAAGAAATAAAAATAACGTAATTAATTTAGGTAGTAAATGAATTGTTTTGTTTTTCATAAATATGCTTTTCTTGTAATGTAACCGAAAACAAGAATTCAGAATAAACGAATTTAGCTTTTTATGTTTTTGATTTAAGTCTATCATTAAACGTTAAAAGAGTTAAACGGGAGATCAAACTTTGTAAAATTAATTAATGCGTCATGTTTTATATTTTAAACTTAAAACAATGTACAATATTATAAAAATTATATGTTTTAATAATTGTATATTCAAATAAAATAAAATAAAATGTCAGTAACTAATTATCAAATCAAAATTGAATTTTATTTAACACTGTCATAGCAAAATTTACTATTTCAAATAACAGATTAGTAAAATAATCTTGGAAATCATACTATACTAAATAAGGAGTATAGCTGTACAACATAGTAGACGCTACCATAATTGTGAAAAATATTCCTAGATGTTATGGAAAGTATATCATGCTTAAATATACGTAGTGCTATATGAAGCAGTGACCGCTACCAAAAATATAAAAATTATCACTATATGTCGTGGAAAATGTACCATGCTGAATTATACATATAGCTATACAACTCAGCAGACTTTACTATAATTATTAAATGTAGTGCTATATCTCATATAACTCAAGACATTTCAAATTACAAACGCAACAATATTATACTGAAACAGTTAACATTTTTATAGCTAACATTACTATCAAGATTAACAATAGTTTCTAAAATGAATAGAACGCTCGACCTCGTGTGATGGTAAAAATTACCATTTATTAAAAATATGCTACTATTTTTATGATAATCAGTACCAAGTTTGTAATAAATATTATTATACTTCATAGAATAAACTTAGAGTATTTATAAAGTACGCTCTCCGATAATAGGCCACAAAGGCGTGGGCTCCGATATTTTATTGAAATAAATACTATATTTTTTTTCCGTGTATACTGACATACCGCCCCCGGAGCGATACCAGCTTTATGGATCTGGACAGGTCTACTTCTGGCCAGATCTGCCACGTTATTCAGCAAGAAGTACTATTGGACCAGGTCATTCTACTAGCTTCCTCTAGAGAAAGTAATTTGCACGTAGTGAGCGGCATATCATTATCCGCACTGCTTGGTGAAACGAAGCGGCATGTGTCATATCGTGCGAGTTCAACCACCTTTTCATTCCCTTAATATTAATTCGCACTGGCACACACATCGAGTGGGTTTTCAACTAATCTACCATCTCATTAAGAGATGCGGAATATGATTTAAACTTTAAAAAAACACTGCAGTAGCCCGCGAGACAAAAAAGGTAGTTTACATTTAATTCTTTACTCAAAACCCCACACCTAACCATTTAATCCATCTTTGAATCATCATAGAAGAAATTAACACCTTCAGTATTCAGAAATTAATCTGTCACACAATCCTTTTTGTTGGAAATATCTGTCAGATACTTCTGATCAAACGAAGATGATAGGATGGTATGGTCGAGTATACACAGTTCTACATGGAAATGGAGTTAAGCCTTATAGCTGAGATCACTGACATTTATTTACCTATAAGATATCTAGGGGTGCATGAAAGAGAATCAGAAGTGATTGACTATATGTTCTTCTAAACGCCACGGATTTTAGGTTGGCCAGAGTATTTAAAATTGGTCTCCAACCAATATCTCGATATAATAAAATGGGCCTAATATAGTAGAAATAGAGAGCCATGGTACAATGTAGGGCCAAAATCTCCATATTTTTCCAATGGCATTTTTACAGGAGTAAAGTGCTATTGTAACTGTCTTTACTCTTTTCATATGTTAGGTTTCCATCTTAGACCCAGAAACTTCGCTTTATCAGCAAATGTCAATTAAATACAATTTAAGTTAGGGGGTCGACCTGAGGAAGTTTGTATTTCCTGGAGAAAAGGATCAATTCAGTGTTTTGAAGATTCTCATTAAAAACCGTAATTATTTGCCCAATTGGACAGAATGCCAAGAGTACTTTGCATGCCTTCTCTTAAGGTGCAAGGATATTCACAGAAGCCACTAATTGCAATATCATCCACATAAATAACCACCTTACAGCAACACCCTTCCACGTTTAATATCATGTCATTGATGACCAAATTCCAAAGAAGAGGGGATAATACCCCACCTTGCGGTATGTCTGGCCGTCGCGACCCTGCTGTTAAGCATTTGATTTTAACCTCATCCACTTACAGAGAGAGAAGTGTCTACGTAAGCGTATCCGTTAGGGGAGAAGCTAAACTTATAGGTGTTACACACAGAAAAATGTTCACGTAATGTAAAAGAAAAAGTACGTGAGTTCCCTATGGTTTTTATTCAATAGGATGGACACGTTAAATTAACGTGAATTATCACGTAAGTTTTCTAAATAATATTTCAATGTGATTTCACGTATTATTTACGTGAAATCGAGTAAAATTTAAAATGTGTTTTCACGTGTTTTTACAAGAAATCACATTAATTTATTATTAGAAATCTAATGATTTTAACGTGCCTTCTTGTTAATTTTCAATATTTTCGTCGTGTTAAATTAATGGGGTATCACGTAAAATTAAGAAGACGTCTTTTTGTTTTTTGGGAGTTTGAAGGGTTTTAAATTTTAGTTGATAATTGAACTTTAAGATTTAAGCTGTAACTTTGGAAAACTAAATAATACATGATAATTTGTTAAGATCATTTAATTTATATTTATTTATTAAATTATATTTCAAATGAATTCACTATATATGTATTCGTTTATACAAAGAAATATAAATACATTCTTGCTAAATTAATATAAATTAATTGTATGAGTTTTGTATTTAGTTTTAATTCTATTTTATTTAAATTTATAAATTGAAGGAATTCCATGGACATTTTTTATATGACATTCTATTATTTATGGACTTAACAATTGATTCACTCATAAAGCAAACTAAATTAGTGTTGGCCACTTTAAGATTTAATTTTGCGTTTTTAATATATTAATTAAATTAATAACTTCGGGAAAACGTTCCGATTCTAATTCAAAAAAATAATTTTCTAGAAATGACCATACTTGTTTGGTTAGGTCTGAATATTTTAATTGAAATACGTAACTAATTTTGATTACCAGATCAAGACACTTCTTGAAAGAGCCTAATTTATATTTTAATCCATCTAAATATACATAAAAATGGTTTAATTTTGACAACTCTGGACCTACTACAACAATTCTTGGTTGAATTTTTGATTTTTTTAGTTTGTTTTCTTCTTGCATTTTCTCTAATTTTTCATGCATTATATTAAATGATGTTACATGTAAAACAAAATCTTCTTCAGCTTCCAAAATTGTAGGTTTATGTCTCTTATTTAACTTTTTGGGATGAAGAATTGCGTTCAATAACAGAGACACAATACAATCTTTAGAATCTGAAAAATTAAATTGAAATTTATATTTAAAAATCTATATATTTCTACAAGAAGGAATTATTAAATATACTTACTCGAATCAATCCCGTCCATTTTAATAGTTTTATATAAGTTACGACTGGCTTTATCTTTAATTTCTGTCTCAAGGACCGGCACAACTTTGGTAATAAAATCATCGAACGATCTTAACAGGTTGTTAATCTTGTCGGGAAACATGAATTCAAAGTCGATGTCGATCTTTAAAACAAAAAGCACAATAAATAAAAGGGTAACTACTGTGTTAAATATATTTTTTATAAAGTAACTTAGAACCTACTAGTTGGTAGCCATTTTCATCATTGAATCTAGGCCATTCATTCAACAATTCGCCTAATGATAAATTTTGAAGATTTTGAAGTTGATTCATTCGTAAAGCCGCTGTCTTCCGCCAGTTTTGTGTAACTAGATCCCATGGGGTCATATTACTGAAAAGCCACAATTTTAGCATTACCATTTCATCTGTAAAAGAAATACATAATTAGAAAATTATAGCACATTTTGTGATATTGTCGTGTTTTAAATTGTTTTTACCAAGCGAAATATTTAATCCAATTTTAATGTAAAGAATTTATTTCGAGAAGAATAATTTTGGGTATGCTGTATAACCAAAATCCTTGCTAGCAGATCGTGTATCTACCCCATTATGTATACGTGAAAATTTTGGATCCTGCCTTTGCATTGTCTAAGAAACTAAGTTTATAATTTAGTACACTAAATCGCGTCTATAATTTATAAAATTTAGATTTTTTATGAATAGTTACATACAGCACTATCGAATAACAAAAAACCATCCTTAATGGATTTTACAATTGTTAACAAAAATTTGGATAAATTAAGTTGTCATGGATTTGTCGCTTTAATACAAACAAATGAAGTTCGCGCATTTGCAATTCAATTAATTTAGGAATGAATAAAATAAAACCATAAAACAATATAAGCGTACAAAATTAATAATTAAATAAATAAAATAAAAATACCTGTAATTAATAAATTTTGCGTGGGCTCGCTAATTTGCTTACTGGGACATTCGGATTCATTCACTAATGCAACATTGCTCCATTTAGATGGCAATTTTCCTGTGGGATTTTTTTTCCCCGGCTTGCGAGGCAAGAAATAAGTTCCCTGCAATGGATGACATTCATAATAATAAACAGAAATTAACTTTCAAAGTTTACTCACCGATTTTTCATTTGGAAACCGTTCCTCAATAGCATTTGCCCATTGTTGCATTTCCAAATAAGTCATTTTTCGAGATTTGGATTTATAAAAATCTACCAAACATTGCGTCAAATCTTTTTGGTTCGTAGAATTTAATTTGTCGAAATTATCGTAACTTATTAAAACTTGTTGACCCTTTATAGTGGCTTGCAATACTGATGTCACAGTATCGCTGTTCGGACATAGTGTTACTGAAGTCTCGGTTGTATTCCACGTGGTTTTTGATGAACTAGTTTTGCTTGAGCAAATCTCATTTGAAATTTTTTCTAACCACTCAAGGACCTTTGTAGTAGTAGCATTGGACATCGACACTGTAGCATCATATGTAGTGTTTACTCCCTATAATAATATAATATTTTATATTATATTGTGTAAATAGACGTAAACATAATATTTTATATATAATATTAGACGTAAACATAACTGACTCTACTCTCCTTCCATTCAAATAATCTCTTTTTGAGTAGGGAGTGCTCCCCAAAAAATGTAAAATCAAGTTTCACAAATATTTCGTCAATATCTGAGTGGTTCAATGCTTCCAAATGGGCTAGCGTATTATATCCGTATGCCTTCAAAAGTTCGCAAGTTGCTACGCTCAATCCCCATGAATTTAATAAATTTTGCGTTTTATCCAATTCCACATTATCAAATATTAATGGCGGAATCACTATACACGACAATATTTTAAGTTTACCACTTTCATCTACAGATACTGTGCCATTATTAAATGCACCATTAGCACCCTTAACCACTTCATCGTTATTAAGCACATTACAATCCACAAGCACTTCACCGTTATCAACCTGATTATCGTCCAATTTCGCATCATCGTTATCAGCCGAATTATTATCCATTATTACAATTTATAACCTTACTAATATAATAGATTTTTTTTACACTGCAATTTATAATGAACTTTGCACACTATATAATAGTAGTTTCACTTCATATGCTCGTACTTTTAACAGAGGTTTGATAATATTCAAATAATTACAAATATCACGCTTCGAACTAAAAATATTTACTTAGTAGCCTTTTACATCTAAACGCACAATCAGAATGTAGTTTATGTTTTCTATAAAAATTAGTATAAATTTCTTACATGTTTAAACACGATTTCATAAATTTACGTGAAATCCCATCAAAATAATGGCAACTCACATAAATCTCATGTAATGTACCGTTAAGAATTTAAAGTGAATTTTCATATTGATTTTAGATGATACCACATGGAAAAAGAATAAGGAATCGTTTTATTCGATGGTTTTTTACGTGAAAACACATAATATTGATTTACGTGGCGATCCTATTAAAAATACGTGAATTTTTTTTCTGTGTGTAGGTCATTGGGGCTGCAGTGATAGATGTTTCCAAACTTATGAATATTACATTTACGTCAGTCCATTTACTAGGTATGTGACAAGAGTTCTATAGGCTGCCCTTAAAAATAACTTTCAACAAACTTTTCAACCGACTTGGATTCCCTAGTTAAATCTGTCGTTTGTTGGATATCCGCCGGTATAACGTCATAAGATCCTGCTTACTTATAAGGCTTAAAGCTATTTATAACCCACATAATTTTTTCCTTGCCTATAACCTTGCGTACGACGCCAATGACTCTGTTCGCCCTAGGTCTTTGTAAAAACAGATTCGGAGCTACTAGGAGAGTGAGTTTCCAATAGTAGCTCTAAGGATTCTGCTATAGTTTCCGAAAGCAGGAGTGGTGAAACTTGTAAATAGTAACTTTACGTAGCCTAGATGTCTTATAGGATTCCTGTATTTTATTACGTCTAGCCTCCAGGCATTAATTTTAGCATTTCTTAATTTGTAATTGTATGTTTTGAGGAATTTAGAGGCCTTAGTTTCCTTGGCTCTAAAGAGCCCATTGCTAAGATGACACTCACGTAGTATGGCCTTAATGACGTCGCATAGCGGTTTTGTAGCTTGGTTTTTAATGGTTAATGGTTTTTAATGGCTAATCCAAATTAGAGAAAACAATAATCAAAAAAGGAATAATTCATCCGACACCTTCCACTTCACAAAATTATCTATAATAGTATCTGAGACAAATGTAATGTCCTAGTGCTTCTTGTTTATTTCTATAGTTGTAAAATATGTTAGTTTAAGCCAATATTGCATATACGAGGATTGTGTGAAAAGTTTCCGACCTCAATATGAAGATGGCAGAACTCTTCGTAAAAATAGGGAGTATGTTTGCGCGTGCATTGAAAGGTACTCACCGAAATATCAGCCATTTTGGAAACGCCTTTGATGTTTAACAATCGTTTGAGTGTCTATGACCTTGTCATGTTTCCGGCTAGAAGCTTCCATGTCATATAACCATTAAACCGCATTGTGCTTATTATATAAGCAAATAAGAGTCTTAGGTTTGGCTAATAAATATCTGGTTCTGGCTGGCTTTAATTGGTTGAGTTGGCTAATCATTGGTTCCGAGTGAAAATCGAGCTTGTGCACAATGATGCACAAAGCGCTATTTGTTTCATAGTTGTTTTGGTTCCGGCTGGTTTCGTATGCTTTATTTTCAACTTAAAGCATATTGCACAACCATTTAAACGTACTGTACCTATTGTGCAATCTCCTAATTTTTCCATCTGATGAAACTCTCGTTCTGACCTAATATTGGTTACACAATGCATTTTGCTACTTGTGCCACAGTCTATTTCGTTCTTGGTGGATTTGTAAGATTTCGGCTCGCCATATTTGTCCCGGCTCAAAAATTAGGTATTAGGCAATAATAATGTACAATGCATTTTGGCAATTGTGTAATAGTTTTCTTGGTTCCGGCTGGCTTTATATGGCTCCGGCTCACATTGTAGTGTTTCCGGTTGATCATGTTGTAGCTCCGGCTGCAAGCTCCTAATGGTTATGGCTGATAATTACCTGTTTACGTCCGGCATTAATTGGCTCTAGATTACTTAATATTTGTAACGGCTGATAAATCAGATGATGCACAATGATGATTAATGAATCGTGGTACTGTGCCGTAGTTGGTTTGTATCCAGTGGCATGGGTCCGGCTGGCTTAATATTGGCTTTGGCTGAAATCATATAGTGTACAATGCGCTGTTGGTTTGGTTTCGGCTGGCAGGATATTGGCTGGCTTCATATGGTTCCGGCTTATATTATAGTGGTTCCGCCTGCGGCCTGACCTTGTTATGATTCCGGCTGAAAGCTTATATATTTCACATCAACTAAGTGCATTGTGCTCATAATACAATTTTCTAATGGGTCCGACTGATAAAATTCTGGTTCCGTCTGGCTTTTAATAGTTTCTGCTATCTTAATATTGGTTCAAGTTGAAAAGCAAATAGTGCGTAATGTATTGTACCACTTGTGTCATAGTTGGCCTGGTTCCGGCTGTTAATTTTTACTGGTTCCGGCTCATAAAATTCTGGTTCTGGCTGGTTTAATATAGGTTCCTACTGAATAATAAGATATTGCACAATGATAACAATGCATTGGGCTACTTGAGCCATATACATAGTTGGTTTGTTTCCGGCTGGCATAGTTCTGGCATGCATGATTCCTGAGAATTCAAACAGTACACAATGATGCACAATGCATTGTACTACTTGTGCCATAGTTGGTGTAGCTCCCGCTGACTTGGTTTCGGCGTGCATGACGAATACAATTTTTTCCCTTAACCGAAAATATTCTAGCTAAATGCTTTTGAACTAAAAAGATCACATTTCATTAAAATATGTTTAAGAAACGGCCATAAAATTAATAATTGAAAAGGATGCGTGGATTCGTGTGAATCATGAGGATTTATAAGGATTTTGGTACGGCAAACAAAATTTACTGGAACGCTGAAGTCAATTGCCAAAGCAAGCATTACTTAAAGCATTTAAGATTTTTATGTACATAATTTTTTATGTTTTAAAATCTGTTTCGGTTTTATGTTCATTTCATATTTTTTATTTAGGGCTATATGTATGTTTATTTACAATGTTATATATACATAAATAGCTATAGCAAGCAACATTTATGTTTTGTTATTTTTTAATACACGGTCATATGTTATTTTTGGTAATATACATATTTACATAATATATACATGATATAAATCTCTGTTTTATTTTTTTATGCAATAACATACAATTCCTTCTTCGTAAATTTTAAAACGGATATAATGCTACATATTTTATGAGATCACCCCATCCCACTCTCGATATCAAAATCATTTTATATCTAAATTTTGTTCTTAGATATATACAACAAATCTGTTTAACATTTTTATGTGTGATTTTTTTTTATTGTATTTCATAAATACCGAGTATGCTATACCCTGTGCTCAGATTATGTTCAAATACAGCACAGGAAAATATATAATATGTTGAGACGTTTTCAAAATTTTCTTAATTTTGACCCGTCAAATGTGGTGTATAGATCAAGTGAGACCAGAAGAAACAAAAATTTATATTGGTCATTCGCACGCATACATGGATAATATATTATGCTGGAAGGGTTGCGGATGCGAACGTTAATAAAATAATCCATAACATTATATTACCCAAACATATTTTTGAAATTTATTTTGTGTATTTCAGTATTTATCTAATCATAAAATAAAAACCAAAAAAAAAAAACACTGTAAAATTGATATAAAACAAAATTTTCCTTTTTTTCTTATCAAATATTTATTCCTTATATAATATATTTCTGCTAAATAAAATCAAACAAAAAATCTTTAATTTAAATATTTATTTTGGTTGATAAGCAGATGTATATGATTAAAATTTTTAAAACCGATATTTATCTTTCAGTATCTCTCGATACTACTCTCAGCATATCTAACGAGTACCAAACAGTCTAAATATGCATTCCAAATTTAGAACATTTTCTTTTACATATTTGAAAAGTAGTATTATTATATTGGTTTGTTGTTGATGATTGTGGGTTTTACCAATTGACATATTGGAAAATGGAAATATTTGGTAGCAAATTTCACTTTAATTAAACTGATTTTGGTTTTTATTCAAATTACTTTGGAAAAATATCAGCTTTTCTAATCTTATATGGGCCGAGCCAAATAATTTATGTAGGTTTCCGTTGAAGGTTGGATTACCATTTAGTTCAAAATCGCATTCAAAATATTCATTGAAAACTATTTATTTTGGTGGATACTACACAACTTTAAACCACCAATATTCAAATGAAAACATATTTAATGCACCAGTATTTTACTTGTTAATTATTGGCGCCTCTACAGTAGGCACAATTTAAAACACCATCCAAATTTAGAGTAAATTAATAAAATTTTGGAAGTACTCTCAATTCAAAATTAACTAAGATGTTGTCCTGCCTTACCGTAACATAATTCGATGAAAATATTTCAACGATTTCGAATAATAGACGATAGAGACTCAGATGATGCGCTAATCGAAGCTAAATTGTGCAAAAATTTTCGTCAGAGAACTGACGAATTTCAAAATGAAACTTTGCATACCGATTAAGCCTAATTTGCGCTTATTAGTGCTCACGTGAAAAAATTAGTGTTAGTCCAGGACACGAAAAAACGGGAAAAAAAATTTCAAATTTTACCTGAAAGACGAAACAAATATAACTGGAAAAAATTAGTGTTACTCCAAGAGCCGAAAAAACGGGGAAAGAAAATTTCAAATTTCGCCTGAAAGACGAAACAAATATAACCTGATTTCTAGAAAAAAAAAAAAAAATAACAGAAATAATTTTAGTCTAATTTTAAAACTTTCCAATGGCGCCTAAACTGACGAAAAATAAGCTTATCATAAAAATATAATTTTTATAAATTTTCATTCATAAAATGAGGAAAAACCAAGTAGCCCCTAAAATATACTAAATATATTAAACGAACAAAATACAGAGGTAGTTGTTCAATAATATTTGTGTCCAATATCACAGTGCAAATTTTATTTCGGTAAACCTTCTCAAATACCTCAATATTTATGGGCTGGATGAACTTGCTAAAGAGCAGGCAGAAAAATTTTCAGCATCTTCTGCTAAATTAGCAAGGGAATCTGCTATAGTATTTCATTACTGCAGATACAGTCCTATGACAAGATTGATAAAATAATAGAAAACTGTCAATCCTTATGGCATTTACTAGGTATGTTTCAAGTTGCAAGTTCGCATATAGAGTTTCCTCGTTCATTTTAGAAATACTCTCGTGCTGTATTTCATGAACTTGAAGATATGACCGATCAAAATATCATAAAACTGAGAATATAAATGTCATCTCTACACGTGTCACTTCTTTTTACTTTGCTTTAATTACTTTAATTCGATTCAATCGCTTATAATTTTCGACTAAATCGGAATAACATTCACCTTTTATGATTGAAAAAACATTTAGGGGACTAGTTTTGGGTTCATGTTACAAGCTGCGTTAAATACTATTATGTTAAATGTTGCGTTAAATTGTTACGTTGATTACGTGACATTTTAACGTAAATTGTTATACAGGAAAACCACGATTTAACGAACTAATTGGGGAGTCGGTTAAATCCGATTGTCCGTTAAATCCGAATGTTTTTAAATTTAATCTATTCGATCGAATTTAATCTTGGACGGAACTCAGGCATTTCTTAGCCGAATATGTTGGGATGGCATTCTTAAATGGATTTTGGAAGAAGTTCTGTAGGATGGCTACCTGGGATGGAACTCGAGCAATTGTTAACCGATTATGATGGGGTTCGGTATGGTGGATGGAAATGGGATTCTTAAATGATTTTGGGAAGGAATTCTGGAATATGGCCACCTGGGATAGAATTCGATCAATTTTTAACCGATTATGATGGGATTGGGTATGTTGGATGGAAATAGGATTCTTAAATGTTTTTTGGAAGAAATTATGCAATATTTCTAGAAGATTTCTAGAAGAAGTTTTGGGATATGGCCACCTGGAACGGGACACGGCTATTACTTAAACGAAAATGATGGATTTCGGCACGTTGGATAAATATATGGTATTATTAAATGATAAACTACTGTACTCGCCAGAGGATGAGAAACCGAATTATGATTTTTCTCTTTCCTGTTTATTGCTGTAGTGGAGAGTTATAATTATTGGTTGTTTTATGGAATTAACTCCTAGACCATTTATGCTCTTGTATTGCAAGTACCTCAAAAGATTCTGGAAATCTTAAGGTCTTAGAAAACATCATATTCAATCAAAAATCATTTAAAAATCCCCGATGTAAGATTGGAGATGTTCCAGGCGGGTTGAGGCGAGCGTTAATTACTGATTACTTGATTTACTTGATTTTGTCGTTGCGATTTTTGATGTTATTGCCGTGCAACCATGGTCGAAGTTATATAATTGGTATAATTGGTTTATTGTTATAAAGTATAAACAGTTGGTCTATATAAATTGTGGCAAGGTGGTGGTGATGTTGATTGTATCTGTGTTTCTTCTTTAACTTCCCCTCTCAATAATCGAATGTTAAATTGCTTTGCAATATAATTGATCAGTCGGTGATTGTGATTGAAGCATAAACAACTTAATTCGTGCAGTGAAATTATTAATTTAGAATAAAATCTTATTCCCGCTGTATCGTAATGAGCATTTGTGTGCTTAATGCTGAGAGTGATTGCATTAATCACACACATACCGTTATATCTGCCAAACTCTGTGAACGGAGAAATTTAAGGTGATATATGAGGATAATTCCGATATCTAAAAGAAGCGAATATTAAATCAGCTGAGGAGGCCCCTTATCCCCTCTGTATCGTGATGAGCATTTGTGTGCTTAATGCTGGTGGTCAATGCATTAATTAGGTACATATATACCATTTTATCTGCCATCCTCTGTGAATCGAAATATTAGATTGTTGAAAAGTCTTTAATCAATTTTATTTAATTGTTTTTTAAATTTCATGTGTGGTAAATCGCTTCTTGTAATAGATTTTCAACTTAAAATTTGTTTTGTGTACGTAGGATTGTTTTTTTTTGATGGAATTTGATTTTCTCCATATTTTTTAAATTTATTTTTCGGGCTGAATAGTCTTTTATTGAATTTAGCGAAGAAACTCACCTAAATTGTAAAGGCGTTTTTCGGGATGGTTTTCGGGCCAGCTTCACATACGTTCCAAAAACAGTTTATTTTGTTTGCGTTACGACGTTTACCATCCATGCGTGCTGTTTATTACATTCTTCCGCCTTATCGGAATCGATGCAATATTTTGAAACTGCAACGTCTAGATAATCGCCGAGATGTAGCTTCCGCGTTATTTGTGCGTGATATCATTAATTCCCGCGTCGATTATATCGAGTTACTAGCACGTATCAACTTCTATGCTTCCGAACGTCGGATGGTCAACTCGATGAAGCTTTATTCATCGACCGAGTGGTAACCAACTACGGTCTTTCTGATACAATTCCGAGGGTATCGTGGGTATTTAATAAGGTCTACGAAGCTTTTGATTAAAACTTGTCGAGAGATTTATTTAAGAAAGCTTTATATTTATAACTTTTTTTAGTCGAGCTGATGTAATGTAATTTTTTTACCAATTGTTTGGTTGTGCCGATTGTAGTTACTGTAGGCACCATTTATAAATAATAATAATAATAAAAATAATAAATCAATACCTTGTACAACCTTGTATTTACTAACACATTTAGGAAAAATGAGAGTTTAGGAAAAATTCTTACGGATGCCCTAAGCCCATAAATTCTACATATTTTTTCATCATATTTAAGTTACCAATCGTTACCGACACATAAACGAAAATTTTTTAATTAAAAATTGATACATTTTTTTACGTAAACATAATGTGTATGCATTTATGCAACATAATTTATCGCGGGCCTACCAGCGTACGAAATTTTAAATTTTCCTGATAGTAATTTATTTCGTGGCATTTTCGATCAGTGGTTCAGTATGGTAATTAGAATATATATTTTCATTACAAAAACAGGTTATTTATATATTTCCGACAATCAATATACAGTGTTTAGATGTATCTAAATTATCAAAACCATTAACCTCTTCTAAAATCATCCCACCACTCACCCATACACGTATTCGTATCTGTATACTATATACTGTTATATAGATTAATCAACGCCTCAAGCATGCATCTTCTTGGAAAAGTATTTTGCTATTTTTCTTTTAGGGTTTAGTTCAATCCTTCTTTAAGCAACTTTTCACCTCTTTATGTGTTGCTGCTTGTTGGAATTATAATTTTTTCCAAAAACAACCAACAAAGTTAAATAAAGTAAATTTAAGATTCTTGTTAAGACGAAATCGTGAAAATTCTTTTATTTCTCGGTTTCTCATCATCTCGCTCTTGCATGGTATTTAGAAGAGTCGTCGTTATTATGTATTTTGTGGAAAAAGTTTTATTTACTGTAAATGCACGTGTTCGATGGTGTTTCCTAAGGATTTTCAATGAAAAAATAAAAATATTAATCTACATAATACACATACATAGCATACACACATACATATATCGTACATATATAAAATATGTTTACTAATATTCCTTTTATATACGCGTATTAAATGGAAACATGCTTGAAATAAGTAAACCAGCTTGATAACTTGTATATAAATCTTAATATTTTCGAGACGTTTTTGTGCTTTAAGTTTCGAATTTTTTTGTAGTCCTTCTAAGATGGCATATAAGTTTACATGTACAGTAAAACAATGAAAAGTGTGTATACATGCGAGTATACATACATACATAAATTATATTCTAATATAGAGATGTATAAGAAGGTTGGCCTGACATGATTGAAAACATGTAAAAATTTTACATTTGGGAATTTGATAAATTAGATTTCTGATATTATTATCTTTCTAGATATCAAAAATCAAATGTAGAAGTACAAGTTTTTAGTACCTACATACTTTGTACAGTTATTATTTTATATACATAATATACATGTACATATGGGATTCAAGAATTTTAAAGTTAATAAAACTAAACGTAACTAGTACATATATAGGTTCGACGATATATCAACTAATGTAAGGAATATTTACACCTAGTGTGTCTTATCACACGTTGTAAGGGAACCTAGAATATTTTTGAAATTTAATAACTTTTTACAATTAAACTGATTAATATTTAATGAGCTATATATACTGGTTGGATACTTTTTCCGACACCTATATATTTACGAGCATTTTAAACAATGTATCTACATAAAATATGCAGAAGTGGGAAACATTTTTAGAATTTTTTTTATACTTATTAATTTAAACATCAACTGACTAGAATTTTTGGTTGAATAGCCATGTAAGAAAAAGTTAAATTGTATAGCCGAAAGTCTTGTTGGGAAACGAATTTCCAATATAACAGCATAATTCTATAGATTTGATTGAATGAAATATCCATAAAGACAATCATTTCTGTCAAAGTGATTTTATTTCATATCATATCGATGGCCAAGTAGTTCCATATGAAAACACGACAACTTAGACATAATTTCCATTATTCCTGGAACAAAAATTTTTCTCATATTGTTGAAAAAATACAAAATTTTGAAATTTTATTAAATTTAATTTTCATTACTAATTTTTTTGTTTTTCATCATTCACAAGCACAAATTTTTGTGTTGCATCTACAACACACAGTAGATCAACTTACTGGACAAGCTTAAAGGTAATTTAAATAGGTATAGATAAATTTCCTGACATATACGTAGTAGAAATTTTTTCATGAAATTAACCCAGCTATACGCAATATTCATTTGAACTATAGGTATTAGGGGACACGTTGTAGGTGAATGCTTCTTAATTCTTACTTTCTGTCATATCAGGCAAATTAAATTTCGATAATATAATCTTTATTTGCCCAAGGCTGAATGCCATACATCCAGACAAATTTTAGGATTTGTTTATATAACAGCAGTTTGTTGTGCGTTGTCAGTTCGGAGTTTCTTCCAATAAGCCAGTGCATTTTTCTGAATTCAGTTCTTGAGTTTTCTTTTTAACACGCGCTTTCTACACGAGTTTAGAGTCTATAGCGTCATGCGCCGAGGTACTTAGCATTATCAGAATATGGAATTTATTGCGAATCGGAATATTCTAATTTCCTATTTGTCAAGTTGATTTGTGTTGATTTCGATTGTATTAGCAATTCAATAGTAGCATAGTAGCAATTCAAAATGTATGTAGTATAGTAGCAATTCAAAAGTTGTTTTGGTAAATCTCGTTGGAGCTGAAATTCTTTCTTAAGCCAAAACTTATCAAATGCTTGGGCTACGTCTTAGAATATTGCTGAACATTCTTCCTTTTTTTTCAGCTCCTCCTCAATTGTATCAGTAATCCTATGTACCTGTTCTATCGTTGAGTGCCTTTCTCGAAACCCAAATTGATGTGCTGGTATAAGATTTCTGCTCTCTATAATTGGCTTTAATCTCTTGAGAAACGGTCTCTCGAAAATCTTTGATGTTGTTGTTAACAAAGAAATATGCCTATACTATATATGTTTTGTTGTTTATCGATTTATTAGGTTTTGTAATCGTTATGATTTCCGCTACTTTCCACTGTCCTGTTATGCTCCGATAACATAGTCTAAAGATAGCATTGATTATGTGTTGTAGTCTCCTAAATGCTTTTTCTGGTAGAACTTTGGTTATTTGCCCCGTTATCAAGTCGTATCGAGAAGCTTTTTTATCTTTGACGTTTTTTTACTTCTTGTTTGATTTCTTTCAGAGTAATTGGTAGCACAGATCACTTTGCAGTTCACTTTGCTTATAGGTGTTAGATATTCATTATCGGCTTGTCCAGTTGGTGGTGTGAATGTATTTTCTAGGTGTTGGGCAAACAGATCAGGGTTTTGCTTTTCGTAGCGAGCCCAGGTTCCATCAACCATTCTAATGGGTGGCACTTGCAGTTTAGGTCTTTTGAAACTTTTTATGACATTCCACAGGAAATAATCTGTGTCAGGTTTACTTGTCAGATTACTTAGGAATCTTGCAACGGATTCATACTTAATCTCCTTTATAAGTAGATTAAATTTGTTGCAGAAGTTGTTTAGGATTGTTTTGTCTTCAGGGGTTCGTGTTGTCCGCCAAGTCTTACGGGCTCTTCCTTTTTCGTTAACCAACTTTCTCACTTCAGCTGGATAGTATAAATTTTTTTATAATATTTCTTGCCTTTCTCAGGTCGCTTTTTCACTCTTTCAATGAGGTCTTTCAGTTCTTCTTCTGTCATGTAAGCGTTTGCAATCTGCACCTGTAGATTGAAGCTTTCCCCAGTTGGTTTTGTTATTTGTTAGTCTTGGAGGGGTTGCTTTCCTTATTACCGTGTCACTTGTCTTTAAAACTGGAGAATGGTCTGAGGATAGCCCTTCTCCATTTTCAAATGCTAAGTAATTTTCGGAGATACCTCTTTTAGTGTTTGCATTACCGGTAAATCGGTTTATCGGTTTACCGGTAAATTTACCAAAAAGGCGTTACCGAATTACCGGTAAATTATTTTTTTTACCGGTATTTCAGTATGAGTAATAAAATTTAGATATGTTTTAATTTTGGTAGTTATTTTAATTTTAATGTGTTATTTTAATTTTTTTTTTGTAAATTAACCAAAAAATAGAGTTTTTTAATTAAATTTAATTCGTAAAAAATTCTACACGCCAATGTCCCAATTTTTAACATAGATATATACGAAATTACTCTTCTAATTGATGGTTTAGAAATAATCGAAGAAATAACTATGGCCACTGTGATTCAATATGAATCGATTAGTTCTTTAATCGAAAAAATTAGAAAAATTGTTGTAATGTTACGTAGGTCTCCTACAAAAAGCGATAATCTACAGAAAATCATAAAAGAAATGTTCTTAATCATTGAATACAAAACCTGATGGAATAGTCTCTTAGTAATGCTAGAGCGATTTTATAAAGTAGATAAATACACAAGGAAAAGTTTAATCGACTTTAAATCTAGTTTCATTTTCACAGAAGATGAAATAGATTTACTTGGATCTACGATCGCAACATTGCAGGCAGTAAAAGTCGCAGCAGAAGCACTTATCGTAAAATGTAAATTTGTATGTAGCGGATCAAATCTTAAAGTTTATGCTAGATGAGATTAGTGAACAAATATCAAATTAGGCAAAGAGCTTAAGAAATGCGAGCATTAAGGAAAGAGGGAATATTTATTCTGACATATTACAATATCTCCATGACCCATCAAGCGAGGAAGACGATGAATGTCAAATATTCAACAGAACTAGCGAAACCGTTATTATCAAAAAAATCGTTGAATTAATTCAAAAATTCTCCACTTCAACAGAACCAGAAGTTGAATTTACAGAAGCCGATACTTTAATAAATTAATAAATCTCTTTTAGAAACACATGCTCCAGATATTCCTAGAGAGTTATTGAATGTGATAAAAAGAGAGATGGACTTCTTTCAAGAACAGAACATTAGAGGTAAATATTTAAAATTGGTATTTACTCAAATTCTGACCATTCGTCCGACAGTGCCGAATCGGAGTGTGCTTTTTAGCGGCTGGTCTGATCTGTTCGAAATTTAGATCAAATTTAAATGACGACAGCATGGATACGATGTGCTTTTTACGAGGCTATTTCATTACGCAAAAAGAACTTTTAGAGAATTAAGGGAATTGGCATAGTAGTGTTTACATTTTATTTAAAATAAATGAAAATTTTTTTAATTATTAATAATTATTTTAATTAATTTCATTTGAATTGCTAAAATTTAAAAAGTATGTATATTTACATATATTTAGAAATATAATATTATTGAGTGCGTTATTTCTCTAGTTTTTGCTGTTTTTTTTAAATTTATAATTACCGGTAAAAACCCGGTTAATCGGATTTTCAGAAAAATTTACCGAATTACCGGTAATTACAAAAGTCGGTAATTTTGCAAACTTCTTGTTATATAGAAATCCAGAAGGACAGGAAGTTTATTTGGGTCCGTAGGCCAGTAGGTTGTTTTTCTACTGGAGCGAAACTCACATTTTAATGTCCTGCTTGCTTTAAACATCTCCCTTCCTTTTGGATTATTTGTAATAGTAAAATTATGGACAAGCGATTGAAGAAGTTTGATTAGTCTTCTTTTTATGGGTTACATCTGGGTGGAAAGTAGGTTGCTGATATACTATAGCTCTTGTTATATTTGGTTTCAATAGATACAGTAGCTACTTGCATAGCTTCCTCCTCTATTTTTAATTCTTCGTGGTGTTTTAACATATCCTTAACAAAGATTGCAGTCCTGCCTCTAGCACTTTCTGCTGGATGTGAAGCTTGGTAGCACTGATATCCACATATTTTGGTATACGAGGTTCTGGTAAAATGACTTTCTGAGATTAGGCATATATCAATTTTTTGTGTTTAAAAATACTTCTAATTCTGAAATGCGTTGCGCTAGGCCATTTGCATGCCAGGTAGCAATTTTTAAACAGTGTGTGTCATTATTTTTTCTTGCTAAGTTTGTATGGACTAGAATGAAGGTAGTCAATAACTTCTCGAGTTCTACTTGACGCATCCGTTATTCTTTCATCTTGCCTCATCGATGTATTTTACAGTGTTCCTAGTCTCTGTTCTTGTTTTTTCAATAACTCGCCTATAGATTCTAGGCTTTGGGTCTGCCCAGCCAGATTTGAATTGATATCGTTTATAGCTTCTTAAGTATTTCTTACAGAACATGGTTTTCCTGACTCGGCGCGTTCTTAGCTGGCCCGGCGCTATTTAGGGGGATTTGTTTTGAGTAGGATCGCATCCTTTGTTGAGAATTCTTACTCGTTTGATTTCTCTTGTTGTCTCTCATTCTTTGCAGCTCTTTCGCTACCTCGCATCCTTCGTAATTTGCTGAGTGATGATTACCACAGTGTATGCATTTCACTGGTTCGTTCTTACTTTTGTTGCATTCTTATGATAGATGTTACCAAGCGCGTGTGGTTATACGCGTGACAGTTATAGCATTGTGGCATTCTACTCGTTTTTTTTAATGTCTCAATATTAACTTTCATATTAAGGATTGCTTTGATTCCATATACCCTATCAATGCTGATAGGGATGATTTTATATTAATTTAAAAAAATATCATAAATGTTGTACAAAAATGTTGAATATGAATTTTTAAAATAAAAATAGTACTAGTTTCTTATATAGCTGATTTCATTGTATTTTTTATCGAAAATAAGTAATTAATATATGTGTTATGGAATATTTTGATATGAAGAATTATAATATTTAAAGTACATATTGAAAATAAAATATTACATTTTTCAATTTTTTAAGATTAGCAACATAGAGGTAATGTTTATTTCGTGTGTATGGTACAAGAAATATTACAGCCTAAGATTATTTTCATATAGATATGCTCCTTAAAAATTACATCAAATTATCTAATGTTTTATATGAGACTAGCGGACTCGACAGACCTGCCCGAACGTTGCCTTGCCTGCTATATGCGGGATTCTGCAAACGTTTCGTCGAAATTCGAATTTTCCATAAAGTATATACTAAGTGACATTTGACACTGAGTTTAACCTCAACCACTCAAACTTAAGAGCTTAAGTTGCGCTCTTAAGTCTGACTGGTTGGGGCTTTAGCCATTTCAATCTTTTCGATTCGTTATTGTGTGATTTGGTGTTGTCCACGGCCGGACGATTTATGGTGCTTGTCATTGGCACGTTTGGCGAGAGAGGGGGTACTTTTCGTGAGATTGGTGGTAAGTATAATAATGTGATTGCAAAAAAGGTATTGCTGTTGTTGTATGTGTGTAAATGTCTGAAGGTTGTGTTTTTCATATGTATTAACAGTGTGGAGAAAACTGTGTGGAATTCAGTTGGTCGGTGTGCTCATAATGGATCTACAAATGACTGAAGATGTGGCGACTTGTGAAAATCGACGCTTCTACGCTGTGGATTCACTAATACCCATATGTATACATATGTACAAAATTGGACGTTTTTCATTTTGATTAAGTAATAGCAAACATATATACAAAAAAAAACTCAAATCATTTTCATGACAGTCATATTCTTATTAATGTAAAAAAGTAAAATATGAAATAAATGTTGAATCTTAAAACTGAAAGAAATAATGTTTATTTTGTTTTTATCTTAATGCGAGTTGAACAATGAACAGTTTAAATTTATATTTTTTGCGGGTGAAATAGCCCGTAGCGCATCTGGGAATATGCTTTAAATGAAATCATGTTTCGTGGCTACCATGTTGCAAAAACTGTCTGGCAATTTGGTACATTGTGTATTTCCATGAAATTGAATTTTTCCACTGCCAATGTTGAGCAATTGTTCGGAGAACGACAATGCCGATGGATCGTTTTGCAATTGGATATGCATATTTATGTTAAGGTGTAATAAAGTTAATATTATGTGCAATGGAACGCTTTTAATTTTTGAAGAGCTATCGCGAAACTTTATTAAGGCCAAAATCATTTCTCAGTGCATAAAGGAAGTACGGTTCTAATCCCTCGAATTGATTTGGTACCTTCTGATGAGACCAATCTACCATTTGTTTTGCGACGACGACAGTTTCCAATAATTCCGGCATATGCAATGACGATAAACAAGGCGCAAGGCCAGTCTTTTAATAAAGTGCGAATTCATCTTTAAACGGCAGTGTTTTCCCATGAGCAATTGTATGTCGCTCTTTCCCGCTCAAGAGATTCTCACCAAGTGAAAATAAAAATCGAAAATAATCCACAGTAAGGAAAGCTTCTCAACGATGACCGTCATTTCTAAGCCAGTTATTTTCTGAGGCTTGTTTTCTTAATATCGTTTACTCAAATTTAATAGAAATCTTTTGAAAGTCGTATAACAAATATTTCTTCTCGAAGTTGTTGTTGCTGTAATATTCTTCAATTCCATGTGCTTGCCTTCAAATCTTACGGTCCTTTGATTGATATTGGGGCCAAGCATTTCCATAACTTTTGGATAGTATATGTATATCAAAAGGTGATGTTTAGGCTTAAACGTCGGTCCGTATAATATAATGTAAAGCTCATGATGAGCTTGAATTAAATTTCATAATAAATCAATTGTTTGTTTATCAATACTGTTTAAAGTGTTTTTTCCACAATTTGTTTTAATAACAAGTAAAGTTTCCAATGAATTTTATTTTCTGGAATATAAGGTCTCCAATTATTAAACCAAGTTATTTATTGAACAAATCATTTCAGAGACAGTAGTTGGCAATTTTTTATTTTTGATTGAAATGTTATTGATCGCGGCTTATTTATCCCATCAATTATTTATCCCCATTTACACCATGAAACCCATTACATACACCACCCCCTCCCCCTTATTGTCATCCCTTGTCATGGCTTGTTTAATATTACTCCAAGGTACTCGAATTTATCCACTCGCTCTATGGTGCAATTTGCTACTTGAAGTGGGAGTAAATCATTGTATCGTAGGCGTGGGGAGTAAAACTTTATTTCGTTTCGCTAAAATTTACTGATATTTTGTTTAAATGAAGACAATCCAAAAGTAAAATAATATTATCCCTCATATGTGACATTGCTACCTGACCATCTTTGGATTCATAGAATAGGACGGTATCATCAGCAAACATTCTAATACATGAGCGGTAAACTGGACACTTTCTTGAGTAACACCATGCTGTATAAGACAGCAGAAAATTTCCAGCAGAAAAAATGTGTTTTGCTATTCACCGCTAGAGTCATCACTACCACAAAAATGAAAATTTTTCTTCTGATATTTTTTTACACCAGCAGAAAAATTTTGATATTTTTATGCAAATTAAAAATTCTCAGCAGAAAGTTTTATAAAAAATCAGAGAAATTATGAAAAAGAAGAGAAAATGTATGTTTAAACGTTTTGAAGCGATGAAAGTTAATTTTCTTTAAAAAACGATTTCCGAATGTATAGTGTAAGCACTCTCAAAACATAATTAAATTATCATAATCATCATTATGCAAACACAGAGCAACATCAAAAAAATGGCCATTGTAGAAAGCACTCCATACATTTTTGAAGTCATTTTAATGTGAAATGTTTTCAGTTTTTTAACAAAAGTGTTAGAACCCCCCCCCCCCCTGTAACTACTTAGAATCTTATCTTGCTCATGTATATGGATTATGATCTCAGCTACCATAAAAACATACACTTAGGGTAGTTACAGGGGGGTTTTTCTAACACTTTTGTTAAAAAACTGAAAACATTTCGCAATAAAATGACTTCAAAAATATATGGAAAGCTACTGACGCCAGGTGTAAATCTTATGTTGCTCATGTATATAGAATATGATCTCAGCTACCATAAAAACATACACTTAGGGTAGTTACAGGGGGGTTTTTCTAACACTTTTGTTAAAAAACTGAAAACATTTCGCAATAAAATGACTTCAAAAATATATGGAAGGCTACTGACGCCAGGTGTGAATCTTATGTTGCTCATGTATATAGAATATGATCTCAGCTACCATAAAAACATACACTTAGGGTAGTTACAGGAGGGTTTTTCTAACACTTTTGTTAAAAAACTGAAAACATTTCACATTAAAATGACTTCAAAAATGTATGGAAGGCTACTGACGCCAGGTGTGAATCTTATGTTGCTCATGTATATAGAATATAATCTCAGCTACCATAAAAACATACACCCAGGGTAGTTACAGTGGGGTTTTTCTAACACTTTGGTTAAAAAACTGAAAACATTTCTAATGAGATGACTTCAAAAATGTATGGAGTGCTTTCTACAATGGCCATTTTTTTGATGTTGGCCTGTGTTTTTATAATGATGATTTTAATAATTTAATTATGTTTTGAGAGTGCTAACACTATACATTCGGAAATCGTTTTTTAAAGAAAATTAACTTTCATCGCTTCAAAACGTTTAAACATACATTTTCTCTTCTTTTTCATAAATTCTCTGATTTTTCATAAACTTTCTGCTGAGAATTTTTAATTTGCATAAAAATATCAAAAATTTTCTGCTGGTGTAAAAAAATATCAGCAGAAAAAATTTCGTTTTTGTGATAGTGATGCCTCTAGCGGTGAATAGCAAAACACATTTTTTCTGCTGGAAATTTTCTGCTATCTTATACACAGCATAGTAACACCACAGTTCACACCTAAAGTGGAGCTTTTTACACCATTTAGATAGGTTACTAAATCCATAAGTTTGTAATTTATGGAGAAGTAAACTGTGATTTATACAATCAAAAACTTTACGAAGATCAAGAAATAAACCAGAAATAGTTTTGCCCGTCAAAATTAAGATAGATCAAACCAGTAATGCCTGTTAGGGCTAAATCTGGACCAAAACCTTGTCCTAGTCCATGACTGCCGAGAATTGATAGATAGATTATTAGGTTAGCATAATAGATCATCCGGTTAGCAATAATTTTTTCTAAAATTTTGTCAAATTCTGAAAAAAACTAAAATTGAACGACATTCGCGTCACTTTAGCAATTTTAATAATCGGGGTATACACCGCTTTCCAAAACCACCTTAAATACATCAGCTAGTAAACGTGGAAAAATGGCATACAATTCTTCAGAGCCACATTACGAATGTTATCATAACCCCCATCATTACAAAGAGCTGAAATTAAATTCAATATTTCTGCGGTGCAGGGCAAAAAGAAACATGAATTAATGCTAGGCGCCGTAGTATGAAATTTATTTAAAACATCTGACCTTGAACTAATCGCTGATACAGAAGAATCAACAAGGTTACCAAAACTATGACTAAATATTATAAAAATAGCAATAAGATCATGGTACTCAACATCATTGCAAATGACGGAGTGGACCATATTATTAGAGTTCTTTTTCACGAAATGATTTAACTATTTCCTGATTTCTTTTAGGCTCATATTATTAAATAAATGTCATGTTTCTTTGCAAAACATTTTATCAATGTACGGTTTTCACCCCCCATTTAGTTACCGTTATGGGTATGATTTGATACTTTTGATAATGGTGCCATATGAAAGATTCAGTTGTTTGCCATTGTCCTCTAAGTATATTATTTCTATCTATAACTGTAAAAGCCGGCAAGATTACACAATACTAAAAATTTAATATTACAATTTTTTTTTTTTTTTTTTTTTTTTATTTATTTATACAATATTACAACTGATTCAGAGATCATCTAGTAATTTATCTTTCTTAAATTAAGTTCTCGGATTAAGATGAGTAACCTATTGGTTACTCATTTTATAATAATTTCTTCTAAAACAAACTGCCCAGCTCAAGCGGTTTCTGCCTTTGGAGTCTCCTCACTCTGCTAGTGGTGTCCAACATACGACGGATATCTGCATTTTCGTGTAGAGATAAGCGCTGTACGTGTTTCCTTGCATGGTTCTTTATTTCATCGGTGACGTATTCCATCTTCAAGTCTCTATGGATGTTGTCATTCCTAATGTACCATGGGGCGTTCACAATCCCTCGTATCACTTTATTTTGGAAGCATTGTATCATTTGTACATTGGTTTTCTTGGCACAACCCCAAAGTTGGATACCATTGGTCCATACTGGTTTTAGCATTTGCCTGTATAGAAGCAATTTGTTGTGTATTGAGAGCTCGGAATTTCTACCCATGAACCAGTACATTTTTCTATATTTGATGTTTAACTCTTCTTTTTTCTTCTTGATGTGTTCTTTCCATCTTAGCTTAGCATCGAGGGTAATATTACAATGATCACAAAAATAAAATTTTAATTTCCACTCAAGATGATTGATTAACTAGACATAGATACCCGTACATATTAAATAGTTCATTCTATAAATAACCATTTTAGATAACATACGCATCTTAACAGTACATTCAAAATTTTGAAGTCTCCAATTAGATACAAATATAAACCTACATCAATAACATTACGTTATTATAGAACCCAGCATCACTATACAAAACGTATGTAAGAGTCTATATGGACTAAAATCAAAATTAATTGTCTTTCATCGAAAGCACAACACAAAAAAATCGGATTCATGAAAAACTTTGTTAATTTCCCATCGAACCCAAATCAAAAGTATGTGTCGAATAAAATAATATTTCAATTTTTATCTAATTAATATTAATTTTATTTTATTTTTAAACTTCATATAAAATTTTAAAAATAATCAATTTAAATCAATCTGTGTTGTTTCTTTCCGAATTTCATGATGAAATTGTTATTTTTAGAAAATAATAGATTATATGGAGGGGCGTGGAGGCTTAAATTTAATTGTAAAGTTGTATTTAGTAATTTAACATCTTTTCTAGTTTATTATTAATTTTACACCAATTCATATAAATTTTAATTAAAGTTTATTTGAACAGGGTGGGCCGAAAATGACTCGTTTTAAAATATATTGGATATCTTCTATAATGCAATTATTATTTCTGTAACATAATAATGATTCGTCGGTGCGATCGAAAAATCATGGCTCTCTGAATAATTTTTCATAACTGATGAACTGTTACTGTTGTTGGCGCTCATCAGACCTTTCAATTAACCTCAAGCTCAAAAGATGAATGAGCCGTTCTAGTTGTGATAGTGTAGATAGTGGCACCTTTCGGCTTGGTTCACTTTGGAGGTTCTTTAGATATTTAAAATGAAATCACACTTTCGCGTAAAAACAGATTGATGTTTGCGTAAATCAATACATAATGAATTGGCCGCTGTAACCAAAGTGTATTTTATTTAAAAATAAACTATCAAATTTGATGACGGCATTCGAATTTTGACATAACATTGCGTTATAAATAAAATATTGAATTATATGTAAAGTACCTCAGAAATAAATAAAAATAAGAATGAGGTAGTTTACATCGTGAAAAAATTTAGTGGACTGAGCTAAATTTTGACCTATTTTGGTCCACTTGGCAACCGTAGGTTACATTTGGGTCACACAACAAAATTTATGTGCACCATCTATTGAATAATACTAAAAGTATTGCTTATGTTCTCATCACAGTTCATGTTTTTCTCATAAATAATTCCAGTAACATTTCCGAAATTAGATTCATTCATTTAATTTTTTTTAATTTGACTCATTTAATAACAGAAAAATATAATTTTATGCCGATTTGTTTAGTTATTGTTAACATCAATGCCGCTACTGACATCTATTTCATGATGCAATAACCCTTTAGGCCGGTATCGTTTATATTACACTTTTCATCGACCTAAGTTAGGTCAGTTCACACAAAAAAGTTACCCAACCTAATTTGGGCAACTAGCGTTTACATAATGTTACCTATCTAGTTTAGGTCACTAGTAGGATAGTACTTGGATTGAATACATATGAATTACCTCAATGTATCGGTTGTCAAAAAACAAAGTAGAACAGTTGGCAGCATTAGTTTGTATTGTGTATACATTACACATGAAAAACATTGTTTTTTCTGTGTATATCGCTAACAAATTTTTTGTTTCGACTGTACGTTTTGTAATTAGAGACAAATATCGTTCAGTAATAAAACAAGTTACAAAAGGATTCAATCAGGGTTCAATCCTAGGCCCTCTAATCTGGAATATCGTGTTTAATACGAGTATGATGAATAACCTGGACGATATAGCATTCGCAGATGACAAACTCATTCTGGTGCACGGCAACTCGAGGCTTGAACTTCAACGCCAGGGTGAAATCGCCATAAATAACATGATACAATGGTGTGAAACAAATAAAATGTCACTATCTGCAGAACAAACAGTGATGCTGCAGCTAAAAGACAAATTTGACTCTAGTCGACCACCAACAATATCACTAAAGGGTCGAAACATGAAAATGGTCAAGTGCGCTAGATATCTATGAGTTGACCTAGATGAACGAATGGGCGTAACATCTCACGTTCTTAGAGTCTGTGAAAACAGAGCGAGCGCCCATGTATCACCTAAGAAGAAGCGCCATAAATGGAACAGGTGACCATATACAGTGGGTGAAAACAAATTCTTCTACTTTTCAGCATATTATCGAACGCTTCATTTATCAACGACGTGTTGAAAAAAAGCCTAGAAAAGCGCACAATAAAATATTTTCCGGAAAAGATTGTCGGTGGATTGTCCGAAAAAAGAAAGAAAGCCTCAAATTAAGTGCTCCAAAGTGGGCCGAGGAGGCTGAAAATATTTACAAAAAAAAATGTCATCCAGAAACAATACGCAGAATATTAAGAGAACCAAATTTTCATGGTAGAACAATACGGAAAAAGTCATACATCAGTGAAGTTAATTGTAAGGCTAGAATTAAATTTGCCCAAGACCATAAAAACAAAGATGAAACATTCTGGAACATGGTTTTATTTGATGATGAAAGCAAATTTAACCTTTTTGGATCAGACGGAAGAAACTACGTATTGAGAAAGACTAAAACGGAGCTAGCAGCAAAACATTTACGAAGCACTGTTAAACACGGTGGACTTCATGTTAAGTTACGGGCTTATATGACGTCTTCCGGAGTTGGAAATTTAGAGTTAATCGAAGTCAATTTGAACAAAAAATTTTATTTAGACATGATAAGTGCTGAAAAGTTAAATATTAAGGATCTTTTTCGGTCATACCAGGACAATGACACGAAACACAAATCTGGAATTTTTTGAAGTTGGATCATTTGGAATAATCCTCATGTCATGAAAATACCTGCCCAATCACCGAATATCAATGTTATTGAAAGCTTATGGCTAAGCGAAATCAGAAAACAAGAGATTAATAATGTAGCGGACTTAAAAAAGGCATGGTTAGTAGAGTGGAGTAAAATAATTCCAGAGTACACGCAAAAACTCGTAGATTCGTTGGAAAAAAACTCAAAAACAAAATCGATATCCTACCAAATATTAATAAATTAATTATACAATGTGATAATATTAGTTACAAACATATGAATTAATTTATTAAAGAATTTTTAAAACTGCATCATTTTAGATGTGACATGTTTTTACGTAGAAATTTTGATTTTTGTTACTATTTTGTTATAAATTGAAATTTTATATATGTTTTGTTTTATGAAATTAACAATTAATACCGAATCAACGACTTTTATACCGAACTGATCAAAGTCTTAAAAGAACGTAACAGTGCGCTAGAGTAGACCGGTTAACCGGACGGTACATGTCTCCAAGCGACTAGGGATGGTAACGCTACAATTTTTTGAATTGTAACGGCTAAACTGTACCTAACATTATTATCAGCGAACTTGCTAATTTATTAACAATGCTAATATTGCAAAAAGAGGCTTTTGACCTGATATATATTTAAAAATTCTTAGTTTAAACACAGAGTATGAAATTTTACAAAGAGTAACGAAGCAGAGGAAAAAATTTCATCAAAAAAAAATGCATGGGTTATGCAATTTAATTGCGTTAAAAACACATTTACACATTTTTATTTAAAGTAATTTTTGTCGTTTTCTATAAATAGTTCAAGTATGACAATATTTAATACAAAAAAAAAAAATTAAAAATTGTTGCGTAAGTGTATTGTATAATTGATTTAAATTGCGTAAAACATGCATCTTTTGATGAAATTTTTTTGTCTGCTTCGTTACTCTGTGTAAATTTTCATACTCTTTGGTTTAAGGTTATACCTAGGTATAAGAATTAATGTAAATTTTACGGGAATGTTGACTACGACTAATAATTAATTGTACTTTTGAATTTCATTATCAACATTTAGGCGAGAGAAAATAAAAAATCTAACACAAAAAATTTAAATGCTCAAAAACTACAATTGGCATTAGCTTCAATTTTTGAAGACAGAAAATGACAATTTTACGTCCATCAAGTGTGCAATCTACATACACGTTTATATTTTCAAAACTATTAATGGTAGAAACATGGTTAATATCTCAATGAAAAGATCGAGGCTGACTCTAAAATAATAAACAAAATTATACAAAATTAACAATTAAGTCGAAAGCTATCAAGTTGAAATTACGATTTTTGTTGGCACATTTCTAATATGGGAGTAGCGCGTATAAACGAAAATAAAGAACGGCAGAAAAAAAATTTGTTAATTAATTAAAAAACTATTGGTTATAGTTAACTTAAACGTTCAAAGTTTAGTTGCTCATCACTTAGATATTGAAAATGACCAGATATTATCAAAGTTTGATTTTCTTGCTCTGAATTGAAATCATACATGAACAACACTCTTCGTTAGCAATTTATAGAAATATCAATAATGTAGCAGATTGTCAGCCTATTGAGTTTAATATTAATGTTAGAAGACAGTTGATCGATTCAGTTGGTGATATTTATCTAGTGGATGTTACTTTGAATGGTTCGTCAACATTTATATTTGGTTCCAGTTACATTCATCCGCATGCTAAAGAGGTCGATTTAAATACATATGTTCTTCCTTGCGGCATTAATGGAATACACAGAAAGTTTAATTGATAAACGGTTTACAATAAATAAAGAGGTTCCAATAATTTTAATGGGTGATTTTAATGTAGATGTTAAACGGAATGAAGGAGCGTTTGATTTTATGAAGCATAATTTCAATCTAGATATGGTTCCGACCAATTATCCAAGTACATTAAGAAATACTTACATGTCATTCATTAGAAAAGTAAAGCCAGTACTTCTTTCATCGGTTTGTTACTTTTCGTATCATAGACCAATTCTTCATAGAATTGTGATGTGAAATAATAAAATGTTACAAAAACTATCTTTTTATCGCCAAAAAATTACTTACCTTTATATGAGTAGAGTAGTTCTACGTCTATAACAACCCTTGCAGCTATGTCACCGAACAGAGCCTACCGTGATTTTTTTCGAGTTCGTTCGTTCGGTCATTTGTTCGACCAATCTTTTGTACAAAAATCCAGAATCGTCATTTTTGAGCAATATGATTGGTGGAAAAAATTGTCAGAATGAACGAACAAACGCAACCATAAAGGCGGCATAATGTATTGAAAAGTGAATAAAAGGTCGATTCAAACTTGAGCATCTATCGAAAATTTAGTTGTTTTTTGCAAATTAACTTTGTGATTTGTTAATCGTCATAGCGAACGCCAAAAGAACGGGGAACTGAATGCACTTGTTTTTATATATAGAAGATAAGCTATTATAGGCTATTTAAATCGAATGATCATTGTCGAAATCCAATTTTCGTCGGTGGTATTAAGTATATTTCCATACAAAATTCCTCTACAAAACTCTAAATAGATAGAGAAAATAAATAGATAAAATAGATAGATTGGATGAAAAACAAAGTAGCAGTTTGGATTGTAGCCTTCGGTGGGATTCGAATCCAGTACCTCCCAATCCCAACCCAAACGCCGAAGCTTTAACCACTACACCTCCTGTCTATGCACACAAAATTCATATGAAAATGGTTTTTTATTCGATTTTTCGGGTTTTCCGACTTTTCCGGTGGATTTTTTTAAAAATTTCTTTCGTAAGAACCATCTACTGGTAATTGCAAAAACAGCAGAAAAGATTGAGCCAAATCGGTTCAGTCGTTCTCAACTGATGCGCGCACATACATTTTTTGCACCATTTTTATAGATATAGATATAGATAGATAGATAAACATTTTTGAACGTAGAAATTAGACGGAATTGTCTTCAGACGATATAGGTTTGCACTTCAAATTAACGATGTTGCAAAGTAATTTCAACTTTCAAGTTAAATGGTTTTACCATTTAAACAAAGTAAATTCACGTTTTAAAAATTACTTTCAATTTTAACTAAAATTAATGAATCTATAAAGCAATCTAATTTTTGAAAAATGGGGTTAGGGAAAACTTTAACAGTGGTAAAGGTTTGTTGTTGACCTCAGTGTTCGGCATCGCCAATATTTTCTATATTGCAAAAGACTTAAAAATATGTGTGATTAATAAAATTTTTTTCGAAATTTCGTATTTCGAAAGCTTCAACTCCAGTTGATAAGCGCTTGAATTTCGTGAAGATATAAATTTAGCTAATTTAGGTATGACATGACATGTAACGAAAAAAGCTCTGTTTGTAATGTTGAACGTGAAGATAAAGTCGGTGGATGAAAATTAAAGATGTAACTAAAGATGATTACAGATAAAGAATTTAAATGTTGTAGATGGCCGGTTAATGGATGGTAGAAATAAAAATACTGCGAGCACGGATTGAATTTTGTATTTAATTTAATTTTAATAATTTGAATGAACTTAAGAATACATGAACTTTACATTTTTAGATATATTTATTAATTTATTAGCCAGTCTTTACTGTTCGCTAGATTTGAAGAGAATACCATGCTTAACAATTTTACAAATTGTACGTTAAGCTACTGTCAGGTTTGAAATTTTATAATTAACGTAGGTTGGAGCAAACTTAAATGTATATATAAAGTACTAATACGATATGAAGATAATTACAATATTAAACGCACTCATCGTATTACTACTCTAGTACAATAATAAATATAATGAAATAATGACAGCTTGAATAATAAGTTTTGTTTGTTTACAAAGTGCATCTCACAGTTATACAAAAAGATAAGTATATAAATTACTATTAATTACATAAAATTATTAATTAAATTCTTAGTTTCAGGTAATCATTAATAAGATCAACTGTATAAATATTCCGGTTGGTAAGTCCAACTGAGATACACTCTCGTGTCAAACTAACCCTGTTCACTTCTAGGTAACATCAAATTTTAGCAATTCCGTGGTCAAAAAGATTATAAATAAATTGTGAATTAAATCTAAACTATGTGTTGTCATTTCTCCAAACATACTCCCACGCCTTAAGAAATTAAATTTCTTAACCATAATGCTGAATTTTTCTATACTGGATATATAACTTCCTGTTCCTCGTTGATAACTTGTATACTGGAGTTTGCTTATATGTATGATTATACAGTTTAAACTAGATGCTTGTTGATAGTTCTGCATGTTGGAACTTTGGTTGATGACAATCATACGAATTATTTGCTGAATTGCTAATACATCATTAACCTTGAACTTGAACAAATAGTGTTTATATTTCCATTTATGTTTCAAGGTGATTCGACGCTTGCGGTGCAGTATATTTGGTTGTACGCAATATTTGTACAGTTGTGTATTGAATTGTTTACAAGATTGCAGCTGGTGAAGTTGTGTATTTTGACGTACGAAGTGGTTTTTTATATTGACAACTTTGTTTATTTTGCTTCTGCTATGATCACGAACAGGATGGTTTTCTCGTATCCTGGTCACAAAGTCAAACTGGAACTGGTTATTTTTAAGTCTCCATTTATGAATTGGTTGAAAATTGTGGAATTCGTGGTTGTGCTGAGTTTTATCGTTCTGAAGTCGCTGCTGTAAGTTTTGGCATCTTAGTGGTTTACTTGATGAGACATCTAATTTGGATGATTTACGACAATTTGGTATACATCGTTCACCGGAGACGTGAGTAAGTATTAATCCATCCAAATTGAGTCGATCGTTGAAAATTTTACAGCACGGCGTTGATTCAAGATGTGCTTCATACCAATGTAAAAAGGTTGTTATCTCCTTGCACTTGATTTTGACGTTCATTGTTTTGTTGGAAATATGTACGGCTGGTGTTAAATGTGTTTTTTGTGGTGTAGTGTTCCGGTTAGCAACTGGAGGTGAAAAATAGAAACCAACAGACTTCTGCAATAGAAAAATATAAGTTAGTGAGTTGTCTGAAAGATTTATATTGTGTGATTGTATATTAACCAGCGAACATGTTTTTAAGAACAATGCCTTGACAGCGGCAAGACAAGATCGTGTATAACGATATTTTATGATTTGAGCCGATGAACGCTGAAGTGTTTGCAATTTTTACTGGATGTCCTCCGTTTTGTTGGTATCGAGCTACTAATATCATTATCTTGTTGTTCACTGGTTTATCAAGGGATTTGTCACCGTGGTGATTAATGCTGAAGTTCGTCATATGTTGTATTTTTGGCCAAGATTTCATTTCTACGATGCTTGATGTAAAGATGAACTGTTTAGATGCTGGTATCATAGAATTATGATGCTTCTCAAATAGTAACAAATGTAGCCAGCTTGGATTGCTAACACTTAACTTTAGCTTAGCTTGGAAAGTATCATAATATGATAAATTTTGGACTGCAACTCGACCATTAACGTGTCGTGTTAAACCTTGCATGGAACTTATGTTGCTTTGATGGTTGGACTCAGTTTTTTGATCGGCAATTTTGTTGTCTGACTTGTAAATATTCCTTGATGGTTGATGGAATTCTTTGGATTGTTGATTTCTTTCATCATCTGTGATGGTGAATAAGCAGAGAGTATTTTGTGCTTGCTTATTGCATATTCCCGCTATTATCCATCCAAGCTTTGTTGATTGCATAACCGGAAAATCTTGGATTATTCGTTGTTCTGGATTTAGTATTTCGAAAAATACATCGGCACCAAGAATAAGATCAATCTTATTTGGTTGGTAAAATAATGGATCTGCTAATTCCATATTCAGGATTTCTCTATTATAAATTATAGAGTGTGTTGGTAGCTTGGATGGTATATCATTTATGATATGAGCCGTCAGTTTTGTATTGAAATAATTATTAATACAATAATAAATGGTCATATCGATCATTCCCTTCGTATATCCAGTTGTTGTGGTTGCTAGGCCGTGAATAGAAATGGAAGTTTGACTTCGCTGTAGGCCTAGGCGTTGTACACAAGATTCCGTCACGAAAGACGATTGTGAGCCGGAATCTAGAAGTGCTCGGTATTGCTGGAGTTGTCCGGTACGTGAGCTTATTTGGATGATGGCAGTAGGTAGTACCGTGGTAGGCGAACAATAAAGTGTTTTATTGGATTTCATCTGGCTAATGATGGTAGGCGTTTGCGTCAATTTTCTGGTAAGTATTGATCTGGTTACTGCAACACCGTTGAATGATTCCTGGTTACAAGGTTTTGTATTTTTCAAAGGTTGGCCACTGATCGTTGAATTTGTGCTCAATTTTTCCCGTGTGTCAGCTTGTACTGGATGAACATGAAGGAGTGTATGGTGACATTTTCTACAAATAAGACACGAAGTTTTAGAATAACATGACTCTTGTTTATGACCTTTTTTTAAACAATTGGAGCAGAAATTTCGTTCATTCACTAGTGTAGATCTTTCGTGTACGTTTTTATTTTTGAATACTGGACATTTGAAAAGCGGATGTTGTTGATCGCAGGCTATACACTCATATATCTTACTTGAATCGGCAGTGAAGATTGGTTTTGGAGGTGATTTTGTTGTAAATTTCTTGGTTGATGTATCACAGATTTCAAGAGCATCACATCTTCGGTTTAAGAATTTTAACATCGATTCGAAAGTAGGGAAGTCCTTTCCAACGGATTCATTAGCCCATAATAGTTTGGTATCGTTATCTAATTTGCTTAGCATTATTTGAATTAGCCAAGGATCGCGAGTTTCAGCGTTAGGACCAAGTGCTCGAAGTCCGCGTATTATTTCGTCAGCAGTTTCGGCTAGTTGACGTAAATCTGTTCCACTACCTTGAGTTGAGTTTTGTTCGAATAGTGATTGAAATAATGACGTCACAATTGGTGTCATTTTATGGTAACGACAACATAGTTTATCCCATGCCTCAGCGTAATTGTTGTCCGTAATAGGAATGTGTCTGATTAATGAGGCTGCTTCGTTCGATAGTAAACTGTTTAGAATTTGTAATTTATGTACGTTACTAATATTTCCATTATCATGTACAGTGGTTTTAAATACATCGTGAAACGATGTCCAATGTTTGTAGTCTCCAGAAAACTGTTGAATGTGGATTTTGGGTAACCGCACTTGTTGGTAATTATTCACACTTTCGTAATAGGCCTTTTGTTGAGCAACGAATTGTCCTAAAGTTGTATTTAGATCATGATTGGTTTGATCAGTATTTCGATTGCGATAGCCACTTGCTTGATTCAATAGTGCACGTGTCTTATAATATATTTCGTCTACAACATCGGTGATTGGAGTATAATTCGCATTTTCCAGTAACTGAGTTTCGAGGTCACTGAACGTATGATACCTAACCTCAAGAATTTCGAGACGAGTTCTAATTTCTTCAAGATTAGTTTCCTCAGTAATGGATTCGGCAAAACGTTTGATTTGCAGCATTTGATTACGAACTCTATCAAGTAACCTTTCTAATTTATCCACCATTTTGTAATATTCACTTAATTTTTAGTTAATACACTTTGTTATAAAAATTGCACGTGGTTTACTAACTTCACTATACGATATTCACGTCCGGATATTTTAAACAATATAAAATAATAATACCCGCTCGATGCGGGTTTCTCGCACAGTAGAAAATATCAGTAAGTTCTTAAAATTTTATATATATAAATTGTTGAATTTTCTACTTATCTGCATGTAGTGGGAAATTCCCGGGTTTCGGCACCAAAAATGTTTGTAATGTTGAACGTGAAGATAAAGTCGGTGGATGAAAATTAAAGATGTATAACTAAAGATGATTACAGATGAAGAATTTAAATGTTGTAGATGGCCGGTTAATGGATGGTAGAAATAAAATACTGCGAGCACGGATTGAATTTTGTATTTAATTTAATTTTAATAATTTGAATGAACTTAAGAATACATGAACTTTACATTTTTAGATATATTTATTAATTTATTAGCCAGTCTTTACTGTTCGCTAGATTTGAAGAGAATACCATGCTTAACAATTTTACAAATTGTACGTTAAGCTACTGTCAGGTTTGAAATTTTATAATTAACGTAGGTTGGAGCAAACTTAAATGTATATATAAAGTACTAATACGATATGAAGATAATTACAATATTAAACGCACTCATCGTATTACTACTCTAGTACAATAATAAATATAATGAAATAATGACAGCTTGAATAATAAGTTTTGTTTGTTTACAAAGTGCATCTCACAGTTATACAAAAAGATAAGTATATAAATTACTATTAATTACATAAAATTATTAATTAAATTCTTAGTTTCAGGTAATCATTAATAAGATCAACTGTATAAATATTCCGGTTGGTAAGTCCAACTGAGATACACTCTCGTGTCAAACTAACCCTGTTCACTTCTAAGTAACATCAAATTTTAGCAATTCCGTGGTCAAAAAGATTATAAATAAATTGTGAATTAAATCTAAACTATAGTAGCTGTATTTTGTTGAGAATTAATTATTTCGAATTATTTTGGAATTATTTAATTCTCAACAAAACAGCAAAAAATGTTTTTTCTGTTGGTAGTATTTTGTATTTTCCTATTCTTAATTATAACACAAAATATAATATATAAATTTTAAGAAAATATCGACCACAATACGAATACAAATGTCGCTTGTCATAAATGTCATTAAATTTACAACACCAACTTAAAAACAATAAAAACAAAAAAATGTTTTCTGGTGGCAAATACGATAAGTAACTTTTGGAATTAGAATTAAATAATTCCAAAAAAAAATTGGAATTAGTTTATTCTACTGGGAATTATCAAATGCAATTGTTGTTGTAAATTCTCAACAAAATACAGCTAGTGTTGTCATTTCTCCAAACAAGCTCTACGTCAAAAAAGTTGAAAAGTAACAAGATCTCTATATAGAAAAGCCGATGGAATTTTCAAAAAATAATATGAAAATCATTCTGACACAGGCTTGTTGATAAAAAGTTTTCTTAGAGTTCTAAAATGCCATCATTCCGAGAAACAACAGTTAATTTCTACCAAAAACAGGTGAATCCAATCAAGTTAATATTGCAATCTTCTAATATCAGTTCAGATCCTTCAAAAGAAACAATTTTATTTGATTTGTAAAAGTTTGAAATTGGATTCAAAGACCACCTCAATTTGAAATACAAAAAGTTGAACTTGTATTGACTTCAGATAAGAAATATAAATGTAGATTTTACCAAATTCAATATTACACCAAACCGCCATGGGATGCTGGATCAAAGTTAGTCCATGAACCTTGTAGAGGTCATTATTTGAGTGTGCAATAAAGTGTTTTTGTGTATACATATACTAAATTGGCTTCAGACGATATGGGCTTCAGATAAGAAATATAAATGTCAATTTTATCAAATTGAATAAATTATTAAAATGCATTCTATATAAGCGAAAAAATAATTTGGGTGTTAATTAAGCCTGAAACCCCTCATTAAGCAATGATGAAGACTGCAAAACGTTATTTACGTCGACTAACCTACAACACGCCATATAACTTCGAAGATTTTACCGCATAGAGTTTAGACTGCTGCTTGCTTTACAAAAACAAATTACACTTTTCTTATTTTGCTCGATATGGCGGAATCCATCCATTTTGCTAGTTATGTGACGCAGTGTATATTTTGTTATTTTAACAGTAACTTTACACCAGTTACTAGGATAAAATTAGAATATGAACGTCAGGTTCTTAACTCTAGCGTTAATTGATTAGATTGTTTAAATTTCTCTAAGATATTCTTGATTTAGATCATTAACTTGCTGAACTCACCAACTTGCGACATATTTTTTGTCATCTAATTTATTGACGATAGTCATTGTGTAGAACCCAACTATTGTAGAGACGTGACACCGTGTTTCCCGGACTTTGTGGCTTCACATCTGCTTTTGTACATCTGGGTTCACCCTGTACATATATGGAAATTATTTATATGTGAAAATACATATGGGATACGAAAAACCAATGAAATTCTACTATACGTACAACACACCACATAACTCAATTGTGGTCTTATATAAACGTTATTTAGGGTTACTCGGTTACAAATGTACATGGTTTTCTTCATTAACACCAATGACCATCCAAAACATAAATAGTTTTTTGGTTTAAATAATTAAATTAAATACATTTTACAATTTGTAGAATTGGACTATAATATTTATATATAGGTAAATAATTTATCTGGAAAAATTAAAATTACACATTTGTATTAAGCAAAAAATAAAATATTGTTGTTGAAAACATTTAAAGCTATGGTAAATTAAATATAATAGTAAAATACTACAACACTTGGAACTCTTTGTGTGCGATAAGAGCCCACATTTGAGGTTCAATCACAAAGAAACCGCACCGTTCCGTTTCGTTATTCTGTCAAAGTAGAAAATGTCACATTACATATAATTTAAATTGTAAAACGGATAGGCAAACACAATGGTCGGCGCGGAACGGCACGTGCGAAAGAGATACACCAACTTTCTATATTTTCGGATAACATAACCTAAACAAACTTTTGACAGACATAAAACAAACTTATTTTCGATTTTACCGGTGACGAAAAATAACTGAAAATATTTTAAAAATTGAATTTAGAATTGAAGAATTTATTGAAAAAATTAAATGCTTTCCAGAGCTATATAACAAAGCCAATAAAAATTACTTGGATGTTAAAAGAAAAAAACAGATTATGGGCAGACATTTCAAAGGAATTTAATATAGAAGGTAAATATTATACAGAATTAATTGGATTGTTGAATTTTTGTAATACGGAGCTGTTGTTTATATTTTATTCATAAGCAAAAAAGAAATGGAGTGGCATTAGAGATCGGTACGTCCGGGAAAAGAAATAACAATTACAACCGTCAGGAACAAAAAATATACAAGTTTGGGAATTGTATTCTATATTGCAATTTCTGGATGACTGTATCAAACCACGAACGTAAGTTTTATTAAATATATCGAAGATTCCAGCAGCAGTTTATATATTGAGGAATTTGATAATGAGAGCACCGAGCCTCCAAGCGCATCATCAACACCACAACCACCAAATCAGTCATCAACAAAAAGGCGAAAAACGGTTCAAGTAGATGAAGTGGAAATACAATTTTTAGAGAGTTTAAAATGATCTTAGTAGTAAAATGCTAGAAACAGAGGACAGTTGTTTTCTGAAATCTATTGGATTTTCAATAAAAAGAATGTCCGACAACGAAATGATGAATTATAAGATACTAATGCTTCAGAAAACTAATGAAGCAATAAGCAATTCAACAATTTATTTTGAATAAAATATTAAGTTTTCATATTACATTTAATTTATAAAATTATATTGAAAAGCAACAGCACCTTCACTACAAAAATATTCCGCCATCTGGTTTCTCATATGCATAGCAGCGCGCGCTGAGTTATTTGATCCCAACCGGGTAGATCTCAAAGTTGTTGTTTCGTGTCTCCATTCTCCAGTATGAAAAACGTGGTCACAATCTTCCCAATCCACGAAGTTCACAGGGCAATATTTTACAGCAGAATCGTTTAGTTTGATGAAATTGTGAAGAGCTATAGTCGCTAGAACCACCTTTTCCGCATTTTCTGGAAACAAGTTGATTGTAGTTTTTAAAATGTGCCATCGTGCTACTAAAATACCAAAAGCATTTTCTATGACTCTCCTAGCCCTTGACAGTCTATAATTAAAAACTCGTTTATTTAATGATAATTGTAATCCAGGAAAGGGCTTCATGTTATAAGTTTTAAGCGGGAAAGCGGCATCCGCTACATAAAAATACGGCATCGATATACTCGATTTCGGTAATTGTCTTGCTTTGGGAATTGACGAACTTCTTTGTTGCAGTTTTTTGCCAAATTGCGATTCGCTAAATACACCTAAAATATTTGTTAAATTAGTAATCTTATCCTTATTGTATTACAAAGTATACTTTATCTCCATCACTTTGGCTCCCATAAGCTCCAACGCAAATATTTGAAAAAATATAATTTGCATCACATGCCGCTAGTAGAACGATGCTGAAAAATTTTTTGTAGTTGAAGTAGTTTGTGTGGCTATTCGGAGGGCATTGAATGGCTATGTGTTTGCCATCAATGGCACCAACACAGTTAGGCATGTCCCACATCCTTTTGAAGTCATGAGCAATTTGTGAATAATCTGTATGATTCGGAATTGCCACATAGGTTTTAGATAAAATTGTCCAGATTAATGTTTCCAAAATTATTTTTCTAACTGAGGTTTCACCCATTTTGTAACTCCAAGCAAGAAATTTAGGAGACACACCTTGGGAAAGATATCTGAAATTTATAAAATTGCTTAATTATAAATCTTAACTATACTTTTGGGTGAAACGAGATAGTTTTTGGTACTTACGATAAGGTAACCGCTAATCTACATTCAAAATATATTGGACGTCGAATAGAAAATTTTGTCAAATCGTTTTGCAAAAGATTTAATAAAATATCATATACTTCTCTTGTCATTCGAGTATGAACAAAAAATTCTTCTGGATCCATGTCTTTCATTTTTTCGTACGTTGCCACAAAATAACCATCAATATTTCTGCTATGATTTATTGGTCTCACCCACCATCGTCTTGAATTATATTTCCGCTTTTTGTACTTTTTATACCTTTTATACAACACATATAATGTAAAAAGGTTCACAACTTTTAAACAGCCGTTTATTTGGCATTTTATTAAATATTTCGTAGATTGATAATTGTTTTTAATTTTTTTAACTTTTTTTCACATCTGTCAATTTTACGAAACGGCGCGGAAACATTGTGTTTGACAATCTGTAAAGGCGGCTTGACACGGTTTGATGCGGCGCGGTGCGGTTTCATTGTGATTAGACCTTTAATCAAATGTCAACATTTTGATGATTTGGGTATAACAACCGAAACATATAAAACGATAAATGTACATTCAAATATTAGCATAGTGCGTGGGCCGGAAAGTCGGAATTTATTGCGGTAACATAAAGTTTAAAACATGAATAATATAATCAGTGCTTTACTTCTCTAACTTTCCTATACTTGTCGTAGCATGACTTCATCAAGCCTGCAAAATGGAGTTTGCTTCCGCTATGGCTTTCTCTCAATCATCATCATCTTTAGGTTTGCAAACAAACAATAACCGCTGGTGGTGAATTTTCAACTTCAACTCATGCAATTTTCCCATCGTTCCTATCGATTTATGAAACGGTGACATTATTACCTTGGTGGTAGAGAATTTTTGTTCATCATAAGAAATGGCTTTGGTACGCTTAAAATGGTTTTCCACAAAGCTGATTGTCGTTTTGATTAAGGTAATGGCTTTATATTTTATTTATTGTTTAATATTCATTGAACAATATTCATAAGATATGTTCTCAAAATTATCAAACCGAAGTAATACATAAGCGCTCTGTTCAATTTCAAAAACTTACTGCGAAGGATAGTGTCGACCCTATGGAATAAATCTGGCTTATGAAAGATGGACGGTAGAGTTCACCCCAAAAAATTCGTCGGCCAGACGAGGCTATAATTACAGAACCGATACAACCCAACAATACAATTCAATAGAATAATAAAATGATTTAAAGTTTCTACGAAAATTAGAATGTATGAGGAAACACAAATGCCATCTATCTTATTCTATCTTATACGTATACACATTGAATAATGAGGGTGCCAATTCGGACATTCAACTTAGAATTTGTTGGTACATTTTTTAAACCTCTGAAAATGCCATAGTGATGAGAGAAATACTATAATGAGGTTTTTATTTATAAATAAAACAGCCGATGTATGTATGTACATGATGATAAAGAAAATTTATCGAGATCTTACAACAGATAAATACAACACAAGATTTTAAAACGTTTAAGACAGCTGAGGAGAGTGTGACTACGATGACCAATCACCAATAATTATTATGCCTCTTATGACAGTTTATGACAGAATCTAAATAGAATGAAACTCTCTATAGCTCTAATGATGGGGTAAGCTGTTTCGTTCTGACGAAAGGAAACTTTAATTTGCCATAACCCTAGGCCAAATTAAACATGTGGTTATGAGGTGAGTGTTATAAATGTTTAATTTGTACATTCAAATTGCCAAATCAAACATGACTATACTCGTAGGTTGAATTTGATTTACGGTTTGGGAAGGTTCGATTTTGTTATGGGAATGAAGTTTGATTTATCTGTGGGAGATAACTCGTCATTAAAGGAGATTGTACTTCCAGCTTTTATCGATTTAAATTTTTTTTAAATTTATACTAATCTAACCACCAACCATTTAGTTAGGTAAAATTTGAATTTGTGTTTGTTGCTCGTTTGATGAGGTTATTCAGGTAAATTTTAGATTATTCTAATACTTTAGGAAGTATAAAAAACCGATAGAGAAAATAAAATGCTTCAAGTAGAGTGACTGCAGAAAGAATGACTCTAATAGAAAGCATTACATAACTAGATGTAAGGGAATAAGTGGTGGAAAATGTTACCTAAAATTAATATATTCCATTTTTTTTATTTTTAAAAAACTTGTATATTTATTACTATTTTTAAAAAACAACAATACTTAATTTTGCAAACATATGGAAAATCAGTAATTTTTAAACTTTCATTTTAACAAATTAAAAATAAAACATTTTGAAAACCGGTTTCGGAATTTTGCTTTTTTCAGTTCCTATTTTTTTACTACTATTAATTGTAGCCGGTGTTTTAACGCTCTTTCACCAAACACCGGGTACAACTAGTAGTAGAAAAAATAAGAACCGAATTTTATGTTATAAAATTGTTAAAATGAAAGTTTAAAAATTACTGTTTTTTAATTTTTTAAAATTACGTATTGTTGTTTTTTAAAATAAAATAATAAATATACAAGTTTTTTTAAAAATAAAAAATGGAGTATATAAATTAACAAAAAGCCACGGACATCATAAAGGATTTTATGCGTTTGTACTGTGTTAAAATTATGTTTCCGAAGCAGCAAATAATCCGAAAGAATATGCTTAAACCCCGACGAATTGTAAAGTAAACTGGATATAGAGCTGAAAGAAGGGAAAAAGGGTACAACTCCGACCAATAATTAAAATAGAAAACTATTAGTATTCAATGAATTGAGGGGGGGGGGGGGGTGAGGTCATGGATTACAATATTCCAATATACTGAAGATTCCAATATACTCAAATAAATTATAAATGATAATTGCGCTAGAGAAATAGGTCAGACGTATTGAAATAATCATTCAAAGTCTCATAAAAGTGGAAATAACATACAAGTATTTGCAGAATTACAAATATATGACACAATACACTCAAATAACAATGATAGAGGAGAAATTGGTGTAATAGTTTAAAGCAACACAAACACCATTCAGCATCAAACCCCAAACCAGCAACTAGCAGCCAATTGCAAATACCGTTAATCGCGATACAACTTATCTAATAAAAGAAAACTCATATAAGCCTTAACTGACACAAGAACAGTATTAGAGGATCTTCAATGAAAAACATCGCACGATCAACAGTAGTTTCGATTTGAGCAATGACAGAATGTTGGTGTAATAGTAAACCAGGAAATCCTACTTTCTCGCCGAAGGACATCAATAAAACACATGGGTCGCTGTTCTTTGATAGTCAGTATGGTGTTTTAAAATTTCTACCAACCAGTACAAACTTAAATGAATCCACATCATTCCCTCTGAATATCATTGAGGCGGAGAAGGACGTAATGTTGTTTACAGTATTCATCAAACCTATCGATATGGTTGTGAGGCTCCACTTTGTAATTCCTATTACAATGATATTTTATCAATAATTCGTTTAAGTTTTAAAAACTTTCCAACGATGAAATGGGTTGGAAACTTTTACTATGTGAAGAGATATTACTTATTAGAAATTCAAGACCATTTCAAATTAAAAACTGGCCTCAGCGATAAATAAAATATTAGCGACTAGTCTATCTAATTGGCATAGTCAGATCAATTTTCTCCAGGTGTAACTTTGCTATTACAATAGCTATTACCATAGTTCAACCATATGTTAAAATATATCTAAGCAGTGTGATGAACTATCGAATTGGTATATAGTCGGATCGATGTCCAACTGGAAACATTTGGAAATACAAAATTTTTATCGGTTATTTCATCATTCGAATCATCATGAACTTAAATTCAAATTTTATCTGAGATTGAGGTTAAATTTTCAAAATCAAGATTTACGAATATTTTCATCGATAGAAGAAAATTAAAATTTTCACCACTGAAACCCCATCTGGATCCAAAACACAAGTTCAATTTAACATACATAATTATACCGATGAAATATTTTACGATCACGAACACAGAAATGAGTCAAAATTGTAATATTTGTAAACAATTAAACCAGAACTGATGAAGTGATGACACAGATAGTTCAAAATAATTACACCGAAAAGTATTTTTGTTTTTCTGAAAATCTTTTGAACTATCGTTCTTTTCTAAACATCAATTACCAGTACCTCCATATAATGTAGAAATAAATTTTCGTTTCACAGCTGGTTTGGTTAGTTTCCACAACCTAACCTCATCTACACCATTTCCATTTCCACATGTACAGTGTATGTATAATATTTTTTGTAATAATGACAAACACATTATATAAGTAATAAGAATATAATTTTACCATGCAACACGTAAAGTTTTTGAAAGTTTTCCGAAGAAAAGTTATTACTTCGAACAAAAGGAAAATAAAAAATCTGAAGAACTTTTGTGGGCGATGGTTATGGAAAATCTAAAACCTACGTACAAGTAGAAATTTTATAGAAAAATATTAGCATCAGAAAATAAACATATTATAAGACCCCTGTAAAATTATTAATATTGTAAAGTGAAAAATTTTCACGTATGATCATTATTACTATTAAATGTTTAAAAATCTATTTTTGTCGAGTTTTTCCACTTTTATTTTTGTTTTTGGTGCGTGAGAATTTACTTTTGTGTTTATTCAGAGTTTTGTTCATTCCTTATGTTAATGTAATGTGAATGTGTAGTTAAGTGAAAATAAAATTTTCTTTTCTTTTATTTAATTTTACCTGTAGCAGCTGTGAATTACTGGTAATCAATGCCAAACTACAGGGTAAACCTGAAATCACTTTAATTTTTTATTTTAAATGTCAGCGTGAAATTTAATAATTTGGAATATGATGTCACAAATGATCTTTATGCTGAACACGTATATTATAAATTTAGTTCAGATCATTTTTTAAATTTTACGACGAGTTTTAATTAAAAAAAACTTTAATTATCAAAATTCGGCATCTCTACAGTTCGTTTATTGACCATTTTTAAATTTAGCATTTACAAAAAACGATAAAGAATTAAAAGGCTTAATTATTAAATTTTCAACCAACAAGGATTGACCTTGTTTGTGAAAAACTGATCTGTACCTGTATTATTGCAAAATTAATTTAGAATCGTTCACTTCTCAGATGTTATTCGTAAATGATGTACTTTTCAAAATAATTGCAAAAACGAAAAAGCTCATATGGAACCTGCCACCAGTCGACCGAATTCAATCAAAAATCACTGGAATCTATTAAATCGCCAACGCCCCCATTCCCAACTTCTTTTTTGACCTGTGTTTCATAAATGATCTTTTCTGGCTCCGTCTATTCCAAACAAATTTTAGCGACATCGAAGCTGTTGCTTCTCCAAATTCCTGGCCGTTTATGTATACCTTTCCTATGTCATCTGTCATGCCGTTCGTTTTATACAAGACATTTGGTACTCACGGTTCTGTGTCCGTTGCTTAAACAACTTTGACGTATATGATTCACTTATTTTGCTAGCGGAATTCTCCTATATTCAAAAATACTGTTGATACTTCGTGAAAAAATTTGCAGTACCCCTTTCCAATGTTTGCAACTTCTGCCCAATTCTCTCTTCCGTCCACAGGCTGTTGCAATTCAAATACTGCTCCAGCTCGATGACCTTCCTGTGAATTGCCAATCGCAAATCACCGCTTCCGATTACCATTTGCTGCACTAACAGTCACAGTTGATGGACCATCTGCAATCTCAACTCGCCTTAGTACCTCCTACAGATACATTTCAATATTCTATCCAACGGGACTTCATCCGATCACGTATCTGCAACTTTCATCAAGTTACCTGCACAACCCTGAGTTACTGTCGATCTCCGTTGTATAACCAATTCCTGCACTAAAATCGTTGAATATACGCCAGTGGCGCAACCAATTCCTACACTAAAATCGTTGAAACTATATTCTGGTTTTAACTGGGAATAGGGAATTGGGAAAATATTTTCATAGCATTTTTATCCAAATTGAATTTTTCTGGCCCAGTGAAGGAATAAGTTTCGTACAAAAAATTTTTAAAATAAAATTAATTCGTCGCTTTTGTTGCTGAAAAATATTTTCCCATTTAACTTTGTTTCAAAAATATTTACACCAAACTTATTACTCCAGTAGGCCAAAAAATACAATTTAGACAAACATGGTATATGAACATATTTTTCCCAATTCCTTAAAAGCCAGAATAGTGCCCCAAGTGATCCGCTGTCAACCCCATTCACTATGGGTACCAATTCTCTTGGTTCTTGCTGATTAATAAATGGTCTCATAGTAAATAAATGGCTTCTAAAAAAAATTTAAAAAAAAATCCAAAATTTGCATTAAGTTTTATATATTTATTTAAGTCTATTAAATGAAAATATGAAAATGAAGGGTCCCGGTCGAAATAGCATATGGCATTTTTAAAAACGGCAATTTCAAAACTGCATATTTGAAAACGTCGTAAGGTACAAAACAACATAGGTACAAAACGGCATTTTTCAAACCTGCATTTTTCAAAATTGCATTTTTCAAAACTGCATACAGGTAACCCTTCAAGAACACGGTATTCGAAGAACATGGTTTCGAAGAACACAGATAAATATTTTCTCAAACTACACGGTTTGAAACAACACGATTTTCGTTATTCTGTTTTATTTTGTTTTTTATATATCATAACAAAAAATAAAACGTTACCTTTTTTTATTTCTTTTTTGAAGCTTCGAACAACACGGTTTTAAAGAACACGGAACGAATTAATCGTATTCTTAGAGGTTTTCCTGCTTTTCAAAACGGCATCGGTAAAAAACAGCATTTTTCAAAACGACATTTCTAAAAACGACATTTCACAAAATGGGATTTTTTTAAAATGGCATATTTCAAAACGACAGTGGTGCAAAACGGCATTTTTCATAACGATACACTGAAAAAAATCTTGTGCATTATATTTATGAATCTCGCTCATTAAATCAAATTCATACTATTTATGTCAAATTAATCGCATTAATGCACAAAACCAAATAAATAAAAATTTTCGTAAAGATTATTGCGTAAAATTAAGAATCCAAATCACCAACTTTTATTAAATTTATGTTACGTAGTATATATAATTCATAATATTTATAAATTTGCCGCTAAAATTCAGACCGTATGAATTTGTTCGTCATACTTATGAACAAGTTCATAGTTTAAAGATTTGCTAGTAATTTTTTTAATATTACGAAAGTAAGGGTCCATAAGAAACCACTATATTATACAGGACATTAAATGAAGAAAAAACCCTCAATCAAAAATTGTAGGGGCGACATTCTACATATCTTGAAACTAATGTCTTTGAATCGAATTTTTTGATAAACCCGATAAACTAAGAAAATACTTGCCTGTGATGTACATATTCCAATATAGGTTAATCCATTACGATCATGTAATTGTAGTACTAGAACTTCGAAGCTCTATATAAAAATTTAGGTGAAAGGGAATATTATATGCAAATCTTCAAATAATTTGTAATTCCAATGAAGGTATAAATATCTTTCTTATAACATACCCACTAAAGTTTTTATATAAAACATGTAGAAGAATTTCATTAATTCATTAATTTCTGGAATATGTTGGCCATTGTTCTGAAATTAATGAAAACATAATTCTAGATTCATAATCGATAAGATCGAATATTTCGTTCTATCTTGTGCAGTTTTTAAAATTTCGTTTTGAAATATGTAGTTTTGAAAAATGTTGTTGTATATTTATTTTTCTTATGCAGTTTTTAAATATGCCGTTTTGAAAAATGCAATTTTAAATTATGCCGTTTTGAACGGATCCCGAAAATGAAACATAAGTCTTCATAATGGTAATATATATTTTATATTTTAAAAAAATTTTTTAAGAAAAATTATCTAATGATTTAATTTTTTCGAATCTTCCGAAAACAGAACCAATACTTTTTTGAAATTTTGTGTTCGAGCAATTTTTTTGTTTGTAAATATATTTTTAGTATTATAGGTTTTGAGATTTTTGATGGTTGGATTATTATTTTCGGGATGACATTTTTGGATATTTTCTTTGCTAACAAAATTGTTGTCCTTTCGATACCAACCCAGGCCCTACATCATCATTTTGTTTGCCAAATATGATTTATTCTATTTAATCCTGTTTCACCTTGCGGTTTTCGTTCATTATTTTGATATCTTTTAATTTATTGATTCATTTTTCGCGGGAAAATCTTACATTGCCTGTTGCGTCGCTTTTGTTGATCCAATTTTTGATTTATTTGCTCAAAATTTTGAGTTATAATAGAGTTATATGAACCTTTCATAACATTTTTCTCGTAAATGATATACTTTATGCCACTTCCGGTGGATCGATTTCGGCCAAAAATCACCGGAATCTCCAAATTTGTGGAAAAACACGATATTTAGTCTGTGCACGCACGCACGAACAAGTAGTTCGAAACCAGTCTCTATATTCCAACATAATTATTATCACAAAAGTTACGATAAAGACTGCATGTTTCGTCTCGGCTGTGCAGAGGCTGAATTTAGTTGAAAAATATAATCTGGGCCAATTTTATTGCAAAATTAATTTAGAATCTTTTAGTTTATAACCGTTTTTGTTGTAAACGAAAACTTTTCAAAGTATTTGCCAAAAAAAAACTCTTCTATGAAAGCTGTCACTTTCGGTGGACCGTGACCAATTTCCTCTGCTCAATGAGACATACTGGGATGTCGGTGAGGGAGGGAGGGGATAGGTGATATTGCTTCTTCCAATTCACAATTTGCTTTATGCTATTTCCATGCGTTCACCCAAATTTATACTAACCCAAGCAATGGTTGCTGCCACACGCCCCCCCCCCCCCCCCCCAATTTCTTAGTTCAAAACAAATTAATCATTTGTTATATTCACCATATGATTCGTTGTAAATGGACTTATTTCTGCGTTTTGTGTAAATAACATAACAAAATTATAAATTCCGTAAATTAACTGATTAAATAAAGGAAGAGAAACCGCGCTAAGCGTATCAGACAAAGCAGCTTATATGGTCCTCACCATTATCTTTCCCATATTATTGCATTGATAATGAAATCTCTTTTCAGTAAGGTACTTCAATCTAAGTAATATGTACGTCACATACTTTTATTTCTCCTTTTACTTGTTGGGGGTATAAATAAGTTTTGAAGGATTTACAAAGGATGGCGTAAGTAGTATTAAATCGTATTGGGCCCTCTTGTAACTATATTCATGTTAAACCGTCATCATTTCACTTTAAATACCAGTAAGTTTCATTTTGCTGAAGTGTAAAGAACATATATTTTTGTGCTCTAACCATTAAACCTTTGTGGCAGCAACACACAATTTTCGGGAAGCGCTGCTTTTTTGTTTTAATTTGAAGAAAATTGCAGCTGATGGACATCGGTTGCTGTGTGAGGTATATGGGGAACATACTGGTTTCGCCGTTTTAAAAGTGGCGATTTTGAAACCAGTGACAAAGAACGGGACGAGAGACCACTAAAGTTTGATGTGCCAGAGTTTCAAGTGCCCCATGGACAAAATTGGAAGGGTTTATTGCATCGAATCGTGATGGGGGGGGGGGGGGGCGAAAGGTAGATCCACTACAGCAACCAAAAGCACAGTTAATCATGTGGTAAGCCTGGTTCTGCTTCAACTTCAACCGTCAAACCGAATATTCATGACACGAAGCTAATGCTGTGCATCTGATGGGATCAGTTTGGAGTAATCTACTATGAGCTACTCTAGCGAAGTAATCATAACTAGCACGTTTCGGGGTCATATTTGTCTTTGCCAGAACTATGACAAAATTCTGAAAATTAACATGGTCATTGGCATTTTATATATCTACCTACAGTCTCCAGCCTTAATTAGAAAAATCGTGTAAATTCTGTCTAATGTACAATCGAATCTCACATCTGTGTGAACTTTTACTTCAGTTCCTCTCTTTCACCATTACCATATCTTATTTCCCCATTTGTAATAAGATGGTAAAAAGTAAAGTTGATGGTTTAAAAAAAATAAATTGATATTTGATATGGCTAACCGAGAAACATAGCGGTATTGATGAGTGCTTGGCAAAATCTCCACCATTAATTTAAATTTTTTAATTCGTTTGTAACTGCTAATTTCCATATTTTTTTTAAATAGGAGTTTCGATAAAATATCGTTTCGCCTGAATGTTTGCTGTTAAGTTGATATTAATAACACTAGCATACATAGGATTTCGTTAGGAAATATTTTACGGCTATGTGTAGAAGTGTGAAATTTTCCCTAAAGAGAAAATTATAGATAAAAGGAAAAGAAACGAAGAAGTTACCGGATTCAAGTTACCGTAGTATGGATATGCACATTGAATAACAAATACGTTAACAAATACGAAAAGTAGAAGTTACCTCAAGCAATACACGCCGATGAAACCGCACAAATGGGGCTACAAAGTTTTCTTTCTTAGTGGCATTTTCTTTCTTAGCGGCAGACAGATTATTATCGAACTAATTACCAACTGTGTGGGCTATAAAAGGCAAACCTCAAAGATTTGTTTTAGAAAATGTTGGCACATTTGAATGCTATGAAATAACTTTGGTTTTATGGAAAAGACACAACATGTGTGACGTTACTCTCTACATTGGCAGGTGAACTACCAACAACTAAAGTGAAACGATACATTCGAAGTAAAAAACAAACAGTTGAGGTTGATTGTCCACAAGTAATCATTGTCACATAAGTCGCCACAAAATCAAGCTGCGATCGAGAAAGTGGTACATACAAGTATTTCACCATTTGTTAGATGCCACAGTGGTAAATTCGTGGCTGCTTTCAAAGCGAATTTCTTAAGTAACTGGGACACGACACCTTAGTTTTACAGATTTCCGAACTGAGCTTGGTGAAAGCCTATGTAAAGCAAACGATAGCCGCGATAATTTAAAATGTGGCCGACCATCCATAAATCTAAACCTTGCAATAAAGACAAAAAAGAAAAAACCAAACGCAAGCCACATTACCTATGAAGGGAGTTCGCGAGGATAACATTGCACATTTTTGCAATTGGACAGACATACAAAGGTGTAATTTACCTATGGGTGTTCGAAATTAACTTTTGCCAAACTCATCTTTGTTTCCACAAAGATAGGAATTGCTTTAAAATTTGGTCGGAACGACTGATAACCTACCTAATCTACTTTATTAAATATTCAATTTTATTATTTATAAACAAAATTTTAAAGAACATACACAAGTTATAACTATTTCAAAACCGTTGGAAATATGGAAATTTTATTTTCAGATTGTAAATTATGCATTGTTGGGGTTAATTGCATCAATATTTCCAACGTCAAATAAATCCTACGAAATCCAGGGTTATCAAACGCAATTAAATAGTATACCCACAACAACACCACGCACAGACGGTTTAATGCAATTTGAAAAAAGATAGATAAGCATAGCACTATAATTCCCGCCAGTATAATATGTATGATATCACTATATATGGCCAAGTCGAAGGACATTTTTTGACCACTGTTTGGAACTGGAAATATATTTTTCCTACCTAGAAACCGTTTATTGAACAGTTAATCATGCTCCGGATTATCTCTCTAAGGTGGACAATTATCATCCACTAGTTGTTATCAGTCTAGTTAACCTCTCCTTCAAAAAATTGCCATATAATACTTGTTTATACACCAATGTTAAAAATTTAAACTATGAACGTATCCGAGAGGAACTAGCTACGTTTAACTGGACTGATGTATTTGCTAACTCACAATTGGATGTTGAGAATGCAGTCGATATTCTATACACCACCCTGGGTAGATATTTGGAAACTAAAACTATTAAACAAAAAGTCTTATCTAAATTTCCAATATGGTATTCATCAAAATTAATAAATCTCATTCGAAACAAACACAAGTACCATAAACTGTTTAAAACTTATAAAAATTCAACTGACTATGCAATCTTTTCCAACCTTCGCAGATCGGTCAAATTGGAAATACGTAAATGTTTTTCTGAATTTCTATAAAATACTGAACAAAACTTAAAACGTAATCCTAAGCTTCTTTGAAAATTTTCACAAGCACTGTCTTCAAAATCATGTTATCCTGGGACCATGAAACTTGAAGCCAGTGAATCCCATGACAGTAATATAATTTGCAATTTTTTTGCTGAGTACTTCGATTCCATTTTTATACCCAGTCCTACCTCGCCGGACAGTTCCACTGACGTAGAAAGATCGGATACTCCGTTAACTAGAATATCGTATTTTGCATCGCAAGGTGTTTTAGGTATTCTAGAGTCATTAGATGTTAACAAAGGCTCGGGTCCATACAACATATCTAACTATTTTATTTCTCAGTTGAAAGAGGTACTAGTCGACCCACTATCTAACATCTTCAATATCTCTTTAAACTCTGCTGTATTTCCAACTAGGTGGAAAACCGTGTTTCTTTTTCCAATATTTAAGAACGGTGATAAAAGTTGCATAGAAAATTATAGACCAATATCTCTATTAAACGCGTTTAGCAAAATCTTTGAGAAGTTAGTCTACGGATTATTATTTAACGAAGTTAGAAATTTCATAAGCATAGTATAACACGGTTTTTATGAAAAACGTTCAGTTTTGAGCAACCTCCTTGAGTTTTCTGGTTATGCTTTTGAGAGTGTCGATAAAGGCTGTCAATTGGACTGTATACTGATTTCCAAAAAGCATTTGATACTGTATCTCATGAAATCTTAATTGACAAATGTTTCAAAATTGGCATTTCTCCACCCATTAGTAAGTGGTTAGCATCATATCTGAAAAATACAGTACTACATGTGAAGTTTAACGGATGTATTTCTAGAACTATTGTAGCTAGTTCTGGTATTCCACAGGGGTCTACTCTAGGACCTTTACTGTCCCCACCTATTCTATGCTGATGACTTAAAAATCTACTCAAGGACCACGAACTCTAACGATTGCTATCGATTGCAGACTGACATGCAAACATTGAGCTCATGGTGTGTGACTAATAACCTAAATCTAAACATTCAGAAATGTGTTAGGTTAGGTTAGGTTAGGTTGGAGTGGCTGCTATCGCACACTTAGGCCAGTAGTGGCCCATTGTGATACCACAGGATCCTATCTCCCCTTTACTCCCGTTGAAACCATCCAGAGCTACTTATGTAGCGTAATATATCTCGCACTCTACAGCCCGCGAGTTCCGAAAGGCTGTCCATACTGTACACACCTAAGTACTTATGCCTTCTGCGTGATAGTGCCGGACACGAGCATAGGAAGTGATCCAACGTCTCCTCCTCCTCTTCGTCCAAACAACTTCTACAAAAGTCATTAGTCTGTAGACCCATCCTTCTTGCATGTTCCCCAAAAAGGCAGTGTCCTGTCAGTATCCCTACGACCAATCCTAACTCTCGTTTTCCTAGGGATACTAGTGCCTTGGAGCGCTTCAGGTCCAGTTTTGGCCAAACCTGTTTCGCTACCCTGCACGTGAGAGAGTTGGTCCACCTCTCATTTGTCAAGGCAATTGCCTGCTTACTGAGCGCCAATTTGAGTGCTGCTATAGGCCTCCCCAGACCCGCCCTTCCCGGCTGTATCTGGAGAGTCGTACCGTACCTAGCTAGATCGTCCGCCCTGCAGTTTCCCGTGACGTCCGAGTGACCAGGGACCCAGATTATCTGGATGCTGAAATACTCGCTCATCTCGTTAAGAGATGATCGGCAATCCAGCGCCACCCGTGACTTCAGACAAACCGCCTCCAGTGACCTGACTGCCGCTTGACTGTCCACATAAATTGCGATATCCCTCACGGATACCACATTATGCTTCAACCATGTCACGACTTCGCCTATCGCCACCACTTCAGCCTGGTACACGCTGCAGTAGTCAGGGAGACGAACGGAAATATTAACGTTAAGCTTCTCACAGAAGACTCCGGCTCCTACCTTACCGTCTAGCTTAGAGCCGTCCGTGAAAAATTGCAGTGCCTCGTTTTCCAGTATTGATCCGTCCCTCCAAGATTCTCTCGAAGGACAGATGGTCCGGAAACCTTTATCGAAGCACAACGTTGGCTTAATATAATCTAGATTCGCCAGTTCTTCCCTTAGCGATCTAGTTATCGTCGAGTGTCCCGCGTGAAGACACTTCCACTGAGAGACAGCCGAGAGTCTCGTAGCCACATTGGCTGCTATCTGTTTACCAAAAAATTCGATTGGAAGAAGGTGGAACATAACCTCCAAAGCGCGTGTAGGTGTTGACCTAAGTGCCCCGCTTATAAGCATGCAGGCCGTTCTTTGCACCTTTTCCATCATTTTTATATATGTTGCCTTCTCCAGAGCTGGCCACCACACGCCTACCCCGTACGTCAGCACTGGTCTTACCACTGCCGTATAGAGCCAGTGCACCAGCTCTGGTTTCAGACCCCATTTCTTACCTATGGCGTTCCTACACGAGTAAATGGCTACATTAGCCTTATTCACCCTTTCCACAATGTTAGGCTTCCAGCTGAGCTTACTATCCAAGATTATGCCCAGAAATCTTGCTCTGTCAGCAAAAGCCAGCCTAATGCCGTTCACGGTAGGAGGGCTAACTACCGGAATTTTATACTTCTTAGTAAATAGTACCAGCTCAGTCTTGGAAGGGTTGATCCCTAATCCACATTTGCTGGCCCATTTCGTAACGATCAGGAGCGCATTCTGCATAACGTCCCTAATCGTATCCAGATATTTGCCAGAGACAGCCAACGCTACATCGTCTGCATATGCTACAACCCCTATCCCCTCTCTCTCCAGTTCCAACAGCAAACCATTCATCACCGCACTCCAAAGAAAGGGGGACATTACACCTCCTTGAGGGGTTCCTCTAACCACCCGCCTTCTAATGGTGGCCTCCCCCAGTTCCGAAGTAATAATCCTGCTTACCAGCATCTGATTTATCAGCCTTATTATGGGGTAATCCACGTTCAAAGGTAGCAGTCCTTCCATGATCGCCTCCGTTTTTACATTATTAAAGGCGCCCTCAATGTCGAGAAATGCTACCATACAGAACTCTTGCGAGTAGATTGACTTCTCAATCATGCGTACCAGATCGTGCAGAGCTGTGTCCACCGACTTACCCTTACAGTACGCATGCTGCGACGTTGCCCAATTCCTGGGCTCAATTTTTGATCGAGTGCCTACATCTACCAACCTTTCCAAGGTTTTCAACAGAAAGGATGATAGAGTTATAGGTCTCAGGTCCTTTGGATAGGCATGTGAGCTTTTTCCCGATTTCGGGATAAAGACCACTCTGACCTCCATCCATTTCCTAGGAATATAAGCTAGTCTCAGACACCCTCTGAAAATACCCTCCAGCCAGGGGAGGATGACTTCCGAATTCCTTTGGATCTCTGCTGGTATAATCCGATCCGGGCCCGCCGATTTATACGGCTTAAAACCGTTCAGCGCCCACCGGATTCGCTCCCTGTTCAAGATGCCCTCCATCTCTAATGAAGGTGTTGCTCGATGAGCTCCAGGCTCCATCGAGTCTTCAAAGCTTCCCGGAAAATGGGTCTCGATAAGGAGCTCCAATGATTCCGCACTTGAAGTTGTCCATGACCCGTCTGGTCTAATTAAATAACTAGGACTGGTTGGGTTAGTAGCTAGAATTTTCCTAAGGCGAGAAGTCTCAGAGACCTCCTCCATCCTACAACAGAAGAGTCTCCAGGACCCCCTTTGTGCCTTATTCAACTCTTTTTTGTACTTTCTTAGGTCCTCCTTATAGAGGTCCCAATCCCGAACCTCCCTTGTGCTCTTAGCTTTGTTAAAAGCTGTCCTACACACTCTCCGATACGTTCCCAGCTCTTTGGTCCACCATATCGGCTTCTGCCTGCCCCTAGGCTTTATCAGGGGGCACGCAGCATTAAATGAAAGATTGCACGCTCTTGTGACAATATTCACCATGCAGTCTAATTCTTCTACCGTCGCCGGAAGTCCCGGGACCTCCAGCGGCAGTAGTTCTCCCAACACTTCCCTATATTTGTTCCAGTTTGTCCTTCTGGGATTCCTGAAGGCTTTCCGGGCTACAGGTTTAATTTCGAGGTTATACGTTACATATCGATGATCAGAGAATGAGTGCTCCTTCGCCACTCTCCACCCTCTGATCATATGAAAGATCGTTTCCGACGCAAAGGTCACATCTAGAACCTCCTGTCGATTTTTAACAATAAATGTCGGTTCTCGTCCAATATTGCAAACTAAAAGGTTGGTATTTAATAAATAATCAAAAAATAACTCACCCCTCTCGTTGATGTCTGTGCTTCCCCATATGGTGTGATGTGCGTTTACATCACATCCGAGTATAACACCTACCCTTCTGTGATTTGCTTCCCGGATTAATTCCCCCAGGTTATCCGGTGGAATCCCCTTTTCACGATCCATATAGGCTGAGGCCAGCCATAATTTTTCACAGCCAGCCTCAACACTCACTGCTGTAACATCACCGCTACTAAATTGAGGAAGGAGAAAAATATTCAAGTTATTTTTCGCTAAAATACAGGATCTGATCTTGTCAGAGTTGCTTGAGTATAGTAATTTATACCCTTTCATTCTGAGGCCACAGATCCTATTATTGTTAATCCAAGGTTCTTGGATTAACACTAAGTCGTCATCAGACTTAGTCAGTCTGAGCACGAGAGCTGCCGAGGCAGCCTTCGTGTGATGTAGGTTTATTTGTACAATTCTAAACATTGTAGTCAACCTTACTCACCTCTACCTGCACCCCCTGCATCGGGGTAGTGCCATCTGACTCGTTGTTCCGGCCGCTATCCTCCTCTCGTCGAGAGCCCGACAGGATGTCCCCATCAGACTCCAGTGAGAGGAGGCTACCTCCAGTAACGACATTTCCTGCGTCCGAAGCACTTTCCCGGCTGTCCTCAGCCCGCTTGACCGTCTCCTGCTGAGCCCGTTCACCGTCACTCCCAGGCTGGTCTTTCGTAGTCGCCTCGGTCTCATCTTTTTTATATATTTTAAGGGTGATCGACCCGAACCCGAAGTTGATCACCCCCTTTAGTTTTGCGAGGGAAGCCAGGGACTCTTTGTTGATCAGCATGATTGCCAATCTAAAGCCTCCCTTAGCCTCCTCTCGCTTTACAATCTTCCAGTCTTCGGTCGGAAGATCGGGATTGCTGGCCCGGATGATCTCGAGGATCTCTTCCGGCTTTTCCGGCTCGGTTGGCAGCCATACACGTGCCCTCGGCCTGCTCGGGATTTCCTCCCTGCAGATTGCCTCAAGCCTCGCACCCTGCCATACCTCGCCTACTTCGGCTACCGCTCTCCTATACAGGTCAGCCGATCTCTGGTCTGAGCACGCAGTCAACTTCACGCGCCCCTGGTACCATCCCGCATCTCTGTAGGATGGAGGGGATCCCGGATTTTCTCTCAGGATCCGTAGAAAAATGGAGTTTAGTGCATTATGCGCTACTCTCCACTTCTCTGACGTGATGCTCCCATCTTCTTGACTTCTGTCAATGACGGCTAGCACCAGCACGTGCTCCTTTAGGATCTCACTGAATAGCTTCAGTTTCCGATCTCTAGGAGCACCCGACGTCTTGTCTGCCTGCACCTTGGCCCGCTTACTGTCACCCGGTTCCAACTCATCCTGGGACCTCTGTCTTTTAGACCCAAGGGCCCTTTCCGAGCTGTCACAGCCGACAGTTTCCTTAGCCCATGCTACAGACTTACGTTGTTCGACTGTAAGCTGCCCCTCAGGGGTCGCAGCCAGTCTTTCCAAAACCCTGAACGCCGACCGTCTCTCCCTGTATCGACGCTTCGAAGGAGGGATCTCCTTCACTCCCCCCTTATCTCCTTTGACGGATCCACTTCCACCTGGCTTCGATGCCAAAGTGTCGCTTACCGTTACTCCTAAAGATGTAGCTCCACCTTCGCGGTTAGAGTTACTCCCTTCCTCCGGTTTTTGAAGGGTGCCGGCCCCTTTATTTTGTTTTTTTTTACTTTTTTCCATGTTGTTCCCACGAGTGTCGGAGAAATATAAGTCGACCTGCGCAGAGATCCGTGTACGCAGGCAAGGCTAAATACAACTGGAGGTCGCCAGGTATCCAGAGGGCTCCGTTCACGACTGGGCTTTGTTAAATGGGCCCCCAGTCTAGCCGATTATCAGCACGGGTCGCGTAACACCTTAATCCAGCCCATTGGTTCGCCGAGCACCCCGCCCCCCGCACCCCCGTCTTCCTCCCGCATTCACTCCCTCATTCACCATTCATATGGATATCCCAAGCCAATGGGACCCACTTCATTCATGAGATGCCCGTTTATAGGGTTCCCCATTCGCTACCTGAAGGCTCGGGAGCACAAGGGGACGGACGTTCGGTTCACCGTGGTTGTGGTCGATGGTTTTAAGGCGCCATCAGTTCGCCTTTCCCTACTGGGTATCCTAGGCACTCAGAATTTAGTGAGCGGAGGTTAACCATTCCCCCGTTCTCTGAGACTCTCCTCCCAGCAGAGCTGCGGTTGGGGACGGCTTATTTAATTCACCGCTAACCTACCTATCGATAGGCCGTTCACTATCCACCACCTGTGACCCCCCCGATAGCTGCAGCTCGCCACGGGTCAGAAATGTGTTATAATGACATATTCTAAGAGAAGTAACCCTGTTCTATTTGTCTATTACATCTCGGACATAAGATTGGCTAGAGCCAATCATATTACTGACTTAAGAGTTACTTTTGACTCTAAATTATCATTTGACATACACATTGATCAGATTTGTTCTAAAGCTCACACAATTTTCGGCTATATATTTCCCATCGGTAAAGATTTTCGTGACCCAGCGGTGTTCATAATACTTTTTAACTGTCTAATTAGGAGTGTCCTCGAGTATGCAACTCAAATTTGGAATCCATTTTATGATAAATATATTGACCAATTAGAACGGATTCAAAAAAAACTTTACAAGATTCTTGGTATATAAATCTATCCCGCATTCAGGCAATATTAGGTACGGCACAAGGATGAAAATTTTTAGTATGGTCAGTCTGGAAAACAGGAGACGTGCACATGATGAGTTACTTTTGTACAAAATAATAAATTTTAAAATCGAAACATCTGCCTTATCATCGTTGAATTTGTATGTTCCTGCTTACAGGACGAGAAACCATCAATTATTTCTTCCATTACATTCGCGTACTAATCTTGGATCTTCAAACCCGCTTACCAGAATGCAAAGTGGTCATAACGAGCTTTTCTTCTCCTTGGACTTGTCATTGTCAATGAAACAATACAGATCTGGGGTTTATCATTGTCTAACACAAAATCAGTATTAACTGCTCTTGTACATATTAGTTGCTTTGCCTCAGTGTTGCACTGGTTCTAATTGTTTGATCGAGGTATTTCAACTAATTTAATCACACGCACCAAGTATCGATATTAGATAACCAAAAATGGTTAGTGGCTTCCATATATGTATTTTAAGCGGTCCACTATTAACTTCATTTTCACTTGACTAACTTTCAACTTTCAATTTGACTGATTTCAATTTGTATTCGAGTAAAAACTAATTTTTAATTTTTTGTATTTTGTATCTCGTAGTATTATAATTATTATTCTTATTATTTTGTATATTTATATTTTTTATTATTATATTTCTTAGCTTTGTTTGTAGATAGAGGCGACGCGTAATTGGACTTTGTCTGTGCGTCGCCCAATTGGAATTCTTAAATAAATAAATAAATAAACAAATGTTCCATAAAGACCAAATATAATTTTTGGCGTTCCACACCAAAAGTGAATAAATATGAATACTTCGTAATACCAAAGAAAATAGTGATTTAGAATTATATTTTTTCTGTGGATGAATATTCAACTCTGGTACCCAACCAAATTATGATATTTCTATTCAGACATTTCCAGTCGCATTTTCCCAATGTTTCATGCCATATTTTATATCTATCATATTGATAATACTTACTGGTCATATTTTTCATTTGTTATTTGATATTGACGCTTTAGTTTAGATGGGTTGTTCAACAAATATATAAAATATAATAACACAAACAGCAACAACAAAAACACAAAAAAAGGATTAGATTTCATTTTATATTTTCTATAACAATATAATTTATGACTTAAACAAAAAATAAAACTGAACACACACAAAAAATTAATGATTAAGAAAAAAAATTGAGAATCTGAAAATGTTAAAAGAAAATGATGAAAATGATAATTTATTAGAAAAAATGAGTAAAGTTTTTTTGTGCTTTCCTTTTAAAAATTAATTTTTTTCGCTGTTGTTGTTGTAGCTTTTCTTTCATTTGATATCTTTGGTTTTTTTGTTCCTAGAAATATAGTGTATAATTTTACGATGGTGTTGTTTATTAGTTTTACTATATACTTACATACTACCATACCCATGCACATAAAGACAGAATGAAAATTATTAAAGCTTTTTATTCCTCGCTATAAGCTTTTATATTAAAATAAATGAAAAATGTTATAGAAACATGTAATATAGAAAGCATTTAAAAGAAGAAAAAATTTCCTTTGGTTATGGTTAGAAAAAAAAATAAATGGAAGAGTTAAATTAAATGAATTGATTGCTTTAATTGAGTTATATTTTGTGTGAAGTTTTCTTCGGGAAAAATAATATAATAAGGGAACGGAGGAAGTAGCAAAACTACCCGGCTAATATAATATTTTCTTCCTTCAGGTGTATAACACACAATATGTATAGAATATTATTTATTAATAGAAATATTTTAGCTGTCAAAAAGAATTTACGAGTATAACTTGACTAAAAGTTTTGTTATTTATTTATTATTATTGTTATATTATTATGATTGTTATCATCATTGTTGTCTTCTGTCGGCAGTCAATTAGAGATAAGGAAAAAAAGCAATCTAACAAATTTTCTAGATATTATATTCATTTATTAAATTATAGCATAATTGACTTCGATGTCTAAATGAGTGTATAAATTAAATTATTTTGCCTAGAAGTTGACTTGTCATATTATTCTGCTTTCCGTTATATTTTTATGACTAGGTTATGCTCATGCATAAAAGTGGATTTTGCTTAAAAGAGGATATGGTACTATCGACGTTGCAATTTAAATGATAAATTTAGAAAAATTATTTTATGACTTCTCCGTCTATGAATTTTATCCTAAACATAAATATGCGTTTTGCAAGCTCTAAATTTTCTAAATAAGAACTATTTAGTATTCGCAGCAAATTTTAAAAATCAAGTCTAAACTAAAATAATCTTACTATAATTTTTCAATATTACTCATAAGAGATACCGACTCTTCTCTGGAGTACTCAGTTGCTACATGATAAATTCACCTCAGTGTCTGATACGTGCAGTCCACAACCCGATACAGCATCGCTAACTGATACATCGGTGAAAGTGATCAAGTAGCATCGGATCAGTTAGACGGCACATCATATAATAACTGAAAGAAATAATCACAACATGATTTCTCGAAGCAGATGGAACTTTGCTTTATTCTTTCTAGGCTCTATGGAGTCTATTACCAATATTTAAAATATTATAAGTGCCTAAATGTAGCAATCGGTATGGTATACATATACCCCTCACTATTCTCAAACAAACTATTCTCTGCAACCAAGTGTATGTATTCCGGTTACCGTAAATAAAGCCTGTTTTTTGTCATTTCTCTATTAGCTCGGAAGAGAGAAAATGGCAAGATTCTCAATTTTCGTAAAACATAAACTTTACATTTCTCCTTCTCCCGAACTTAAACATGACATAACACCACCAGAACCTAATCATGACATAAGACCTCCTTGCTTGCAATGGTGGGTTCTTCGCAGCATTAAAGATTGCATTATCAAATTTCTATGAATGCACGATTCACTCATGACAAGAACTTTTTTGTTCTGAGATTTCTAAATTTATGAAACGACTTTATTAAGCGCACTGTCAACAGATTTACCGTTTGAAGACAGACTTGAAGACCGGAAGTTTTAGCTCAAAATTCCGCCCTTAAGGATTGAAAACACCTTAACTTTCCTTCTCCTATATATCTGTGAACTTGTAACGGCATCAGTACTGGCAATAAAAACAAAAAAAAGCTTTAATAGATTCCACCTCGATTCCAATTCTGGGGCTTCAGAGCACACCGTTCATAATTTGATGCGTGAGATAAATAATCAAAATAATTCTTTTTAAACTTTTAAAACGAGCGGTTAGGGCGTGAAGCTAAGTGTTAGATATATAGCTCTTCGCAGAGCTCTCTAAATGTGCGTAACTCTAAATGAAATGGTTTAGTGGACGTGGGGCAGGGAAAGTTCTGCTTATATTTATTAATATTACTTTTCACAGCAAGATATTGGCGATGCTAAAACTATAACACATCAGCGTCTATCCTCCAGGTTAGGGGCTGTTGAAACGGGTGTCTGTCTTCTAGTAAGGGGATTGCCATATAGTTATGAACCATATACAAAGGCCTCAAGCCTTAGAAAATGTACACGGACAACGCTACAAAAGCTATCAGAATAAGCATTCTCATCTACCGGTGAGTACAGCAGTATATCATCGGCTTCCGCCGGTCAACATGCGGATATGCATGGTTAGATTCTGGACAGAGAAATTCAATTTCACGATTATATCAATATTTAAACTAGTCGTGTCAAGTACGTCTTTCCTACATAAGAAGGTCATGGTCATGTGGCTGTCGAATGACGAAAGTATGGAAAACTAAACTGATAATGTTATGATCTCGAAGAAATATTCCACCTGCATAGGTTTTAGTGGTTGACACTTAGGCCAATTTTTCCCATTGTGATACCACGCAACATCATTAACACATGTGAACCCCTGTACATTGACGTGGACGGTGGATCGGCGCTGAATTGTGAACTCCATCAGAAGGTCTTAGTACTGTTTATTAACATCACCGATTGTAATCGATGATGAAAATTCGATTTGCATCTAGCCTCCGATGGGATTCGAAACCAGTACCTCCCGGTCCTAGTGCCGTAGCTTTAACCACTGCACCACTTGTCCGGTGCAGCATAACTGCAGCATGAACAGTGATGATCGGGTAGGTACTCGTACGCCTCACAAGCTAGCGAGTTGCGAATATTAAATATGGCGGATTTGCGATCAAATTATTAATTTACTAAGACTGGCATACTCGACCCTTCTAGAAAATCTGCCATATTACTTTTATTCAGTATATTGCATTATTGTTTTTGACACAATATAACAATTAAAACATAACCTTAACATTTAACGTGAATTTAAAATTCAATCTCAAAAAATTTATTAATTTTAAAGTTTTAATAAAATAAATTAATAAAATGTTAAAAATAAACATTAATAAATATAAATTTAGAACTAATAAATTAATGTCGACATCGACGGCAACAATTAAAAAAAGAAAACCAAATTTTAATGACAATGAAATTTTGAATTTTTTAAAAATACATACTTGAAAGCTTAAATGGTATATATTTTAATTCATGTTTAAAAAAATAGTTTTGTGATAATTATATAGTTTTATTTTATTTTAAACGAATCTAATTTATCTGGTGAGGCTTTGTCAAAAGCATGGGATAAAGTTGCCAACGAGTTTTTTCACCGATGAGGAACTTCGTAATAAATTTGCCGACCTCAAAAGTAGAACCAAAAAGAGTTTGACGCAAATAAAAATTCACCAGAAAGGGAGAGGTGAAGCTCCGAAAACAACAATTAAAGCCACACGAGGAATTAATCGTTTAATTGGCGGGACGTAATTCTATGTATTGGTTTAATTGTTATGTAGATTCTTTTAACGATGTAGGTAAATGAATTTAAAAAACTTTAAATTGTGAAACTTGACATATGTTTATGTTTAGATTTCAATTGTCAATCTCGAAATAGACGAGACGGAAACACATCACGAACAATGACCAAGAGGTCACCGTAAAGAAACAGATGATGATTTACATCGCCAAATGCGGAAAATATAATTGGAAGAAGAATACCAAGAGCACGGAATGATTTATTCAACAAACAGTGCCGTCAAATCGTCGAAAATAAACGAAAGCTGCGTGGAAAATTGTGAGCTCGTAATATTGAGAGCTCCAAAAGAAAGAAGCGCGAATATATGAGGACCTGTATCAAAAAAATCAGCTTCCAAGCGGAAACGGAAACTCAAGAGTTTAGTTTGCCAATGGCAGGAATCTTACTAGCGTCTTAGAATAGAGAGTTGGGAACAAACATTGCTGATGTACTCTTTCTACTATCAAACTCTGCTAAATCGGAACGAGAAACTAACCCCTATTCGAATTCGAGCGAGGAGGTATTTGTTCGGTATCCCACAGTAAAAGAAGTAGGCGTCGCTATTGGTTGACTAAAAATGGAAAGGCCCCGGTATTGACGGTATCGCTGCCGAATTACTGAAACACAGAGGAACTGATGTTGTATCTAATCTATATGAATTTTTTACTGCGATGTGAGACCAGAAAGAGTTAGAAAGGCGACAGTCTTAAATGTGAAAATTACCGTGGTATAGCTTTGATAAACACCACCTACGAAGTGTTTGTACACGTTTACTGCTCAGTGGTGGCTGATCTCGGAGAGATTTTGAAAGTACAACATAACTATCCATCAGCTCTATATGGACTTTCACTAGGCATTTGTAACCGTAAAAACCTTTTGGCCACGCTCATATGTCTAGGAATTCGAGCTAAAGTTGTATTTCTCTCTCTCTCTTTCTCTCTCAGCTAACAATTTCTGGTTCGCAGTTTAGAATTGTGGCAGGAAGACGCACTGGTGCCTTTGCTGTTCAATCAGGCGCTCGAGCACGTGATAAGAACAAGTTGTAATGAATCTTCACGTTATATATATTGCGACTACAAATTAATTCAGTCCGTTTTCAAAAAGTGACTCTGACTATAATAAATTTTTATAGTGACAGCTGATTTCCGTTGTTTCGGACACATTAGACATCTGCCGTTAACATTCAGTTTGTATTGCTTCGAGTTTCATACAAAAAATGTATTTACGGTGTTGATATGATATGTCGGATTTTGTGATAACTAAACACCATTTGCGGGAACTGTTAATTATTTTTTAATTGGAAAAAAGTGCAGCTGAAACACATTGAATGCTTGTTTAAGTTTACGGTTACAATGATCCAACCGATAAATCATGTAGAAAATGGTTTCGACGCTTCAAAACTGATGATTTCAGTGTTGAGGATAAGCCTCGCTTAGGACAGCCAAAAAAATTCGTAGACGATGAATTAGAAGCACTTCTCGATGAAACTCAATGAGCTTGCCGGTACCAAGAGTCGTGGAAAGGCGATTTTTTTCTTATGAGCAGCTGCTTCAAAGGCATAAGAGAAAAGGTTTTCACATCGGATAGTGACTGGTGACGAAAAGTGGATCTTCTACGTTATCGTAGATGGGATCGTTTACGTTATCTACGTCCAAGAGAAAAAAATACGATAAAGAAACACATGGAAGTAACATTGCGCCAGTGTTACTCTGGTCATTAATAATAATACTTTGTTAAGTGGATCTGCATTATAAACGCATACAATAATCTTGGATTACCTGTCCATATTAGGAAAATCGTGAGAAGCTACTTACAGAATAGATTACTAAAATATAAGGTTACGGGGAAAGTTCTACAAGGCTCCGTGTTAGGTCCGTTAAAGGGGAATATACAATGGAGGTTTTCAACTTTGAATTCCTGATGCAGCAATAGTGTTTGTCGGCAAAGTCGCAATAGTTGTTATGGTCAAGTTTAATGATGAAGCAGAACTCACATATACACCCAAAAAAATAAAGTGGTTAATCTGAATAAACCGTCAGTCAATTTGAAGAAATAGCGTTCAATATAGCGTCAACGAAGAGGGGCAATCAGTTTGATTATTTTTTATTCAAATTTTAATTTAAAGAGTATTTTTTTTACTTTAACGAAATTTCTTCGAACTGAATAAATTAATTGAAGAAATGATTGATATATATATATATATATATATATATATATATATATATATATATATATAAAATACATATATATATATAAAATACATAGATATTTACCTGTATAAATTCAAATTGTAATGAGGATATTTCATAAAGAGATAAATGAAAGGAAAACGAATAAATAATACGATTAATGAAATTGCGAATTTATTGGGAATCCACTTGTATTGTAGTACAAAATGCACATTATGCTTATCACATTTTTTTATAATATTGAAAAAAAATTTTTTAATGAAACTCCACACTAAGTGGGATGCTAATTAATATTCTAAATTAAAAAAGTTGAATATTTTAAAACAAAAATCCACCGCCTCAATAAATGAGTTCAAAATGTATTTCACGCCATCGAAATACACCTTAAACTCTGTTGGGCCTAAAATACTCAGCGGCTGAATACAAAATTTGTTTGCATTTCGGTGTATAATTTCCGCCTCACACTCTTGGAAATTCGCCCCAAAATCAAGAAACTTCCTTGGGAATCAGTTATTGAAATTTAGTTCTGACCTTTTTTTGTTTGCTCCTTCTACAGCGCTGATAGTTCCAGTACATTGTGAAGTAAATGGAAAATCGCGTAACATCGACCATCTAAATAAAATTAAATTATTAAATTGTTGTAATTTGATAAACTTAGAATTTTATTAACTTACTGTCAGTGACATGTTTCATTTGTTGCAAGTCTTCAACAAGTTATTTTGATGACGGATCTGGCAATATTTTAAAAGCAAATGCATCAAAGTTTAAAATAAGACTCGACGAATTTGAATATTAACAAAAATCAATATTCACCATCACCTATGAAGTAAAAAGTAATTATTTATTTAAATGTATTTATGAAAGGATTTACACGAATAACAAAAAAAGAAGACTTACTTGTACATTCCACACGAAGTTCTCAAATTTGAAAATCCATTTCTTTATTTTGACATCTCTGCTTTTTTTCCTGCTTGCTAATACAATTTCCATTAGATCAATACATAGAGGTTGGATAAATACTTCAAAGGTGTCAAAAATATTGTATCCCTTATTTTGATTCATCGTTTAAACGTCATGATACGTACTCGGGTACTCCAGTATTCAATTTGTTGACTATAAAATTAAACACACTAATAAATAACTGAAATATAAATTAAGTTAGAAAATTCGGTATTTCTCGAAAGTTATTATAGATTTTAGAAAAGCGTGTTATGCGAGAGTTATAATTCATTTGGTAGTTTTAAGAAATGTTACTAATCTGTTTGCTGAACAATGCCTCCAAAAATTATTCAATGAAATCAAAAAATTTAAATGTTTTTTTCCTATCTACTATAGTGTTTGCAATAAGAACCGATTTTTTCTACAGACTCGCCATGATAATTCAAAAAATGTTTGTTTGTTATATACATACCAACTTGTATCTCATGTGTTTCTTATACTGCTTCCATTTGTTGAATTAGCAGTTTGGATTTAGGCCAATCTAAACATTTTGGTTGCTTGCCAATGGTGTTCTAGTTCTGCCCAAGTGCAATTGTCAGTCATAATCGCTTCCAGTTGCTCGTTGATGTTTGACTCTGAAGATTCTAATTTTAAGATGAACTTTTAAGCATGCATAACTATTTAAACAAAATACATTATTACCAGTGTATTTTCTGAAACACTCTAAAACACAAACACTTTTTTTATTAAAATTAACAACACAAAAAAGACGCCAAACCACAATTTGTCTCCTCAAAAAAAATTAAGTTGCAATTTATCACATTAAAGATTGAATCACAATTACGCAAATATTTCCTTACCTATTTATTGTTATATTATTCACTATATTATTAACTCATATGTTATTCATAAAAAATATTATTTTTATTACAAATTTATAACTCTATTTTAACACACGTATTAAATGTTTCCGAATAAACAACGCGCATTAAAATGACTTAAAATTAGTTTTCCTCGTGGTTTAAAATAATATAACTAAACTTTCGTCAATTTGAAGAAATTTCTTCAAAATTACGATTTTTTTCCTAGAGGTGGTTAACAGTTTTGTTAAATTGAATAAATTTATTTGATTCAACGAAATTTAGTAGAATTTTTTGAAATATCAATTCTTCAACGTAATCACAATTTCATCAAAATGAAGAAATTTAATCAAACGTATTATTAATGAAAAATTAATCAAATTTGAAGAAATTTCTCATTAATTTGAATAATTTTCTTTTTTTTTGCAATTAATTGAATATTTCATAATCAAATCAGTAGTAATTACCATCAAACTGAATAAATCGGTTCTTCAAAGTTCAACGAAATCGATTATTCAATTTCACCTACGAGATTTTTTTGAGTGTATCGAGACCATATATTCACTTTTCGACAATGCCTATCGACAGAAGATAAAAACGATAAGCATTGTATCAACAATTTTGAAGTTATAACTTATGTGAGCCTTTACCAAGGAAAATATTAAGTACGTTAGTAGCTGGCTACAGTACAGATCGCACTTTCACGTAAATGCCTAATTTTGTTGGACCTAGACAAAACCCAAAGAAGAATGAATTGAATAAGTAAACTTCGCTTTTGCAAGAAGCTAGCGAAATCGACACTAAATGTTGAACATGTGCTCACTATTTCCTCAACAAAACATTTTAGGAGCGACCATCACCGCTCATGGTTATCGCACAATTCCGATTTTGTACTGGTAGGGTATATACGAGGAAGAATTTAATGATTCGAGTGTGCTCTGCTTTTAAAACATTAAAAGTATCAGCTGTCCTGTTGTTGAACGACCAGTCGTGGAACGTGCGCCGCCGGTTACCATCGTCAGTCAAGTCATTGCTACCAAACAGAGGATTATACTCTGATTTCGATCCAAGATTCACTGCCCCTAGAGATCAAACTAAACTTCTCTCTGTTAACTTGCCGATTTATTTCAACATACACAATATACACTGTGCGAATATATATTTATAAGGGGATCTGTTCTACCTTATAAACATAAATATCTTGTTGAGATATGATTGATATTCGGAGAGGCGAGACTTTGTGATATTGTCATTTTAACTTTATTTGATTAGTATTGCAGAGCTATACTTTCATGCCTTATGAATAGTAAGTGGCCGAGATATGTTTACAAGTGTTAAAAGTTTAGTTATATAAAATAACCTACCTCTCTCTCCTCTACCTACAAGGAAATATTGGGGATTAAAAATGGAAATCCTTAATGTGTTTTTTAGATTATGGGATGTAAATGAAAATATCCCAGAGATCCTAATCAAATTGAATTTCATAGTATTATATAAATTGTATTAAAGTTTTTTCGGCTTTCTATAGGCAAAATATTATTTCCAGTGACATTCACAATGATTACGACTAATTGTTAGTCATTGAAAGCAAAGAGGCCATCTTCTCACAATATATATCTACCACAAAAAGTCGAAAATTCACTCCTCCCCAAACTCAGGGTACTTGTTGTCCCCAAGTTCTGTCTTTGCAGTTTGGTTTCGTACTGATAAAAAGTTAATATATTCATCACGTTGCAACGACCAAAGCACAAAAATTCAAATCTTGCTTTATACCTATGCAACACACAATCCAAGAACATATCGATTTGGTGAATTACATCACCAAATCAAAACTTCTGGAAATTCTCATTATGTGTCTGAATTAAATCCACACTAATATAAGTAAAATATTTAAAATTCGTCTGTATTAATATTTATTTAAAGTATTTTTAGTTTTTTATAGACAAAATATTATTTCCAATGTTGTAGAACGGTGTGGAAATTAATGGATTTCAGTTTCAATATTTTAAATAAAACTAACTATGCACTTTTTAGACTATTTTTCGTTTTTGTTATTTTATTTATGTTTAATATAATTTATTTGGTGTCTATTAATCGATACCCACAATCTTACTGCTGCAGTCAGACAAAGTTGGTACTTTATAGATTTTGGTACTCACAATACATATACAAAGATGCTCTACCTAATCAGTATTTTAGTTGTATAAAGTAATTACATGCTTATGTACTTATATAAATGAAGAATTATATACTAGGAACTACAGTTTAGTATCAGTAATCCATAACACCATCCCCCTAAGTTTTAAATAACCCTAAGGATTATTTAATACAAACAAAATTATAAATATTTTTTTTTTAATTAAAATTCTAGCTATAATTCAAAAATAAAAAAAATATATATAATAATAAATTTAATAATTAATAATATAGTATATATGAATGAATTTAAAAATAAGTACATATATAATAATTTTTATATTTGTAATAAATTTAGTCAAAAAACTATAACTTTTATTTTTATTTAATTTCAATATGGGATTTATTTTATATAGTTTAAATTCTTTCCGAAATTCTCAACCAAGAATTATTAACTTACAAACAGTTTTAAACGATTATTATGAACTGTTTTCAATTTATTTTTTATTAATATTGTAGTATTGGTTTGTGAGTTAATATGTTTAACTTCGAACGGACCATTCTAAAGAGGTGCAAATTTGGTATATCTAACTTCATTTTTTAATAAAACTAGATCACCGACTTGGAAATGTTTAATTTCGGTGTTGTTATCGTAATCCTCCTTAGATCTAAGTTTTTGATTTATAAGATTCTCCTTAGTTTTTTGAAATGATATTTGCATTCAGCTTTTAAGTTCCAACATATAATAATCATAGTTATAGACTATTTCTGGTTCCTGAAGTAATGCTGTAGGTATCACTGGTTTCCAACCAAATAGTAATTCAAAAGGCATATATTTGGTTGCACTGTGCGGAGTCGAATTAAAAGTAAAAATAGCATAAGGAAGCCAAGAATCCCAATTGAGTGGGTCTGACTGAGTGTAATTTCTCAGGTATTCCGTCCATGTCCTGTGGGACCGCTCTAACGCTCCATTCGTCTGTGGATGGTAGGCAGTTGTGTTTAATTTTTTAATTTTAATTCTCACTCTTCAAAATTTGTTTTTCGGTATTTGTTGTATGCATATTGAATTGTTAGTCTTATATTATGAGTAGTGTAATTCACCAAAACATTCAAAGTTTGAGAGCAAACTTCGACATTTTCAATGCTTATTTATCTAGTTTAAAAGTGCAACCACTATTAATATTTGTTTCGGAAATCTGGATTTACTCACACGAATCTTCATATTATAGACTGCCAAATTATAATTTCATTGCTTGCTGTAATGATGATTATAGATCTGGTGGTGTTGGTGTGTTTATCAATCAAAATTTAACTGTATCTTCTTTTCATTGTTTCAACTGGACCACAGCTGATGTTTTAATTTTAAATGTTACCTTGGGGCGTCATGATTGGACCTTTATCTGCATTTATAGATTTTGTAATAAACCGGTAAACGCGTTTTGTGTCGATATTGAGGAGTTACTTCTATCAATTAATAATAATAACATAGTTATTCTGGGAGACATCAACATAAATTTACTTAATATCAATGAATGCTATAGTTATCTTACCATGTTAGCCTCCCACGGATTTCTAAGTCTTTTAAATGAAACTACTTGACATTCATCTTGTCTTGATCATGTGTTCATCAAATCAACAAATTCGTTTATTTTTACTGTGGAAAACACACCGATTCATCTATCTGACCACAACTTAATAAAGCTAAACATTTTTGCATCTCAGATCCCTGTGCTTCAAAATAGTGTAGCTGCTAATTTTTCGAGAGTTGACTATAGCCGTCTGAATGCTCGACTACAATCTGAAAGTTGGGCGACTGTTTGTGGTGAGAATAACTGCAATATCGATTTTGATAGGTTCTTATTTAATCTGAAATCGCACATTCGTGAATCTAAGGTCGAATCTTCTACCCCTACATTAAAAAAACTGAAACCGTGGATGAATTCTTATCTCCTTTTGAAGGTTCATAAATTAAAAAAATTCTCTAGAAAATTACGCCATAATCCCACTAATGCACGTTTGGAAAAATTTGTCAAGAAACTCTCCAAGGAAGTAAATGCTAGAATTAAATTTGTCTAAAATTCATTTTACAAGAAGAAATTTGAGTATGTTAAAAATAGTTCTAAACTCACATGGAAGGCTATTGATGAAGTTTTGGGAACAAATAAAGACAAAAACCGAATCACCAAAATTTACAAATACCAATCTGATGTTCTTATTTCAAATTATCAATCTATAAGTAATGAATTCAATACTTATTTCCTCAACGTTCCATCGGAGATAACAAATAATTTGAACAACACTAACTTTTCGCCTAATTCTGAAGGCTATAGCAGATATGTTTTAGACTCGACCACTTCACCTAGTATGTCTTGTGTGTTTGATTCGATTAGCGCCAGAGAGATTATAAAAGAGATTAGTAGTTTGAAAAATAAACACTCTTGTGGAATTGACGGAATCGACAACCTAATCTTAAAAAATTGCGTGTGGTATCTAGTAGATGTTTTAGCTTACCTCTTCAATTTTAGCCTAGGAAGTGGTGTATTTCCAGATGATTTCAAATCAGCCCTTGTAATTCCAATTCATAAGAAAGGTGATGTGCTATTACTAAATAATTATCGACCTATTTCGTTGCTAAGTTCCTTCTCCAAACTATTTGAGAAAATAATAAAACGTAGATTGCTCGGTTATCTGGAGAAAATCAATTTTTTTAGCCGTAGTCAATTTGGTTTCTTAGCATGAAGATCCTCTGAAGAAGCACTACTACATCACCTCAGTTATGTTTACTCGGCTTTTAACAATTCGCCTTCGTTATTTTTAGACATTGCAAAAGCGTTTGACACGGTGGATCACGAGGTTCTTGCAAACAAATTATTAAATATAGGTATCAGAGGTAAAGTTTTTGACTGGTTTGTTAGTTATTTCAACAATCGTACACACAAAAAAATAAAAGGTCACCACAACACCGAATCGGTGTTACATAGTGTCCCACCGATCGGATATTTATAATTTGAATCCAATCGGATGTTACAATAAAAATGTCAAAAAATACTATTGGATAAAAACTTTTACACCAAATTTGTTTATAAATTATATCCATTAAAATAATTATTATATTAACACCGATTTGATGAACTTCGTAACACCTCTTTTATCTTTTGGAAATATCCTCTTGGCATTTTAAAGACCCAAATTGGGAATTTTGGAAATAAGTAAATAACATAAATTTTAATTTTATAATTATTTTTATTTTATTTTTGTAAATGATATATGGTTTACAATTTGGTAAAATGCCTTGAATAACGTTGTAAGGACATTAATGGTTATAAAATCAATGATAGCGGAATTTCCTTACTAACGCTAATAATGCTGTACGGCAAAACTAGATTTTTTGATGGACCTCAAAGAATCAGGTGTGGCTGCGTAATAACATCTGTTATAGTTGTTCCATTCTGAAATATATATTTTATTATTTTATTTTAGGTTTTAATTTATAAATATGAATTACTAGCACACTTACTTTTTCAAACACTAAAAATGAATACGGCTGTAGGTTTACGCCAGTCGTTCATACATTTTTTTTCTCTTAGTATGGCAAAGATGTTTCAATACAAGCAGCACACTGAAATTGTCATCAAATTCTAAATAAATTAAAAAAACAAAAATTAGAATTAATTTTTCATTCACACATTTTTTTCATTATTTATTTGTTAACCATTTTAATAGATTCTTAACAATGATGATCTCACCTGAATATTCACAAATTTAATAAACAGTACTACAACTTTTTATGTTATATTTACAAAAATGTAATGAAATTTTGAAGTAATATCCACAAAATTCAAATGAAGACTGAAATGTAATATTTAAAATCGTTAATCCTTGAAATTTTTTTTTTATAAAAAACTCCAAAAAAGTATTTAATTTTATCCAAAGGGAGTTTTCCTGAGTTTTGGGGGGTTTCCCTTGTAATATAAAACATATTCACAAAAGGTTGAAAATTCCTTAACACCAAAAGAGGTAACAAATTTTATTTTCAAAAATAGTTATCCTATCGGATAAACTTAAATATCTATCCGATGATGCGGTGTTGGATTCTTAAATAATTATCCGATTGGATAAAAATAAACTAGTCATTAGGATAAAAAATTTATTAACACCGCTTATTTTTTTGTGTGTAGCCAAATTGTTAAAATAAATGATAAATTTAGTGAACCTGGTTACTTAAATTGCGGCGTTCCGCAGGGATCAGTATTAGGACCTATTCTATTCTTAATCTACATAAATTCTATATTCGACATCGATCTTCTGGGGCACACCACTGCATTTGCGGACGATTTAGCATTAAGTTACACTTCAGCAAACCCTTCGGAATTACAGAACCTAGTTTGCACAGACTTAGTGAATCTTGGTAATTGGTTTTACTACCATCGCCTGGCTCTTAGTAATACATCCAGAGTAATGTTTTTTGGTCAGGCCGCATCTCCCAATTCTAAGGTTTTGTATCATGTTCCATTTTGCTCTGGACACTCATGTTCATCGCAGTGCTTTGAAATTTCTCTCGTAAATGAGTTTAAGTACTTAGGAGTTACCATCGATTCGCAGTTGAAATGGAATTCTCATCTCACCATTGTCAGAAAAAATGTTATTACTGCGGCTTATAAATTCTACCATCTGAAGCAATTATGCCCACCGTCAACACTGCGAGTTCTATATCATGCACTAGTTGAATCTATTATTATGTATGGTATATCAAGCTGGGGTGGAATTTATTTTTCCAATATAGAGGACCTATACATTTCACAAAAACGGATTATTAAATTGATTTATTGTCGGCCTTTAACAACTCCAACAATTCCCTTATTTCGAGATTTGAAATTATTACCTTTAAGATATCTCTATGTTTATAAGGTATTAAAGATGTTTTTTGTTCGGAGTTCCAGTTTCCATAGTCGTATTCATCACACGTATACTTTAAGGAATCCGAACAACTTTGCCGGTTTACGTTGTAATAATGAAAGGTTCAGAAGGTCTTACTTTTATATGGGATTGTATTGGTTTCACAAATTACCAATAGAGTTGAAATTCATTCCGATTGGCCGCAAACACTATTTTGATAAAATGATTCGACATTGGCTGATTAATATAGACAACATTGAAACCTACTACCTAGTTCGTCCCTTGATCGGATAGTATTTGTTGAGGGGTTTCAAAAACACATATTATTTGTTCTGCAAAAACTCGAGCTACGGCTTCCGCTTCCTGGTTCTTAAGATGAAATGCGAGAGAAAACTTAGTGAGGTCGTCCTGAATGGTAAGTATATATTTGTTTTCTTGATACGACACTGGCAGAGGACCGACTATATCTAAAAATAGCTTTTCGAATGCTTGAGACGATGTTGAAGTTATTTGCATTGGAGTTTTGTTGAGTTTGTAGCATTTATTTTTTTGACACAATTCACATGATCTAATTGTTTTTCTAATACGAGTATACATATTATTGAAATAATAATAATACCTTTTGATCCGCTGTGCTGTTCGGAAAACACCATGATGCCCACCTAATGGTTTAGAATGAAATTCTTCAATCACTTTATTGATGTCAGAATTGTCAGTGAGATGTATTATTTTGGAATTAGGCAAGTTTGTTTCAGAAGTTTCAATATTTTGAAGATTTTCAGAATTTGGCGTAATTTCGGAAAGTTGTTTGCTCTTTGACCGCGTTATGACATTGACTTCTTTGGTAGATGATGGCAGTTCTGAAAGTTGATCGGGTACAATTACTACTCTGCTTAAAGCAACCGCATTTTGATCGTGATTTCCAGATTTGTGGTAAACCTTATAATCAAAATTCTCCAATCTAATGCGCCACCTCATTAACCGAGAAGAAGGGTTTTTTAAATTACACAGCCATATCAACGGCTTATGATCTGTAATTATGGAAAAGTGGCGACCATATACATATGGCCGAAAATGTTTGCAAGCCCATACTATCGCCAACAGCTCCTTTTCTATCGTCGGATAATTAAGTTCAGCTTTATTGAGCACTCTACTAGCAAATGCAATTTTTTGAGAGAGCACTCCACCGATTGCAGTATCACTTGCATCAGTAGTTATAGTGAAAGGTAAGGAAAAATTAGGGTGTTGTAAAATCGGAGGATTTAGTAAACAATTTTTCAGTTTGGTGAAAGATTCATCGCAAAACGCATTCCAAATAAAGGGTTGTTCCTTCTTTAATAAAATTGTAAGAGGTTTTGCTATTTCGGAAAATTGTTTAATAAAACGGCGGTAATAACCTGCCAGGCCCAAAAACGATTTAACTTCTTTTTGAGTGTTAGGTTGGGGATAATTTCATATTGCTTTTATTTTCTTTTGATCTGGTTTAATTCCCTCTTCAGTGACTGTATGACCCAGGTATACGATTTCCTTAGATAAGAATTGGCATTTCTCGAGATTGACTTTCAGCTTATTGATTTTGAAACAGTTGAAAACGGATTCTAATTTGTTGTTATGATCATCAAGATTATAACCAGTCACTATCACATCATCCATGTAAACAATGCATTTAATCCCATTTAAACCACTTAGAATAGTGTTCATAAAACGTTGAAACGTTGCCGGTGCACTTTTTAACCCGAACGGCATTCGCTTAAACTGAAAATGTCCTAAGTGAGTATTAAACGCAGTCTTCTCCCTGTCTTTAGGATTTAACAGAATTTGATGAAAGCCCTTGGCAAGGTCTAACGTTGAAAAATATTTAGATTTACCAAGGTGGTCCAAGACATCACTTATGTTTGGTAAAGGAAACACGTCATTGACGGTTACGTCGTTTAATTTACGAAAATCCACCACGATTCTCCATTTCTTTTCTTCATTGTTAGGAGCTTTTTTAGGGACTATTAATTAAACTTAATTCCATGGGCTTTTACTTGGTTCAATTATGTCATCTTTCAACATTTCGGCTATCTGTTTGTTGATTTCAGCTTTCGTAGACTCTGGTAACCGGTATTGCTTGACATATATGGGCTCTACGTTACTACCAGTTCTAATTTTGTGCTTCGTGACATCCGTTGTAGTAAGCTTGTCACCAACCACATAAAATATTTCATTGTATTTCCGACACAGGTTTATAATAGAGTTTCGTTCTTCTTGATTAAGATGGTCGGTTTTTAGAGAAGATTCGATAATTTGCAAACGATTGCTTATAACATTTGACCAAGAATTTAACTGAATTACCTCAAACTCGTCTAGTTGCGCTAGCGGTAAATTAAGATTTTCTATTTCGACTTCATAATCGTTTGTATTTACTATGCTTATAGTAACGAGATTGTTTTGTGATTTAATAATGGAATTCGCTATATACACTCCAGACACAATTTGAGATGATTGGCATATATAATCGACTTCGTTTGGAATATTGGAATATATTGAAGTTGTTTTTTCTGAACGAGCAGGAATTAGAACAGAATCATTAGAGGTTAATTTAAGTTGAATTGAAATATCGTTAAATAAGATTTCAAAAACGTAATTAGAAAAGTCTATCTTACATTTGTACTTAGACAGAAAATTCTTACCAATAATACTACATGAGATAGGAAACGAATTTGAAACGATTTAGAATGTGTGGTTTATGGAAAGGGTTTCCGATAGAATTATATTGGCTTCACAACTAGCTATCGTCTCGATTAGTTGAGTAGTTATACCTTTAATTTTACATTTTCTTTCTGGGTAGCATAGTGTATCTTCAGCCAAGAAATGTCGTTTTATTATGCTAATGTCAGCCCCGGTGTCGACCAAAAAGAGAAACGATTTTGTATTCAATATGTCCAATTGTAGTTCAATATATTTTTTATTGTGATTGTGATTAGTCATGTTAATTGAATAAAGCATTAAATTTAGGTTGCAAGAATTATGAATTGAATCTGGATTAGGTTTATGATTGAAACAATTTGAATTAAGATTAGTAGACTGAATTAAGAAATTAGAATTATCATGATTATTTGCTAAATTATTAATGGTTGAATCTGGGAAACACTCTACTTTAAATTCTGGATCCGAACTGGAGTGTTTGCTGAAATTGCTGGAACGGATCCCGAAGCATTTCCCGAAGAAGATTGAATATTTTGTTTAAATTTCGTTCTGTTTGTTCGTGTTAACAAACTGGCGTTTTCTGCAAATACTGATATGATGACCAGGCGCTTTGCAGTAAGCCCAAATTAAAGGTTTCTGAACTATTCCGATTTCTGGTTTGTGACGTCCTGTTTCATTATACCTTTTATATGACGTATGATTTGGTATAATTCCACTTGTAACTTGGTTTTTCGGATCTGGATAACGATTGTAACATTGTTCAGCAGAATGCCCAACTCGCTTGCATATTTGGCACTTAACTTTATTTGTTTGATCATAAGAATAGAATGTATTACGTGTACTTAAAATAAGTTCTTCTTCACATGCTTTATTTATGGAATCCTGAAGTGTATTAAAGCGGCAAGCTTTAATAATTAATTTGATTGGATCAATTAGGCCTTCTTGAAAAGCTTTGAGAGCTGTCTTACAATTTAGATTTATAATGGTTTTTGAAGCAGTCGTACCTTCACTAGCTATACACACTTCATTCAATTCGGAAAGTAATTTTTCGACCCTACTTGCATATGCTGTAACGTTCTCATTTCTTTGTTGCCTAATATTAATGAGCTCTATTTGTAATTGTTCTATGGATTTGGAACATTGAAATTTATTTTTTAATTCATCTTTCAATTCTTTCCATGTACCATAATCAGTATATTTCACTATGTCGTATATGCTTTATATGAAAGTTTTGTTTTGATTAAATTGAGAAATTTTTCATATTCCGAGTGCAATAAATCTTTATATACCATATCACAACATAATAAAAATTTATGTAGACGATCTGTGCTACCAACAAAATCAGGAATGATTTTTAGAGCAACGTCTAAGTTTAAAACGGACATGGTTGTACGCGAAGATTTTTTTTAGCTGTTTATCCACTTGAGATAAATCAGTAGATTGGATGTCGTCAGTGTTATCTATACTATATTTTTCATTTAGAGATCTTGATCGCCTTTTGGTTTTCTTTATCCTTCGAGTTCGCAAAGTAACGTACGATTCACTCTTGGAATTATCCAAATTTTCGGATGACATAAAATTAAATTTAAATTTAGGAGAAAATTAAAATATAACTAGCAAAAGAATAATATGATAACAACATATTTAATTTAAATATAAGAACAAAATTCAAGATGATCGATATGCTAATATGAGCCGGTGAACGGGAATCATAATATCCACAATATTAATGTAAAAGTAAATTTGAATTCTGACAAATCATAAAATTTTTAACAGAACAGCCATCAATTAAATAAATATGATAAAGTTGAGAATTAAGAAAAAAATGTAAACTAACCTTGACAAAATCCCCTTAGTGAAATGGTATATAGCCTGATGTCATGATAATATCGATTGAATGAAAAGCTGAATTATTCTCCGATTGTATGATCTCTGTTGCTTGTTTATATGTTTTACATCAGCATATTTGTAGAATAAATTCGTTGGGAACAGGAATCTGTTAACGAAGCGATGTGAGATGAATATTTGTTGAATTATATGTTAATGCGGCTGTAAGTTTTAATGAAGCGGCTATCCGTTGATACTATATCCAATATATGAGTTATGATAACCCGATGAAACAATTGTTGATTGAATTAATTGTTGTCTTTGATGGCACAAAAAATCTTTTATGATGACTGATTACAAGCTATGTAAATTATGATGAACCGTACGATGATAAAGATGAATTGCTAATTTTATGATGATCCGATAATTGATTTGATTGATTTAAAACGATGATGAAATTGGACCCACAATGAAATTTCTTGAATCATCTATACCGTTTCGCTGGTCAGTTAATCCTCGTATGATATAATATGATACGAATTTTATGTGATTGAATAATTGTTCATATCGTATGATTAATGATTAATTGCGGAGTTTATACATCAGCCACATGTGTTTTTAGGCGGATATAAACTTGTGATTCGTGTACACTTATGATTTTAATGTTAAATTAAATGTTATTACGAAATTGTTTTAATTTTGGATTTAACTTTTTAGGATAAAATTATAGATTTATATTTTAAATAATTTCTTTAATTTTCTTTTTAAATTATTTCGTTTTTTTTAACACATGTGTTTTATATTGCACTACACTTTTACGTTAAAGTAATGTTTAATTTCACGTTATAAACTTACTGTCTATGATGTTTAACGTTCTTAATTAGAGGAATTTCCACACCAAGAATTGCTGCATAGAGCAATTCCTCCGCTGCCACCAAATTTTTGTTGTAGAACTGTGTGGAAATTAATGGATTTCAGTTTCAATATTTTAAATAAAACTAACTATGCACTTTTTAGACTATTTTTCGTTTTTGTTATTTTATTTATGTTTAATATAATTTATTTGGTGTCTATTAATTGACACCCAAAATCTAACTGCTGCAGTCAGACAAAGTTGGTACTTTATAGATTTTGGTACTTACAATACATATACAAAGATGCTGTACCTAATCAGTATTTTACTTGTATAAAGTAATTACTTGCTTATGTACTTATATAAATGAAGAATTATATACTAGGAGCTACAGTTTAGTATTAGTAATCCATAACACCAATGACATTCACAATGTCATGTTCACAAGTCGTAAACATTGTGAATGTCATTGGGAATAATAATTTGTCTATAAAAAGTCGAAAAAACTTTAAATAAATATTAATACAGATGGATTTCAAACTTCTTAATAATATAAATTTGTTCTATCCCAGAAATTGCTCGAAAAATGATAACTTAATGCTTCTACTACAGCCGACTGTTGTAAAATATATGAATATAATATTCCGCTGTAATACAATACATATTCCATAAATTCAATAAAATAGAAGACTCGTTAATAGATAGCTGCGTTATATTCAATTTGCTTACATATTTCAGAATCCAAAATAACTATAGATTCTTATTACTTCCTTATACGATGTAAAATAATATGTATATAGAATTCATTAAAAATTTCGACCTCGAAATTTTTGAAGATTGTCACATTCGCCATATCGCGGCAGTCAAAAAGTATTTTTAAAAAAATCTCTTGTGCATGTGTGTCTGTTTGTGATCTGTGCAGACTAAAAGTTCGTGGCCTTCCTGCAGCTTAAACGATAGCCGCTTCCATAAGTGATTCTCCGACTTTTGTAAATATTTTGAAAAATATATCAATTACGAGAAAAATGGTTAAGAATTTAAGGATTCTAAATCAATTATGCAAAAATACCGGTCCAGATCAATTTTTCAAAATTTAAGCGGAAATGAAGTATTTTGACAAAAAAAAACTGTTTTTCCATAAAACTTTTGTCTCGGTATAGACCAGATAGATTGATTGCTCGGGATGAAACTTTATACTTAAGTTTTTTCATAAATTTGGAGAACCCTGTGATTTTTGGCCGACATCGGTCCACCGGAACTGGCAGCTCATATAAGAGCTTTACCGTTTTTCCAAATATTTTGAAAAATATATAATCTTTATGAAAAAACGATCAGAAACAAATAGATTGTAAATTAAATTTCGAACAAAATTAGTTAAGATCATTTTTAAAGTTTACCGGAAATAATGAGCTTTGATAAAAAAACTTTATTTCACAAAAAATTCGGTATCTATAGTCAAGACGGATGAGATAAACTTCACACCTAAACTGTTTCCATTTATTGGGAGATCGTTGCGTCGGTAGGTGGAAATCTGTGTACCGGAATTGGAAGCTTCCGAGGGAGTTTTTGGCTTTTTTAACTGTGATAATGAAAATTTAGCTTTGCCTAAAACGCCAAAATTAAAAATTTCACATAAATTTATATATTTAATTTTCAACGAGGATTGGTTCGTTTTTGCTTATCTGAAATTTAACCATGTATAATGATTTATGATTATACAAGACAAATTTTATCAAAAGTAAGATTAATTTGTCGCTCTAGAGATCAAGTGTGGTGTATTCACTTGTGATAAAAGAAAGTCGGGTGTTGGCCACAATATATGCACCCTCCAGTTTTTCACTCTTCTGTGGGATTTCCTTAGTCGATCATAGTGTTAATATAAGTACATACATTCGGTAGAACATAATTTAAGCATATTACTTAATTCCCTTAGTAGCGGGAAGCAAAATCTTGATCGTCGCTGTTTTTAAGCTTTTCGCAAGGTATGTCTTCTTTACCAGCAACCTTATTGTTTGTCAACTTTACATCTCACTATGAACATTCATTGTGAGATGGTAGAGTTGTTCCATTAAATTCCGCCATTGTTTTTTCGATTTTTGTAAGTTGATATTCTGGAATAGGTTATTCCCATATTTGGTTCAGGAAACGTTCAGGCAAGCTGTACAAAGAAATGTCTTACAAATATGTCGCTATTGAAAATCAAATTTCCTTGGTGTACTATGATTTAAATAATAAGATTTTTATTCACTGAAGTTTTCGACTTGCTATATTTGTGGTGAACGGCCGGATATACTGAGACTCCTACTGTTTTTGGTGAGGATTCACTAAATTTTCTATGAAATGTTTCTTGGTTTTTAATGAGATCTCAGTGTGTTGAATACGACGATTGGCATGGTAAAATTTATATGTTGAAATACTTTGGAAGATTTTTAACAACAGGCAAATAATTTAATTAATTGAAGAAGAAGATTAACTTAAGAAGAAAATACCGGGTACATCAAGTTCTGTTATCTACTCTGTATCTGATATACTAACGCACATTACAAATGAGCTTTTGCTAAAATTGTAACGGGTTGCTAAGGAGTCTGTGTGTGTAGCGCCATGCCGACTATATGTCTGTGTGCTCCTGATTGGGGTGCAATTTGATACTTAAGATTCTTACATATATTGGGAAATCCCAGTGATGTATGGCCGAAATCGGTTTACTTAAAAAAATAAACGATTTTGAAGTAAAAGATTCTAAATTAGCTTTGCAACAACATCGTTCCAGGTCAGTTGTGACGATTTTTGGCAAAAAACTGATTTTCATAAAAGAAATTCGACCCCTATACAGAAATGATGATTTGATTGATCGGAACGACACTTTATACTTAAGCTTTTTCCACAAATTGAGGGATCAAGAGATATCGGTAAACCGGAAGTGGCAGCTTTCACTTGAGCTTTTAAGTTTTTTTTAAGGTTATTATATCATTTGCTAGAAAAAAGATTATGAACGGAAATATTCTAAATTAATTTTGCAACAAATCGGTTCAGATCAGTTTTCCAAAACTTAAGCGGAAATTTTAACAAAAAAACTGTTTTTAAACAAAAAATTTTAACCTGGACAGATTTGACGGGTTGATTGATCAGGATGAAACTTTATACAAGTGTTTTCCATTTAATGGGAACTTTTAGTTATATGTTTGAACGAAATCAGTTCACAAAAAGTGGTAGCTTCCATAAGAGCTTTTTCGGTTTTACAAATATTTTGAAATATATATTGCATTTACGAAAACACGACTAAAAACAACGAGATTCGAAGTTCGCGCATTGACTATTCGAAATAAAACTTCTTACTTATAATTTTTCCAATAATTGGAAGATCCTTACGAATTTTGGTGGAAATTAGTGAAACAGAAGTGGCAGTTTTTATATCAGCAATCTCAATTTTTGGAATGCTGTTGAAAAGTATAGCTTTTACAAAACCACAAAGTATTAAATGTTTCAAATAAATTTAAAGATTAATGGTGAATTATTTTCATAGAAAAATTTGGTCTCAGATTAAAAAACAGTGTCATTACGATTAATTTGAATGATGTAAATTTATTGCATTGGCAGTAATTTTTTGATCTCGGAACACAATTTTGTTTAAAAATTATTCGGCATAAATTTTCAACATCATTGGTTTTCTGAAATTTAAGAAGGATTAATGATTTTTAATTATACAAGACAGTTTAACCAAAAGTCCGGAAAGTTAAATTTTTCGCTTTAGAATTCAAGTGTAGTGTATGTTGTAAAAGACAGAAGGTTGTTGGTCATAACATATTACCCCCTCCAATTTTTTAATGAAAAAATCATTGAGTCCGCTTAAGTTTTTAAAAAATTATCTAGATAAATTTTGTTACAAATTTAATTTAGAATCCTTTTATTTTTAATCGATTTGGTCGAAAAAGCTATTGTATTTGAAAGATGTACTTAGAACGAAAAATCTAGTATTTAACCCTAATGTGAGTAACGTGGGTACCCGGGTACCTTTTGTACTTTTAGGCGTCTATTTTTCTATGTTTTACTCCCAAAAAAAACTATAAATTTTATGAGAACTTCTAGTTCAATTGGTATAGATTACGATCATACTTAAAAAATAGAAATGTTACAACTTGGACGAACGTGGAAAAAATAAGTTAATCACTCAAATTAAGATATTTTTTCTTCATTCACATGAGGGTTAAACTGCTACACCAATTTCCGCAAAAAAATTTCATCTTCAAATTAATTAAAAATGCTAAAACAAGAGATTTCATTCTGATCGTAATTTCCGCTTAAATTTTGGTAAAATGATGGATACGTTTTGTTGTAAATTTATTTTAGAACCTTTGTTCAATCGATTACACTGTAAATGCTAAATTTCTTAAATATTTGAGGAAAAGTAAGGGTTACGCAAATTCTCAACAGACCGTACCGATATCCGCAGCTGGTCTCCAAGATGAAGAGTCTCTAGTCGATAGATTAATCTAGGTAGAAAGCTGGTTTGGAAGCTGTAAGTTCTGATGAAACATTTTTATTCTGGATTCCAAATTAAATCGATTAGTTTTCTTATACTCATAATCGATGAAGTTTTCTCTTGCCGACCAAATGGCACAGTGGTTAAAGGTTTGGCGTTTGGATCGTTAGGTACCAGGTTCGAATCCCTATAAGGGCAGGATGCAAAGTGAAATTTCATCAGCAAAATTCGATTTGTGGTGAAATATAACACATCTATGACCCTCTGTCGGTGTGCAAAACCCATGGGCCGACCCATTTTCCATGCCAGTATAGAAAAAATGGCATGGAGCTTGTAATGTGCAGATGGTCTTAAATCGGACCTATAGCCGTACGCCCTCTAGTTGGCTGTGTAGGCGTAAGGTAAGGACGTAAAAACTACAACCACGAAAGAGTAGGGTGAGCCTTGAGCCCCAAAACAGTTTGCATTGTAAATACAAAAAAAAAAATAAAAAAAAAAAGTTTTCTCATATAAAACGTTATGATGTACTAATCTTCATTCGCATCAAAAGTGATTCAGAAAACTAAACTTCTTACTGGAAACGTAAGTTTCACGAAGAGGAGTCTGGACCCAGATCATAGTTATATAAGTTATTAGGTCAATTCGGATGATCAAAAACTATTTGCTTTGCGGTCACAAATTATATTTTATACAGTAAATTTAAATTTCATTCTTATAGGCAGCCTAATAATGTTCGTTTACATATGTACGTATTATAAAATATGTATAGGGAATAAAAAACCGACCAAAAGTGTTTATGAATAAATTAAATATTATTTATGTACATTACGAGTATGTTATGCTATTGTTGTCGTATGTTTCACAAATTTTAATTTCTTTGGACATGTAAATTATTTATTAAATATTTAATAATTGTCTCAAATTTTTTAGGTCATTATAATTATTAGCTTTTACATATTTGAGTATGTGTGTGTGTGTTTGTGTGTATATATACAGTACATAATATAACAAATAGTATATTGGTCTGTTATGTGCAAATAGTAATATGTGGATACGTCTTATAATTACGTACGTGACCAAAATAATTAATTGTATTTTGATATGTAAAATTCACAATTTAATGAGTTAAAATTTTTTTGTAATAGGACGACATACATTCAATTAGCGGTTACAAAATGAAACCGGAGGCGGACGTACCGTTCCATTTTTAAAACACACTTAAAATAGAAGCACAAGAGTGGTAGAAGTTTTTCTTTTGCTGCGTTTAACGGTAAAGCTTGCTCCTTGCTTTCTGCTCATAATTGTTACCAATTATATTTTTTAAATTTTATGATGCTCTCTCCACAATTTAAACAGTTTTTTGGAATCCCAACAAATTTAGATTTTGGAGTTTGGTCCACCAAAGAAGAACGGAAAAGTTGATTTCCGGCTCAATGTTCTTGCAAATTCAAGTTGGTTTCAACCAACAAATCCATTTATGGCACATAATAGTTGTTTTGATTGTCCGATACCATCTCAGTTTAGAGATGTATAGGATGTCATTGTGATCGGTTTGAACCCAACTAATGATGAAAGTTTATTAAATAAATTTGATTCAAAAGGATCCCTGAATCGTAACTTAACGTTTGGCACACCAAAGCGATACATGTGCGTGGAGTGCGGTGAATTCAACGGTGGTCGCACTAATATGTGACAATGGAATAGCTCAGTTCTTGCTCCATGCCCATCTCTTGCTCAAAGCTACTTAAAATGTTTATGTTGGTGTAAGGAACGCGCAAGTAAACCCAGTTTCTAAAATCAAAATATTTGCTATCGCATTCCTCATTTTCACTTATTCCTATTCCCATGAATACCAAAGTGATGTGTCTTGAATGAATGCTGCCACCAGGGACTTACCAGCAAAATATCTAAACCATTAATTACTTAAATGACGAGAACGATCGGAAAATTCATAAGGCAACATCGAAAAATAATGTTAAATAAAAAAAAAATATATGAGGTCGCAGCCAAACAGAATTTAGGTAATAAATCAAACAAACCACACGCATATAGTGTTCAATTCCATTCAACGGAATTCAATTTATGCTTATTTATGATAAAATTAAACAAGTTAACTCCTATATATTTACCATAAAAATGTACATGAGTATATTAATGGCATGATTTATGTTAAACATATGGTTAAGTAAATTACAATAAATACTTTGTTCCAATCTGATATGCTGCAGTAAAATAATAAACTTTTTTCAATTCTACACCGTTCTTATTATTTGGTGACATTTATGACACGGATAATTGGAACTGTGATGTATGTCTATGTACGGCATATAAAGTTAAATATTATTAACAACCACAATAATCTATAGGTTTTCGTATACAGTGTCGCTTAGTGCAGTGCAGTCGTAAAATGGTTCTTCACATTCTATTTTTTTTAATGAATACTAATTTTTTTACATAAGTATTTATTTTTTTAAAATATTAATTGGATTAAAATTATTTTGTGACATTGCGTTGAGCGCTCATTATCTGATGGTTTGTGATGAACCAGGTGGTCGGGCAGCGTCTAACGATATTTTCTACTTTTAATTAAAATTTGTAGCCATTGTGTTTTGTCTTGCCATTACAAATTGTCTAAATCTAACCTTTACCCTCAGATAATATTAGCTATCCGCGCACTAAAAGGTCAAGACTCTTAAATTACTGGTTTGTCATTGTAATGTGCACTTATTACCTGCTTGTTCGAGATAAATTTTACGTAGGCAACTGATCTAGCATAAGACGTACAACATAGTCAACCGCGTACTCCTAAAATATTTTGTACTTCGGCTGTGCTCCACGTTTCTTGATTAGGTTCAGAAAGCTCGAAACATTATAGTACCGAGAAGTACTTGGAGTCAGAGTATAGTTTGCGGGGTGCAACGTGTAATAGCGAAGTTTAGTCTTATATATGAACAATTATGACCGACCTGTTTGCGATTGGGCCCAGCATACTTACCTGGAATAAATTCTCTTCCTGAAAAACATAATTTACCTAAAACACGAAATTAATATTTTTTGTTTTATTTTTTCTATTCATTTAATTTATTTAAACTGTTTATTGATGATTGCCCGAAATATACTAATCTGCAGCGTACGCATACGACGTTCGGGGACATAGAGATTTAACTGTTGAAAGAGTTTCGTGCAGTCAATGCGACAGTCGAAAATATCTCTAATTAAGACTGTAGCGACACCATCCCGTCGATAGTCCAAACGTTGTATAGTTTAATAAATTATAGCTATCTTGATAAGACGAAAGTGAAAGACTACGGTTACATTGGATGCACATTTGTAAGAAATTTTGTTCGTACGAATTTGTACTATTTCATCAGAAGTCAGTACGAAGGTTTACAGATGTGGCCAAATTATTATCACATTTAGATATTTGGAAGATTATTGCTTTAAAAAATTAATTTTTCAAATAAAAGTTAAAATTTTTTATGATAACTATATTTATTAATACTTGTTGCATTTTTAATAATTTTATCCTACGGGGAACTTTACTTATTGCATTTTTGGTTTTGGTGAGTAGATCAGCGTCATTTTCCTAGACTTCTTTCATCGCTTTGATCAATTCTGATTGGGGGCGCGGGCACTTTTCTGTTACTTTTTCTTTAAGAATATCCCAGATATTTTCGATGGGATTCATATCTGGCCTATTCACTGGCCAATCAAGGATTTGGATGCCGTTAGTCCTTAAATATTCGGTGACTTTTTTCCGTATGGCATTGAGCCTTGCCATGCATAAAAACTCCGCCCCATTAAATTTTTCGTTCATAGTCGGTACCACTTGTGATTGCAGAACATTTAAATATTAATTCGCGTTCATTATCCCGTTTACTACATAAAGTGGGAAGAGTCCTTTTGATGATATTGCTGAGCAAACCATGACTCTAACTGGTTATTTGACCTGCTGTTGGACACAGGAAGGTAAATATTCTTCTCCTTTTGATCTACGAATGGTCCTAGATATTGGTAGTGTCAAAGTCATCGTAGTCTCGTCACTGAATACAACCTAATCCAGAAATAGAAAAGATAAAGTTGAAAGAGACATTTATTGAAAAGTGTAACTTTAAAATATTAATAAAAGAAGGACTTTTATTGTTTGTACCTTTTCCCAGCCCTCTCGAAACCATGTAAAATGTCCATTTGCCCATGTTTTTCTTTGTTGTATAATCTTAGCATTTAACCTTTGCTTCTTGCTAGGTCATCTTACACATAGCCCATATTGAAAAAGTCTCCGTCTCACTGTTCTTTCCAATATTTCCGCATCAACGTTACGCATTGTACCCCTCAGAGACTTACTGGATAACGTTCGATCTTCTTTAGCTTTCCGCATTAAAAATCTGTCCTGCCTGGCTGTTGTTTTAGGATTGCCACCAAATTTTCCTCTTCTTCTGAGACTTGTTGAAGACTGAGATCACTCCTGTTTTATGGGCTATTTGTGCATGCGTATACTGGCCTACTTGAAAATACGTCGAAATTTTGGCTCTGGTTACAGCACTGATGTCCCTTGCATTTCCCATAATGAATTTCACTAATATTACAAAAACCACTTTCACTTTCACTTTTCAAAGTCACAAACGAGACTGAAATTCTTCAGTAAAATACTAATTTTTAAATACTACCTAGTTGTCATAAAATCAAAACAATTCGGAGGTTAAACTAATTAACAATACAATAAATACTCGGAATTCATATTTTGTCGAAAAGGGTTCACAAGTATTAATGACTCATAAAAGGCGTATTTTCTGGGTATATATTGTAAAATTTTTATTGCACGAATTCCTTGGATTGGTCGATATCTACCATAATGACGTGCCAACTATACAATAGGTTGCAGTTCGGCCTTTGAAAATCACATTACCATGAATTTCGTATGAGGTGATAATAATTTGACAACATCTGTATATATTCCATTTACAGTATTCCTTATGAATTCTCACCGATTCTTACGGTATTTAAATACGAACAAAATAGTTTGTTTTTTTTAGCTACGTACGAATCCAATACAAAATGGGTTGTGAACAAATAATTTTTTATTGGTTGACAGCAATACGTTTTTTTTGTACTACAATTTCGCAAACCAAGGGTGTATCCAGCCCATGTAGGCCTCACTAAAAAATAGTAGGCCTCACACATAATATGGGCTGGATGCAAAATATCTCACTCAAAAAATGTAGATATCTCACTGTTTAGTGAGGCAACAATTTTCTGTCTACTTTTGAGTAGATATATTTTGAGTGAACCTGTACTTTAAATAACAATTTATTTTGTTCCATTTTCATTTCTTTTTATTGTTTTTACCTTCATCGTCTGAAGTTTAATAAATTAAGGAATCTCATATTTACTTAATTATTAAAATCAATTACATTAGACATAAACCAAAAATAATACGAATATATTGCATCCAGCCCATGTAGAATTCTACAACTGAGGAAAATCTACAAGTGAGACATCTCAAATGTAGGCCTTCTTGGGCTGGATATACCCAAAGTAAACACTTTAACTTATGAATTTTTACCACTGAATTTCTTACGAATTGGTGAGAATAATTTGTCGTACTGAGTCGCATTCAATGTAACCGCAGCCTTAGTTAGGTGGTCCGACTAAATGGTAGACATTGAAGTGCGTACAAAAAAAACTGTTGTTGGACACTCTCAATTCTCTTCGATTGACACTTGTGTTATGGTGATAACGTAGTTATCGGATCGCGAAGATCTTTACAATTTTGCTTGATGAAGCTTCGCATATTATAAGATAACTCTGGGACAAGAGTGTTAATATGCCTATTAAAAATCACATCGGTTGAAAAAAACTACTCCCCGGTTAGATATGAATTCCACTGTGTCAATAACTTCATTGTACAAACAAGCGGATATGATAAAACGTAAGATTTCTACATTTACACTCATTATGGTGTAGTCTTTTGTTAGTTGACCATTTATAAAGCTCTCTAAATTATTTTGGAGCTTGTTACAGACGGCTTTGATGTTAACCCGAGCGAAAATGTTCATGTCATCGGCGAAAAGAAGGCAACCTACGAATTTCAAGCAGTCAATGACTGGAAATATTTGGGAAGATTGACCCAGACGTTTTATTGTTTCCTGGCGATATGAAAGGTCAGAGTGCAACCAATCTACGGGAAAATATTGGCATTCCAATTGTTTCTACAACCAGAAATGGTTCTACATCTACATTAAATTTGCAAGACGGTCTTAAAACACTTAATCTTTACACGTAATCCATTCATAGACGTTTCCGAGACATTTCAAAACAACAATATCATCAAAGCTCCGTTTGAGAAACTTTATCTTCACCACAATCGTCCTGCCAAGTAGACTATTCGACGTTTGGTGGTGGTCAATATCGAGTCAACCGGTTCAAATGCAAGGTCTGCTGAAATCATTGCTGAAGGGGGTGCGAATGTACGGGAAACCCCAAGAAATCAATTTCCCGTCATTCACAAAAACTCGGTCTTTCTGCGACTTCAACTTGGCGACTTTTCCGTCGGGACTTGGGTCTGCCATCCATATAAAATGTAATTGACCTTGGAACTTGTAAACGACCATGTAGACAATGCCGTGTATTCATTGATTGTGCTGTCGAACAGTTGGAGTTTGACCCATATTTCGCCAAAAAAATCACCCTTATAGCGACGAGGCTCATTTTTGCATAATGGTTATGTGAAGAAGGAAATTTCTCTGAAAAAGTCACTGTTTGGTGCCGATTTGGATCTAGCATTATTTTCGGTTCACTTCTTTCAAAACGAAACTGGCATTGCCATAACCATCAAAGACGAGCGCTACAAATCGAAGATAAGCAACTTTTGGTGGCCTAAAGTGGATGATATGGATACCGATGACATCGAGTAAGAACAGGACGGCCCTACGTGCTACACAGCGCAAGACACGTTGGACATTCTGCACGATCGTTGAGGGCATGGTTAACACGCGCGCGACCGAGATTGTGCGATTTAACGCCTTTAGACTTCTTAAATCATAGTAAATCTCAAACAATTGATGCTCTCAAAGTCATCAGAACGAAACAAATCCACCATCCACCCTATTCGGCCAGTTTTATGTACCTAAGTCAAAAAAACTGGACCCTTGTTGACTGAATCAAGACATTCCAATGAACTGGTTGAAGTGGTCAGAGAGCGTTACAGGAAACCCAAAAGTATCGTATCGTCGCCCCCGCTCAGCATTTTGGCGTCAGTGGAACTCCCTTGCGGCGAATTTTGAAGGATGATTTGTTTCCGTATAAAGTGTAATTAACCCAAACAATATTCCCGACAGACCGTCCACGTTACTTGGAATACGGCCAAACAGACGCTCGAATGGTTGATACTCTCACTCACTTTCAAAGCAAATTTTGATGACTGACGACGCTCACTACACTCTCTGGCTGTGTTAATAAGCAAAATCGCCGCATTTGGGGAACGGGGAATCTACACAAATCTACACTACCCATGAAACGCCATTGCATGGGCAAGAAGTGAATGTTTGCGCCATAACCATACCAGTCAATGGAAATCGATATCGGTGGATGTTGGCTTATTATGTCTGCCCGCAAATGCGTGAAAAAGGTTTTGACACGATTATACTGGTTTCAACAAGACGGTGCAACGTACCACACAACAAATCAAATAATTCTGTTTGATGTTAAAAAGAGGCGACATTGACTGGCCACCAAGATCCCCAGATTTGACCCCTCCGGACTACTTTTGAGGGGCCATTTGGACAGCAAACTGTATACCAGCAAGGCTCAGTCCATTGACGAACTCAAGGCAAACATTCGTGTCGAAATCATTGCTATACCGCCCAAGATGCTCGAAAAGGTAATGGAAAACGCAGTAAAAACGGCACATTTTGCTTTGGCCAATAAAGGCGGCCACTTAATTGATGTTGTAGTCAAAAACTACTCCAAATATATTGCAAGGGGTGTCCCAAAATCTGCGTATCAAACGAAGCAGGGTGATAGGAGAGCTCATTTCCAACAAAAACAGCCAAGCAAAGTTTTTTCGTATTGTTGATAGTGCAAAAGTTATTCCACTTTTACTATTTTTTAGTGAAATCGCATGCACACCCACAAAAAATTAATTTAAAAGAAATCAAGAGTTCTTTTGTTTAACTTTCTTTTTTAATACGATCTAGAAGAGTGTGCCTTTCCAATAAAATCATTTTTATAAGCTGCATTATCTTCTTTCAAATAAAAACTTTGGTTTTGTAAACATGTTTTGTTTCTCTAATGCAGAATTTAAAATGGTATCACACACCGGGCTATTCACAATAGAATGTTTTTAATCAATTTTTTCACAAAGTAAGTCGTGTTTATTAAAAAAAACACACTTAACAAAATTTCGAGTTCTAAAATCGATGCTTGAAATGAATAAAATATTTTTTTTTCAACTAATTTTAAATATTATTTACGGATTTTCACTTGATTCACCCGGATTTGGATTTCTCTCGGATTTCCACTGGATTTCCACCGGATTCCGAGAAATCCGAAAGAAAACGAGGAATCCTGGAAATCTGTGAGAAATTCGTAAGAAGTCCGGAAGAAACCCGAGAAAACTTTGAAAATCCTGAGAAATTTTGTGGAAATCCTTGAAAAATCCGGAAAATTCAGGAACAATCCGGAAAATCTGGGGGAAATTAGGGGGAAATACGGAAGAAACCCAAAAAATCCGAGAAATTTTGTGGAGATGCGGGAAATTCGAAGGAAATCCGTTTAATAATATTTAAAATTAATAAACAAAAATTATTTTATTCATTTTGTTTTATTTCTGACAAAGCATCTATTTTAGAACTCGAAATTTTGATAAGTGCGTTTTTTAATAAACACGACTTACTTTAATAAAAAACCATTCTATTATGAATAGCCCGGTGTATGATACCATCTTAAAATCTGCATTAGTGTCGCATATTTTTCTGATAGCAACTCAACTTTCTGTAGTACATTCTTTTCCTGCTGGCGTCACTTAAACATCAACAAAAAAATTTGAGAAACAAAAAAAGTTTATAAAACCAAAGTTTTTATTTGACAAAAGATAATGCAGCTTATAAAAATGATTTTATTGAAAAAGCACACTCTTCTAGACCGTATTAAACAAGATAGTTAAACAGAAGAACTCTTAGTTTTTTTTTTAAATTAATTTTTTGGTGAGTGCGCATGCCATTTCACTAAAAAAAATACTAAAAGTGGAATAACTTTTGCACCATCTACAATTCGAAAAAACTTTATATGGCTAGTTTTGTTGGAAATGAGCTCCCCTAGCACACTATTTCGTTTGATCTGCGAATTTTGGAACACCTTGTATATGAATCGGTTGTTTTTCAGTTTTTCAATGTTTACATAACGACAGAAGAGATGGCGCTCCCGTTATTGAAATAATTTAGCTGTTTTGTGAGGCTTTCCGACTATTAATTTTTAATAGGTGTCTGAAACAGGGTTAATTTTTTAACTACCGAAAATCTGACTTAGGACAGGCCGGAGACTCTAATTACCCAAACAATAGTGGCTGTGAAGTTTCAAGTGGCTTTACGGGACCAATTTTTTCTTGATTCTGCTCTTGATCTTGAGTTTTATTATCTTCAATTTCCATGGGAAAATGTAAAGACGTGTCGTAATCCTGTGCACAATCACATATCTAACGATATTATTTATACTTTTTGTGTGCAGGGTGCCTTTGGGTTTGGTACCAACTAATTTACCCAACTAATTCGTAAGCACAACTATTTTGAAACTATGAATGTGAATTATTTATAATTGTGTACGGCTGTACGGTACATCGCTCATCCTTTGTGGGAATAAAAAATAAAATATTTTCTCGGGTAAAAAAAATTTTAATTTTCTAATTTTTCTTTATTTATATTCTTTAGATATACAAATTTTAATTTTCTATTAAAATTCAAAGCTTAATAGAGAGAGGAGGGAATGGGAAATAAATAAAACAAAAACTGAATAGAAATTGTTTTGCAGCTTTTTTTTTGTATGTATTTTGCTACGTATATGAATGTGTGTGTGAGAACATTTTGTTTATTGTTGTTGTAAGTTTATTTTTTCAATTTTAATTTTCAAGTTTTCTTTTTTACAGCTTCTGCTGCTGCTTTTTTATTGTATCACGTTTCGACATAATTAAATGGGATTTTATTTTTCATCGGTTTGTTTTTGTTTCCCTGTGTTAATTTTCCAATGGTTTTCCCTCTTCGTTTGCTTTCATTTTGGTTGTTTTTCTTGTGCTGTATACATTTAAATTGAGTCTTTATTGTACTAAGTAGTTTTTATAATGTTTTATATATTGCTTCAGAACAACTACATTAGAAGCCTTTTTGATAAAACATAATATGTATTAAGGTACTTGTTGTGGTTATTATTTTGGAAAGTTTGGAATAAATAAAATATGAATCTGCATTGTATGATAGACAGCTTAATATACATAAATATTTGATACTGGAATTTACTTTATGTTCCTCAATCGCGCCAATAATACTTTTCCAATTTTTTAGTATCAATATTCTGGAACTTTTACATCTAGCTTCCAGATAAATTATATCTCTGTTGAAGTTAACTCGTTATTTTATTGGTCCATATAATACATTTATGTATACTTATCGTTAGGCTTGTGTTGTAAAATACATACAAGGATAATTTCCTTTATATATAAATTTTGAAAATAAAAATGGCCTTTAACTAAATTTTGTTAGAAAGTAAAGAAATTAGAAAATACAACATTCAACTTTGGGGCATATATATTTATAGAAAATAATATTTTCTATTAAAATATACAAAAAATAGAAAACTTGGACAAAACAACATTGTGTTTTATTGTATGGAGATATATGGATCTGGATATTATAGTGTTTTTACAGAGAATCAGAAGAATTTTTGACAAGATAAAATGTATCATTTCACCATGTGAGGAATATTATACGATTATTATTTGCCATTACGGATATTTATGACAATGATGATGATTATTTTTATTATTATTGCTATGCTTAGTATATGTTATCAGTTTCATAAATATATATTTTATTGTTTTGAAAACCATCTACAGATCTATCAACCGTCTTGTTCCGAAATGGTACAATTTCGTAAAGTGTTTTTTATTGAAATGGCGGGATTCGTTTTGTTATTCCTTTCTAATGGCATACGTGAAATTTTATTTTTATTGTTGCGCTATAATGTTTAGTTATAGGTGCAATAAACTATTTTTGTGTTTGGTACTTGTATTTCAAACAGAAGAAAGAAACATTATATTAACTTAATCAATTATTTCTTATACTCTGGTTTTTCTTCAAAATTACGATAATAAAAAGAAGTTAAATGAGATTTGCAGTGGTTGTTACTCAAATTTGGGTGAAATGCATTTGGCTTGTCTGCATTCAAACCACTTTTTGTTAATTAGCAACTACTTAACAACACGGAGTCGTTGTACTACTTCGTATAGGCAAATAAGGCAAGTATTTAGAGCACCATAATATCGCTTAATCTCATCAGTAACCAAATGCTGGAGCCTCCGAGTTCATGATCAACAGAAATAAAAATCGCAACGTTTATAACATAATCGAGGTAAGGAAATTACCACGCTAAATGACAGCAATGGGCCGGATCAAGGTCTAAAATTTTCCGAGCATATGATGAAGCTCAGTCGTGATAGATGATACCTCTGAATATCACACAACCTTCCTGCGACATTTTCATATCTGTGTATATGGTTATCTGTAAGTTGTACTTCTATTTATCGTTACTTGTGGGATCAGAAACATATTAGAAAAATACAATAAATAAATTTAACAACCAGATAGAGGATATGACGCAACATTATTTTAATTAGTGATCGACATTTAGGATTAAGATCAGTTTGGATGCTACCCGCAAATTTGGATTAGTTGCTCAATTTGCTAGTTGGGAGGGGCATGGCAACTGTAGATCTGAATTTCATTCATTTTTGATCAAACATATGCGACGAAATTCTGCGAGCTTGTTTTAATGGCTAAACCAACGCATGTACAGATGTCAGTCTTGCCGCTATAGTCACTAGTCACGCACGCATCTTCTTTAAAGTTTCCATTCTACTTATGTAATATGGCAACAACTGGATTCAATTCACGTATAGTCTGCGGTAGGAGCTCATGGGCGACTTTGCATTGATTTAAATTTAATTAAAATAGCTTATTTTTTGGCGGTTGTATACGGCTGCTCATGTTTGAGCTGACCATTACTGCTTCCTGTAATATGGTTTCTAGAACTGTCTCGTGGAATATTCTCAACAAACAATAAATAAAAAATAGTATTTGTTGCAGGTTGAAATTTTATATACGTCCGCAATTTCGCATTCCAACAACCAACAGTTTTATATGTATTTCAGTCTACTTACTATATTATATGAGCCTTTCGTAAATTTCTTTATGAAAACTTTCGAAGATTCGTTGTTGCAAAATCTGCGTAAGTTGAATTAAAAGTAAAATGGCAACTGTCAATCTTGGCGAATTAACGCCGAAACATAATGCAAGATTTATAAAGCGCGATACAAAATGCATGTGTTCAGCGTTCCCAACATAATAATGATACGTTAAAATTGATGTACTTAGTTCAGTAAATTTGAAAATTTATTTCAAAAATCACAATTACATTTACATGCCTCCCAACCTGGGAGTAGTGGGGGAATGGGTAATGACTTTGGGTTATGGATTTTGGGTAGTTGGCCGTGGATTGACAGTGGATATTTTTCCTTACAGTTCCTCCTCATCAAAAAATATTTTCTCGTTTGTCCTCTTTTGAAACAATATTAGTACATCTTGCTTGTACTCCTTTAGCTTATTTCAAGCATAACTTTTCTTATTTAAAATTTGTTTTTATATTCGTTCAATGTTTTAATTTCTAAAAAGATTTCAAACAAAAGTTTTGGAAATGGAAGCACTTTCTCGTGTGGAGATGCCGAACTCCCATCGTGGCACTCCCCAGGTGGCGGATAAGGGAATGCTCTTTAACCGACTTGCCGGAGGGTAGGTGGGAAATAAAATACCATCCGCGGACCAAATCTGACTAGGGGAAGGAACCCTGAATAATAAACCAATCATTAAGGCAATGAGTGTACAACAAAACGGAATGTATGCCCCAGGTGGTACGTCAACTTTACAGTTGGCCAATACAAACTCACATGAGGCAGGCTCAACGGATTCTGGGGTGAGCCAACCATTCCGAAACCCACTTATACCAAGCACAAGTATCTTTGGATCACTAACTAGACAAATGCTTCTCGCTACTCAGCAGGAGAATGAAAATGCTGAATGTAGGGAGAACGGACAACCAAGAAAACCACCACAATGTCGCTAGAGAAAACGATGATTTATAGAAATCGATAGAAAACTTAATGAAAATCAATGAACAGCTTTCAAAGAAGTCCAACATCTTAAAGAAGAAATTGCTGTAATCAAAAAGTGATAATCAAGCCAAAGAAAATACTGTAGCTATACATGAAACAGATGAAGATGATTTGGCATATGAAAAAAATTTTATACGAGGGAAAATTAAAACTTAACGTCAAATAAAAACAGAATCTTCGCCTGAAATGGAACAATCACAGCGCGTCAGAAAACCATAACCTCAACGACCTGAACGGTCATCTACGGACCTAGTGAAGGTACATAAGAACGTATCATTGATACCGAAAGAGAGACCACTGCAACCGGTTAACACATCCAATGTAATTAACCAAGGGGAAATGCAGGAAAATCTACCAATACATAAAGGGATACCACCTCCACCCATTAACATACTTAATGTTAGTGAATACGAAACAATTAAAAAATAGTGAAGTTTGTTCCAAACGACAAATATAAAGTCACTGCACTAAACAATAACGTTTGGAAAGTGAATGCACTTGACTCAGAAACCTACAGAATGTTGTCAAATGCAATCACCGCTCAAAACATCGAATGGTTCACCTACGAAAACAAAGCTGAGCAACTAATTAAAGTCATGGCCAGAGGGCTATATCATACATGCCCCAATGAAGAAATAATTGAGGAACTTAGCAAGAAAGAAAAAAAGAAAGAAAAGAAAGAAAATTTGAAAACGCTGAGAGCATTGATAGGGTATATGCATCTCAATCGCTGAGAGCATTGATAGGGTATATGCAATCCTTAATATGAAAGTTAAGATTGAAGCATTAAAAAAGAACCCTAGTAGAATGCCACAATGTTACAACTGTCAGGCATATAACCACACACGCAAATGCTGTAATAGGGAGCCCAGATGCGTAAAGTGCGCTGGGGAACATCTAACAAAAGAATGCAATAAAAGTAAGAACGAACGAGTGAAATGCATACACAATTATCACTCAGCAAATTACAGAGGCTGCGAGGTAGCGAAAGAGCTGCAAAGAATGAGAGACAACAAGAGAAATCAAACAAGTCAGAGTTCTCAACCTAGGATGCAATCCTACCTAAAACAAATCCCCCTAAATAGCGGCAAAGTAAGAGAAGGCATATCATATGCACAAATGGCTAAGCAGAACGAAAATATCAGGAACACTCCGAGTCAGGAAACCCATGTCCTGCAAGAAATACTTCAGAAGCTAAACGCTATCAATTTACATCTGGCTGGGCAGGACCAAAGAATAGAATCTATGGGAGAGCTACTGAAACAACAAGAACAGAGACTAGGAACACTAGAAAATGCATCGATGGTCCAAGATAAAGCAATAACGGATGCGTCAAGTAAACCTAGTAACTCCACTAAAAACATTAATTCTAGTTAAAACAAACTTATCAAGAAAAACACTATTTTAGAATTGCTACCTGGAATGCAAATGGCCTAGTGCAACGCATTTCAGAATTAGATCTATTTTTAAACACAAAAAAAATTGATATATATATATATATATATATATATATATATATATATATATATATATATATATATATATATATATATATATATATATATATATATATATATGCCTATTCTCAGAAAGTCATTTTACCACAACCTCGTATGCCAAAATACGTGGAAACCAGTGCTATCAAGCTCTACATCTCTACATCCAGCAGAAAGAGCTAGAAGCGGGACAGTAATTTTTATTAAGGATAATATAAAACAAGGCGAAGAATTAAAATAGAGCAGGAAGCTCGGCAAGTAGCTACTGTATCTATCGAAATCAAAAATAACAAGAGTACTATAGCTCTTGTAAAAGTGATATATTTATATCAGCAATCTACTGTCCACCCAGATATAACCCAAAAAAAGAAGACTACATCAAACTTCTTAAATCGCTTGGCAATAATTTTATTATTGGAGGCGATTTTAACGCGAAACACATATTCTGGGGATCAAACAGAACTAGTCCCAAAGGAAGGGAGCTATTTGAAGCAGGCAGGACATAAAAATGTGAGTTTCACTTCAGTAGAAAGCCAACCAACAAATAAAATTCCTGACCTTCTGGATTTCTATATATCAAGAGGTATCTCCGAAAATTACTTAGCAGTTAAAAATAAAGAAGGGCTATCGGTCAGACCATTCTCCAGTTTTAATGACAATAAATGACACGGTAATAAGGAAGGCAAGCCTTCCAACACTAACAAATAACAAAACCAACTGGGAATACTTTCGACAGCTAGTCGAAGAAAGCATCAACCTACAGGTGCAGATCTCGAACGCTTATATGATAGAAGAAGAACTAGAAAATCTCATTGAAAGTGTGTAAAATGCGGCCTGAGAAAGTACTCCTGATCAGCAAGAAATATTATAAAACAGTATATACTATCCAGTTGAAGTGAGAGAGTTGGTTAACGAAAAAAGAAGAGCTCGTAAGACTTGGCAGTGAACCAGAGCCCCTGAAGACAAAACAATCCTAAACAACTTGTGCAACAAACTGAAACTACTTATAAAGGAGATTACGTATGAGTCCGTTGCAAGCTTCCTAAGTAATCTGACAGGTAAACCTGACACAGACTATTCCCTGTAGAAAGTCACCAAAAGTTTAAAAAGGCCCAAAATGCAAGTGCCACCCATTAGAATGGTTGATGGAACCTGGGCTCGCATCGAAAAACAAAAAGTTGATCTGTTTGCGGAACACCTAGAAAATACCTTCAAACCACCAACTGAGCAAGCGGATAATGAATATCTAACACCTATTAGCAAAGTAGATGAGGCATCTATGCTACCAGTTATTGTGAAAGAAATCAAACAAGATGTAAAAAACCTCAAAGATAAAAAAGCCCCTGGATACGACTTGATAACGGGGCAAATAATCAAAGCTCTACCAGAAAAAGCATTAAGGAAACTACAGCACATAATCAATGCTATCTTTAGACTATGTTATGTTCCGAGACAGTGGAAAGTAGCGGAAATCATAATGGTTCCAAAGCCTAATAAATCACTAAATGACAAAACATCATAAAGGCCTATTTCTTTGTTAACAACAATATCAAAAATTTTCGAGAGACTGTTTCTCAAGAGATTAAAGTCAATTATAACGGGTGATTTTTTAAGAGCTTGAGAACTTTTTTTTAAAAAAAAACGCATAAAATTTGCAAAATCTCATCGGTTCTTTATTTGAAACGTTAGATTGGTCCATGACATTTACTTTTTGAAGATAATTTCATTTAAATGTTGACCGCGGCTGCGTCTTAGGTGGTCCATTCGGAAAATCCAATTTTGGGCAACTTTTTCGAGCATTTCGGCCGGAATAGCCCGAATTTCTTCGGAAATGTTGTCTTCCAAAACTGGAATAGTTGCTGGCTTATTTCTGTAGACTTTAGACTTGACGTAGCCCCACAAAAAATAGTCTAAAGGCGTCAAATCGCATGATCTTGGTGGCCAACTTACCGGGCCATTTCTTGAGATGAATTGTTCTCCGAAGTTTTCCCTCAAAAAGGCCATAGAATCGCGAGCTGTGTGGCATGTAGCGCCATCTTGTTGAAACCACATGTCAACTAAGTTCAGTTCTTCCATTTTCGGCAACAAAAAGTTTGTTAGCATCGAACGATAGCGATCGCCATTCACCGTAACGTTGCGTCCAACAGCATCTTTGAAAAAATACGGTCCAACGATTCCACCAGCGTACAAACCACACCAAACAGTGCATTTTTCGGGATGCATGGGCAGTTCTTGAACGGCTTCTGGTTGCTCTTCACTCCAAATGCGGCAATTTTGCTTATTTACGTAGCCATTCAACCAGAAATGAGCCTCATCGCTGAACAAAATTTGTCGATAAAAAAGCGGATTTTCTGCCAACTTTTCTAGGGCCCATTCACTGAAAATTCGACGTTGTGGCAGATCGTTCGGCTTCAGTTCTTGCAGGAGCTGTATTTTATACGGTTTTACACCAAGATCTTTGCGTAAAATCTTCCATGTCGTCGAATAACACAAACCCAATTGCTGCGAACGGCGACGAATCGACATTTCACGGTCTTCAGCAACACTCTCAGAAACAGACGCAATATTCTCTTCTGTACGCACTGTACGCATTCGTGTGGTTGGTTTAATGTCCAATAAAGTAAACTGAGTGCGAAACTTGGTCACAATCGCATTAATTGTTTGCTCACTTGGTCGATTATGTAGACCATAAATCGGACGTAAATCGCGAAACACTTTTCGAACCGAACACTGATTTTTGTAATATAATTCAATTATTTGCAAGCGTTGCTCGTTAGTAAGTCTATTCATTATGAAATGTCAAAGCATACTGAGCATCTTTCTCTTTGACACCTTGTCTGAAATCCCGCGTGATCTGTCAAATACTAATGCATGAAAATCCTAACCACAAAAAAATCACCCTTTAGATAGCAGAAATCTTATACCTGAACATCTATTTGGGTTTCGAGAAAGGCACTCAACGATAGAACAGGTACATAAGATTACTGATACAATTGAGGAGGCGCTGGAAAAAAGGAAGTATGTTCAGCAATATTCTTAGACATAGCCCAAGCATTTGATAAAGTTTGGCACCGTGGTCTAGAATTTAAGCTCCAACGAGATTTGCCAAAACATCATGCTGAATTGCAAAATTCTTACATCAACGACCGTTACTTCCGGGTAAGACAGGAAGGGGAATACTCTAAACTGAAGAAAATATTGGGCATGAGTTCCACTAGGCAGTGTTCTAGGCCCCGTATTATACCTTCTGTAAACAAATGATCTAGCAAACATAGACGAAGCTAGAATAGGAACGTTTGTAAGGCCTCCATTATTCACCCTTACAGCCAATGGGTTGAAATTTTGATGCTACTTCATCCACTGTGCATAGATTATTGATTTGGCGGGTAATCTATATATTTATATAAAACAAAGTCGGGTTAGTTACACCATTTATAACTGAAGAACGGCTGGACCGATTTTTATGATCTTTGTTTTGTTGGATTTGACTCCGTTCCGAATAGCATAATAACTATTAAAACATTGGAAAAATTCACCAAAAAAAAGTTATCAAGAAAATTCATTTTCTCATATATTTAGTACATTTTGTTTTTTTTATTTTGTTCGTCTCAATACAGTGGTGATTTAGGAAAAGAGAAAAGTCGGAAAAACTCAAAAGGGAAGCCCCAAAAATCTAATAAAAAAATCTTTTTTTTTATATGAATTTTATAGGTGTAGTTTGTATGTGACGAGTGGTGCAGTGGTTAAAGCTTCGGCGCTTGGAGCGCAAGGTACTGGATACGAATCCGACTGGAGGCTGCATTCACATTTCTACTTTATTTTATTTTTTTTCGTTTCCTCTGAACTTTTGCAATTTTGTCTCGTTTTTTTTTTTTATTTATTTATTTTGCACTAGCCCCAAAATATGGTGCCATTTGGCCCAGTTTCAATATTTACAATTTTCATTTAAATTTTACAAATTTTAAATTTTACAAATTTTTAAATTTTACAAATTTTCAAATTTTACATTTTTATTTTTTTTAATTTCAATCTTTTATTCATCTTTCACGCATCGATCCCCTTCATACTTCTATTTGATTCATTCTTATAAAATCATACACATTCTTATATACTTGCATCCCCATTCGTAATAATTCAGTCAGATTCCTTGCGCTCAAGAGGCCATCGAACATTTGTCTATTCTGATTGAATGAAGAACATTTCAGAATCAAATGTTCGATGTCCTCCACAACCAAACAGCTTTCGCATAATTCACACTCAATCAAATTGCGTTTCTTCAAACACTCTTTCCAATTACCATGATTCAATCTCACACGTTCCATTGTTCGTAACATTCATAAAATTTTGTCTCAACGAAGGACGAGCTCATCAACAAAGTGTTCCCGAACAATATTACTAACTACAAAAATCACAATTGGGTGAGTGAACGAGTAATTCTTGCGGCAAAGAACAAAAATGGGGATCACTCAAATTTCACAATTCAAAATCTAATCGTCGGTCCACTTCATTCCTTCAAATCTATCGACTGTGTGACAAACAAAGACGAATCAACCAACTATCCAACTGAATTTTTAAACTCATTGGATCTGGCTGGCTTGCCCCCGCACAATTTACAACTGAAAGTTGGTGTGTTGCCGGTAATCATCATGCTACGAAACCTGAATCAACTAAAACTATATAACGGAACGCGTTTTATTTTGAGAAATCTCAAGGAAAGTTCAAAGGTGAGGAAGTTCTCATTCCGAGAATTCTGATTAATCCAACCGATATGCCATTCGAGTTTAAACGAATTCAATTTCCGATTCGTCTTGCATTCGCCATGACGATCAACAATTCTCAAGGCCCATCCTTGAGTGTTTGTGGCCTGAATCTAGAAAATGAATGTTTCTCTCACGGCCAATTGTACGTAGCATGTTCACGTGTCGACATACCATCCGCTTTGTTCGTTCTCGCACCTGACAATAAAACAAAAAATGTCGTATATCACAAGATGGTTTACTGAAGGGAATCGACCCTATTGCAACCTACTCAGGAAATAGTTTAAAAGAAAGTAGTGCAACAATGCTACGCGAATCATTTCGAATCAATTCAATAAAACGAATTCCTTGCTGCCACGTGAATTACATTCATTTCAATGTAAGTAAAATATATTTCATTTTGATTGAATTTAATTAATTTGGAGTATTCATTTTATCCGCCCCGGAGGTCAATTCCCGGTAGGTTCAATTCCCGGTAGTGACAAGGAAAAAACTGCACGGCTGGTTTAGGATCAATGAATTAATCACTCATTAGTCATTATCCGAAATGAAAATATGATTATTAAACCTCATTTAAGGCGGCCAAATCTCTTGATGGGGTATAGTGCCAGAGAGAGAAAGAGAGAGAGAGAAATTCATTTTATCTTAATAAAAAAACTCAATTTAATTAAGCTATAATAACTTTAAGCAACATTTATTGATTTTGAGGCGGTACGAAGTTCGCCGGGTCAGCTAGTTGTAAATAAACAAATTAACAATAACTGGGTATTGATTGTAAATTTTTGATTGGTGTGGGTAGCTGTAATTTTCAAAAGGTATATAAGACAAATTTTGATCGTAACGCGGGACAGTCAAAATATTAAAATTACAAGTTGCTAATGAAAGAAGAATTAAATTAAATTAAATGTGCGCAGGAAATTATATCGGCATCTAAAATCTATATAAGATAGTATTTTCATTAAATAAATATAAAAACGATTCTGTGGGAAAATTGTGATGTGCGAAATTACTGTGCGGTTTATCGTAATTGAAAAAAATAAATAAAGTGACACATATGTGATAATGGCTAATTGATTGAACGTTATAAATCGGCCTTAGTGAAAATATGAACTCACAAATGTGTATAAACTTAGTTTTTTTTCAAACTTATTTGACCGCAAATATATTTCCTGAACATATGATTTTTGTATCCGATTAAATTATATATAAAAAAAAACAAAAAAAAAACAAAATGTATATATGTAAAAATTTTCTATATAACGTTACATGTACATAAAATTACAATTAAGTTACGAACGTTATAATTAACGCTGTGATAGACTATTTGTGTATATAGGATAAAATAATAAATTGTGCTAAGTTAATTTGGAAATTATACGTAATATAATAACTACATATAAATAATGAGGAATCCTGTTCATTTAAAATAACAAAAAAAAATTCATAATAAAAATCATATCTAATAACAAACGAACAAAAAAAAACGAAGTGGTATGCAAAACGTTACTGCAAAATTCCGCCAATACATATCAATAATCCATATTGATACATACAACATAAATTTACAAGCAGAATATTACGTTAATTCATCAATCATCATAGACAAAAAAACTTATCTTCGATATCAATTATCAACATCATGGCAGCCAGCGTCCATCAACGCGATTAAAAATTATTTTCGTAAGTCGATTGAACTAAATATGTATACATATTTTTTTTTTATTATTATTATTTATTTATATAAATGAACCAAAATGCGCATCTTAATTATATTAGACTAGTTAAGTTTAGAAATATTTATTTATTTATTTAGTCAATTATTCATAATTATGATTATTAAAAATTCATTTTTAAATTCAATAATATTTAATTAAATAAAAATGATGTTAATTACTAATTTAAACTGTAAATATTTGCGTTTTCTGTTAATTTGTTATTAATTATGAGAACTTAATCTGTGAATGATGTGGGAACCGGAACTAAAGTGAGTGTTTAAGTGATAGTGTTGGTTGGTTGCAATGGATCCTTTCGTTTTTTTCTTCTATTCTTGTATTTTTTGTTGCGGTCAAAATTAAATACCAATTCAATATGTCTATAAATTAGAATCCACCCAGGCTGAGCAGTTGGCAAACTAGACCGCAAAATCAAAGATATTTTTGAATTGGTAAAATTCTGTTAACAACGCAGGTTGACCAAAATGGAGGCCTGCTTTTGTTACACGTTTGCTGATGACACAGCTGTTATGACCACCGATGCTAGTATGGTTGAGTCCACAAGAAAACTACAAAATGCTGTTAGTATGGTGAATAACTGGATAAAACAATGGAGAATAACACTTAAAGAATCGAAATTCACACACATCAACTTTACAAATAGGAAAATAGACTATTTTCCGATTAGACTGAATTCACAACAAATACCATATTCTGACAATGCTTAGTACCTCGGCATGACGCTAGACTCTAAACTCAGGTTTAAAGCGCATGTTAAAAAGAAAAGGCAAGAACTAAATTTAAAATTCAGAAAAATGCACTGGCTTAAAACTCCGAACTGACAACACACAACAAACTGCTGTTATATAAACAAATCCTAAAACCTATCTGGAAGTATGGTATTCAGCTTTGGGGCTGCGCAAGGAAAACTATGAAATACAAAAATCTTCAAGGGGTCATGTACTGCGACTGCAGCAGCATGACAACGAGGAGATGCGTAACCTACTGGATCGCACCAATGGACCAAAGCGCCAAAAAAAACAAAGCCTTTAGAATTAGTGGTTCCTTGAGCCGCTTAAATCAAAGGACTGACAGAGCTGGAATGAACCAATAGGTCTTATCCCACAAGAATGGACTATTTAACTTATAAAACAACTACTAGATAATCCCCATGATTAGTTGTAATATTATACAGAAATAAAGATTTCTTATTAAAAAAAAAAAAAACTTTCAGGTGGAACTTCTCAAATTATTTCAAAAAAAAAAAAAAAAAAAAAAAAAAAAAATAGATAATTAGAACTAAAGAGAAAAAGGAAATGGTTATTTTTGCAGATAATACCAATACTAATTTTGGCGGTGTGGATCGCAAAGATGACAAAGACATCCAAGAGATTCATGGGCCGTATTAATTTAATTGACCAAACTGAATAGTCAAACACGAGTTTGCCCGAATTTGAAAAAATGCGGAGTAGTTGAGCCACCCAAATTTTAAGTCCTACGATTTAAAAATCACAAGCTTGTTGACAGTGCTATAGCCACGACAATATTTTTGGAAAAAAAATGAACAACTTGTTTGATTCTTTAAATAGAATATGTTGATTTTCGGCAAATAACGTAAATTCTGGTTTAATTTTGGACCCCAGTTTAATATTTCGTAATGTTGGACTGCTTCAAACTATTTTGAAATCAGAGCTTGGAGTTGACGCCAAAATTTTCAAACGGATGCTGTAGACAATTTATTTTCACAAGTAATTTCAAGAAGGAAAAATAAATTCAATCCATCAGTAGATGAGTTTAATTAACGGTTAGAAATGACAAAGGGGTAATAGGCCCGGGGTAATTGATGGGATTAATGACCGGGGGGTACTCTCCTGTTACGAGTTGAAACCTCCTTTAGAATTCATCTTAGGGTTGTGTTAGAACATGAAATTGAACTTTTAGATTTATTTAGCCTTTTAGAATGGTTTTCAAAATATAAATATACTTTTAAAATGAAAACGCAGAAACCTTTTTATACTCCTTATATTATGAGCAACTGATGAAATCAAAATATATTTTGTTATCGAAATTCCTAACTAAAGATACACTACCCACAACCGAATCTGTCCTTAACAAAAAAAAAATTGATATTGAACATGGTAAAAATAAGATTAATAGTGATAACAACAATGAATCAAATTTAAATTCAAACTATCGTTGTGTCAATCATTTTAGGTTAAAGAATGATGCTGTTTGAAAATTGAATTCAAATTTCTCATTCCTGCATCATATGCTAAAGAATTTTGTACTTATCAATTTATATGATGTTGACTACATTCTGGTAAATATCTATAGTGAAACATAAAATTTTCTATCGTATATCGATGAATTATTATTCTGAACAATTTTTTTTTTAAATATGACAATATGTAAACAAGCGATTCAATTTGTTCTTATAACCTTCAATCATGTTTTGTATAGATATGGAAAATCCAATACAATGCAACGGATTCATTATGTGTACATAAACGTTGTCATCCGATCGACAATATCTAATAAAATTATATTCCTGCATATTTTACATATATATACCCATCTACAAGATACACCAAGACAGAATATTGATGTTTTTCTTAAGTATTGATTCATCTAAAGATCTATTTTACAGAGTATTTTTGTTGTTTTTATACATCTAACGTAAGTATCTTCTGTACACAAAGTATAATACTGGTACAGCTCAATCATAATATTATAACAGACTTGGAACATGTATTATTTATCATTATTATTCAAACTATTTGATTATTATTCCATGAAATGGAAAATCAATTTTAAAATATTTTCATAAGACAATGTATGTACTCATACGAGTACATGGATGTATCAATATAGAGATGATATGTAATGGACTAGAAATGCGGTTTACTGATTTTAAAACATCATCGACATGATAGAACAAAATATCCTGATCTGCCAAATTTTTTTAAAGTCACATTTACAATTTTGATTTTTGGTTCCGACGAGTTTAAATAATTAAAATAATGATTTGATATGAGAAATTATGAAACAATTTAGAAATATCTTTTTAAACGATCAAAGAATAAATAGTTCCTCTACGCCACAGATTTGTGAAGAAACCGAACGGTTCAAGACATTAAATGTAAAATGCGAAGGAACTAAATATAGAAGTTCTTGGGTTAAAATTGAACTGCTGAACTTCAACAGGTATTTTTTTCATAACTATGTAATTAGAAATACTTAAGCGAATTGAATAAAATCAATACAGAAATAATTTGTTGGGTTTACCGCAATGCTTGCTTGTAAACCACATTTTTAATTTTCCTCACGGAGCTAAAAGATTCAAATTTTTTAAAGTCCCTACTCTTGAGCATGTCACATGCAACCGGCCATGAGGGTCGCAAGGCTTTTCAAATTCACGCCTGCAAACTTAAGGGATTATCCTTTAGCTTTGTTGATGGTTATGGCAGATGAAAGTCTAACTGGGAACTGGACTCGTTTGTATGCGAGGTCTGAATACGGTTTCGCCTTTTGCAATCCCCGTCAATACAGTGGCTTCGATGACATTTGGCAAAAGACAAGGTACAAAAATTTCACCGGGTAATTAACTGCATCATATGGGAAAAAACTTTACATTCATTCTATAGTCTATAGTTCTATGATTCTGACAACAACATCTGTTTTTGGAGGTTAAAAAATAATATGTCAAAATTTTGTAACAAATAAATAATAATGAAGTATGGTTTAGTTCGAATTTTATTCTTTCTATAAGTTTCTATTGGGTGAAGAGCTTATGAAACCTTATATGATCTTATGAAGAGCATTCATAAGGTAAAAGTAAAATGTAAAAGCCATAAGGAAAAGTTTTTTGCAATAGAGATGCAGTGAAATATTAAAAATAATCGACCCGCAGGTAAGTATGACATGGTGGTAGAAGAAATATAAACAACAACTATGTCTAACAACAGTCAATTTTACTTGTTTAACCCTTCCGCGTGGAGTGCCGTACACCGAATATTTTATACCAGTGCCAACTTTATATAAACAAATGATGCCAACTTCTAAGACTTAAAGCAATGTAAAACGGAATTATAGCATGGGCCTTAAAACCTCAATCACAAGCCGTAGATCTTTTCCAAACATCACCCACTGTTACATCAAATGATCTTGAGACAATTAGTCTGATGACATCAAGAAGATAGATCATTAGCAGTAGAGCTCACCCATTTGTCACAGATGAATTATTTAAGAGATTTGTGAGTGAAGATTTTCAAATTGTAAACTTAAACGAGGTTAGGATCATTTCAAAAATAAATGACTACGTTTCATATGTTATCAGCGTGAATGACTTCAAATTTCATTATATATGATCAATTTTGCTGTTTGGCCAAAAAGACTTTCCACCAAGAAATTTGATTTTCTAAAAAGCACTCGTATTTCGGAATACAAGAAACCATTGTAAAAACAACTTAGAAACCTGCACATCCGGCATCTCAACTTGTAACTTCAATGAAGGTGTTAATATACGTGCTACGGATTAGGTTGGTGATGTTAATGCTGAGATTTATTTTTTGCGCAACCTTATCAAGAAATCGAGAATGAATACCATTAAAGCAGAAATGCACTGTGTGAACTTATAGCATTTTTCATCTTCAGAAAATTACTCAAAAACTCCATGGCCGAGTAATATATGCGCATCTCAACATTGTGAAACTCAAACTGACATCGATATTAAACAATCATCTCTTAATCTAATTTATGTTAACGAGAATCTCAAATAACAACCATCATGAAGACGATACATATTCACGAATATAATGAGTTTGTTAAAGATATCCCATCTCAAAAATTCCTGCTTGCTGACCCCAGATTTTAACCTGGATAAATGGTAAACACTCCTTTTTAATTTGTGTTACCTTCGTTGCAGATTGTTTTACCGCATCCAGATACACTTTGAATATTTGTAATATCCGGCATCTTTATGTTTTCCTTAAAATAGGTTTTGTTTATCGAGTTGAAAGTCCAATGATCTAACATAATTTCTGTGTCCGATGATCAGAAAATATATCTGTTGGAGGTGATAAATGTATTATTGTCTTCTCACAATTGGACCAGATTATTCCCTCTTAATGGGAATTGTTTTTGTTCATCGGGCCCAGAAATTTAAGTGGTATAATTAAGTAGTATTAACACCATAGTAACTTCAGTCAAAATTATTAACCTGCCACCCACATTACTTGTTAAGTTGATTACCCTGCCAGGCCAGCAACATGACGCTTGACACCTGTGTTAGATGGCGCGTTCTATCTAATTTTTACCAAATTAGATACCACTTCTCAACCGAGTCAATTCTCAACCACTTGAGCTATTCGATAGCGTAGCGGCAAACTAAAAGCGAGTTTGACACTGGAGAGTCTGCACCATCTTTTACCACTGTGTAATCTTGGGCGGCCGAATTTAAACGTGGCCGTACTACCTTGGGTGACGATAAACGTTCGGGACGTCAAAAATTGCAACCAGTGATGATAACATCGCTTAAGTTCACTAAATGGTGCTAGACAGCCGTCAAATTAAATATAGAAATATAGAAGATGCTATGAATATGTCCAAATAATATGTTAATCACATATTGATAATCAAAATCTGTCCTTAATCAAGATTTAGACATGAGAGAGCTGTCCGCATATTAAGTGCCGCGTTTGCTCACCTTGAACCAGAAACGTGTTCAAATGAACATTTCCAACGCTCAGTTAGTGCAGTCAAAGTGCCATAAACAAGAGTGTTAGACGCACCATTACACTCGAATCAAAAATACAGTCAAAACAGAGGACTGCTAAGGGCGACACGGATCCAAAAAAGGGTAAGGCTGTTTCTTCGGCCGGGGGAAAGTAGTGGCGACTGTTTTCTGGGACAGTCATGCAGTTATCTTATTCGGTTACCTTCAAAATGAGAAAACCATTACAGGAGCATGAATGCAGAAATTAGGCAAATGGTGAAATCTACACAAAAAAATCTAGCTCCACCAAAAGACTTATGCGCCGGCTTACACCTCAGCGTTTGCCATTGCGAAAATCTACGAAGTACGGTTTGAACTGGACATAGATTCTGTTCGCTTTTCACAATCAATTCTAGTTGTATTTTGTATACGTATACAGTGTATAATATACACTTTTAATATTAGGTGTTGTCATTTTCTATCATTGGGCGTGTGACACATGAAATTCTCCAAAATGTTGACCCGATTTTATATAAATGATTAGCTGACCCGGCAAACGTTGTCCTGCCACAAACGCAGTCTTCTTTGTAGACCACATTTCATGTAGTCCGCCTTTTATCTGGTAGCACGGGTATTTGATATTTTATGCATTTAACATACATAGAACATATGTGCAATGCATATGCAAATAAAATGTTATTTACATATATCTTAAAGTTGCGGAACAGTGTGACAGATTGCCACACGAATACTATTCATATAAAACTAACATTTTATTAATCATCTAACATTCAATTGTAATTTATAGTAATGAATTTAAATTTAACGTATAGTGCAATTTTGTGAACAATGTTTTTTGTCAATCTGACTTTTGCCAATATGAAGAGATTCTAAACCATCGAATCTCTTCATATTGGCAAAAGTCAGACGTTAGCAAGCAACGTATAACTGGGTATGAGAAAAACGAGTGCACAAACGGACACTGTTTGCTCGTGAGATTTGTTGATCGTTATAACGAATGCCAAACGAATCGGAATTGGATTGTCATTTCCGAGGGTATCATTGGGATACGTGGTAAAAAACGATTTCTCCCTTAAACTTTCCGTTCAAAATGGTTGCTTCAATTACATTTCCGGCGATCCGCTTGACGACCAAATGTGTGCCGTTGCATAATCTTGGTGGCTTTAAATTACGGAGCAGAATTATCAGCGAACCAATTTTTAATCTAAGATTGTGTGGGGGCATTCCTGGCATATCTATTGAATTTAAAAATTAAGTTGGATAATTTACTGCGTCATTTTCATCAACGACAGTGTTGATTGATTTGAGAGACATCAGTTAGCCTCGCAACGACTCTTGTATCTGAAAATTAATTTCGTCAACATCAACATTTTTCGCTGCCAAAATAGCACGTTCATCGGTTCAAGTAATTATTCAGAATGTCCGGAAAGACATACTGAATTAATTCATGTTTTGAATTAACGATAGTGCATAGATTGCAATTTGATGCATTGTGTGTTAAGATGCAGTTCGATATTACCGTTGCCAATGTTCATAGAATATTTTCCAGCAACTGTTCAGAAAATATTTGTGCCGACGGGTCACTTTGCAATTGTATTTGCATGTTGATGACCAATCGAACGGTCGCTTCGCCATAGAAATGATTGTTTTAAACATGTGTTAATGTCGTCGGAATAAGTAGTGCGTGGAATGACTGGCAATGCCACCACCAACAGTAGCACCACCGAATAGTTTGCTGTTGCTGTTTAAATCTTGCATAGTTCTATGCAATGCTTCGAGTGAATGTTTATGAGCTATAGTATATTCATCCCAGATAATGATCGAACTTTTTTGCAGCACTGCGCACATTCCGCTGTTTTTTTAATGCTACATATTGCGTTCGGTTTGTTATGAACGTCTAATGGCAGTTTGAGCGCTGAATGTGCCGTTCGTCCACCATCTGACAAATTAACTGCAATGCCTGACGATGCAATTACCAAAACAATTTTGTGCTACGAACGTATCTTTGGAAGGATAAGTGATATTAAAAACGTCTTGCCGGTTCCGTCTGGTTCATTCATAAGCAGCACTCATTAATGGCTCATTTTTCGAAATGAATGTAGCTAAGACAACATTGTTATACTGTTCTTCTCGCTGCACATCACTGTTAACCAAGTCAGGCGATGGCATACCATAACAATTTATTGGCCAATTTGAAATTAAAATACACATCCTCGATCAACACTAAAGCTTCATTATTGTACATTTCTAGCGTGCAATCAATGTTTGGATCTTGTGTTGTGTATCTAACTCGGTGTAGTATGTCTTCAACCATTTAATTCTTGAATTTTTCCCAAAAGCTGATGATTGTGTTGGATAACATGTCGTTAATAAAATTGCGAACAGTAGACGAACGTTATTCTGCGTGAATGTTAATGCTGCATCTGCAAGTGTCAGATCCCAATGATTGACGTCTTCAAGCAAATGCATCGCATGTCGCCATGCATCTGGATATGAATTGAACACTTTTCCATTGACTGTTCGCAAAAATTGGAAAGATGTTGGTCCTGGAACATTCGCCAACAACAACCACAAATAGAAGCATTCTAGTTGTTTTGGGTGAACTGTGTAAAATCGTCACAATGTATTGGCTTTGAATACGCCTGCGATTGTTTGATGTGGTTCGCCTTGTCTATGTGGAACCCATTTTTTACCTGACATGTTCCATATAAAATAGCGTGGAACGTCGGTATATAATGTTTTTGCGAATTGTCCGAAAACATCAGGTTTTTGGCACAGTTTGAAAAATTTACTAAGTGTCGTTTGGCTCGAACGCTCGTTGGAGAGCATTTTCTTCAGTGAAATATATACGTTGACCGTTTTCAAGATGAATCGCAAGTTGTTCGAAACATGGATTTCGTTCGTGTATGGGAAAACTAAGAATACGTCAAACAGCTTCGTCGTTGCTGTTGATGTATCTGCTCATTTGGTATCGTGATATTTCGTCGTTTTCATTTTTAGTTTGTACTTCAAATACTGCCAAATTACTGCCTTTATTAACATATTTGCAAATGTACTTGATGGACTGTACAGAACTGCAAAACTTCACATTAATATGAGCCTTGTACGTTTTTGAAAGTATTGGTGAGTATGATACCACCCACTGATTATCAATTTCAATTTGATTTGAAATGTTCGACATTCGCGTTGTGAATGTGTGGCTACCATTCTCTAGGTTTCTGAGTCGATAAAATGGATAATCGTCGATATCAGTAATTTTATCATTAATACATTGCTTTGGGAAATGCTTTGCACATTTTCCATTGTCTATGCATAGCGATGTCATGTTAAAAGCACCGCACGGACCATGGATCATATTTGTGGTAACAATATCGAACAATTCTTTGGTCAATTTCTTCTGGGTGGATTTCATTTTCGAGCCAAATCTGAACCTGAGATAAACCTCGCTTTTGCCAATCAACCGACTATATCCAGCAACGTATGTTTCCGAAAATCGAGTATTTTACGATCAAATCCATCAATGTTTTTAATTTTTGCTTGAACACACGTGCAGTGATATCATGACGTATTAGCCATTTTATCGGATGGCAAATAAATAAACCTAAACTCACATGTTGCTAAATAAATTAAAATAAAGGTGAATTTTCACAAATAAATTAAACTAACATGTTCGTAAATCCGTGAAACCCTTCTGAAACATTATAGCATCAAGATTTACTTTGGCTTCGTAGATTACATGAGACATAATAGAAAATTAAATTAAATGAAACATTTTCACTTGCACTATATTTTTCATAAACTTTTGGTATTTTAATTTTTTCCCCAATTTTTTTTTTAATTCCTATAGAAATGTGAAAAGTTAAAATTTGTGGGTGTTTGTATTTTTAAATGGGAAATCTAAAAAAAATTAAAAAAAAAAAAAAATTGTTGAAAAAATTAAAAGATTTTTTTTTTTTAAATCTCGATAACAGCGCCACCTATCGGATCCAAAAATATCCTATCTTTTAAGCATGAATTAACCATATACATTCACAAAATTTTATTGAAATTGGTTGGGTGTTTTCGCAGATTAGCATGTACGAACATCGTGACACGTGATTTTTATATATATAGAGAAGAGATATGTATAGAGAAGAGATACTATCAGTTGTGAAACAATTCATCATGAGCATTTTCCGCTGCTCGCGAGCAAATGAAAAAATGACAGATGTCCCATGCCACACGAGCATTTTTTGTATTTTGGCATTTTTTTTCTACCAATGTTTATGCTCTCTCTTAAATAAAATTTTAACTAAAATGAGTCAAAAATGTCCTTGAAATATTTTTTATTTCATTTATGTTTGAGTTGTGTGGTTGAACAGAAAATTTGTTTAAGTCGCAATTAAAACTTGTATCATAGGTAAACGGGGAAAGAAACGAAGAAAAATGCCGCATTTTTTTTTACGTGTGGCATGGGCCGATGGTTAGAAAATAGTTGCGATTGCAATTTTGTTTATGAATTTTTTTTTTTAAATATTTAGATACATTTTAAATAAAATAAATTGTTTTAAGGTTTTTTCATAAATATTAATATTCCGTTTATTTTGAAAGTGGCATAATTGACTTTCTCAAAAAATCAAGTTAATGCTAAAATTAGTTACAATTTAACGGATTTTTTTCATTTTAAAAATTTTATAATCAATATGATAGTCATATTAATTGGAAATTTTTTTAAAATGAAGAGACACTGCTAAATTTTAACTAAATTTAGCATTAAGTTGATTTTTGGAAAAAGTCAATTATGCCACTTTCAAAATAAACGGCTCAATTATATTTTTATGTGTTATTTATGGAAATAATATTGAGAATCAAAAATTAAATAATTATAAAGTGGATTAGTGAAATTAAATGTGGAAATATGATGATAATGAAACTACTTTTAGATTTATTTACAAGGAATTAGATTAAAGTATTTAGGAAATTGACACAACACTTTATTAATTTAAATAATATTGTGAAATTTAATAAATTCATAAATTATGTATTTAATACATTATTTTGTGTTCATAAATGACGTCAAAAATACAAAACAAAACGTATGTACACCACTACTAGCTTGACCACTCTCCTTACTCACCAAATCTAGCCTCAAGCGGCTTTTTTTTAGCTGAGGGACTAATAGTTGCGCTTGGAGAACAGAGATTTTAATCGAATGAGGAGGCCTTCACTTTCATAAACAACTATTTTGCAGAGAACGGGCCCGGCATTTTATTGTTTTCATAGATCGAATAACTGAGATAATGAAAAATTTAAACGTGCTCATATTTGTTGATGTTTTGGTACAAAAATTTAAGCGATGTGAGCGAAACTTGCTATACATAAACATCAAGAAATGCAAAAGCATGTCTTTCCATCATAAAAGGAATCCGTTAATTATTTGATACAAAATCAACGGCAAAGTATAACAAAGAGTCAATGAGATTACAGATTTCGGTATTACTAAAAGGGTTAAGATTATACTCGGGTATACTAACTTGTTTGTGATTGGTTGGTGATGTCAAAGCATGATGGTGTGAAAGCTACCTGCGATAGGCCAGACCTTGTATTATTTTGATAAAATATTCAGTTCAAAATTTAAATCTTTATCACACTTTCTGTTAATTAAGAAAGCTTGTGAAGTGTTCATGGCCCTGTCGCGGAGCTCTTATTCATAATACGCACACTTTTTCCGTTTTCCTTTCAAATCAGTTCAAATCTTAAATCATAAATCTATATAAATAAAACAAAGTCGTGTTAGTTACACCATTTATAACTCAAGAACGGCTGGACCGATTTTTATGATTTTTGTTTTGTTGGATTTGACTCCGTTCCGAATAGCATAATAACTATTAAAACATCGGAAAAATTCACCAAATAAAAATTTATCAAGAAAATTCATTTTCTCATACATTTAGTTCATTTTGTTTTTTTTTATTTTGTTCGTCTCAATACAGTGGTGGTTTAGGAAAAAAAAAGTCGGAAAAACTCAAAAGGGATGTCCCAAAAATCTAATAAAAAAACATTTTTTTATATGAATTTTGTAGGTGTAGTTTGTATGTGACGAGTGGTGCAGTGGTTAAAGCTTCGGCGCTTGGACCGCAAGGTACTGGATACGAATCCGACTGGAGGCTGCATGCACATTTACCATTTTATTTTTTATCCAATTTTTTTTTTATTTCATCTACTTATCTATTTATATAGATAAAATCTTCGTCCGAGTTACGATTTCAGTGCGAATAGTAGATTTTGACAGCTCCAAAAAAAGTTTTTTTCCTTGCGATTTTAATATTAAATTTAATTTATTTTTGGTTTTGGTTATTTCATATTAGTTAAGTGGTTTGTGGTTTAGCATATAATATTAAAATAAGTGGTGGAATTTAGTGAAATAAGAGGTTGTGTGGTGTATGCCAATAACAATAAGAAAACAGTACTTTTTTGCGAACAATAGTACGTAATTTTTTTAGTGGTACAGAGTGTCCGAACACCGGACACCAGTTTTTTTTTTGGTTTTTTTAATTTTTTTTTTATTCTGCGGAATTCTATTTTCGATCGGGATTTTTAAACGGTAAGTTCCCTTCGAAGATGTTCACTTTGTGAGGTTATCACATTTGTGATTGTGCGCACATCGATAATTGATTATGTAATTTTGGATTGTGTGATTAATTTTCCAGTATTATTTACAATGCCGCGAGCCAGAAGATCTAATCTTTCACCACGAAGCCGTAATGCAATTAGACTTCGGACTATTGCGAATCAATCCACTGCAGATGAACAAGAAATCACACGAGAAGTGCGCCGCGTTAGTATGGCCCGACTTCGCGCTTCACAAAGACAAGCAGAAAGAGAGGCAGTACGTCAAATGGCTCAGTTGACAATGAGAAATCGTCGAGCTTATCGCACAGATCAACAACGAGATAATTTTCGACGCGCAAGAAGAAATCCTTCAAGTGTTGATTTGAATCGAATAGCGTTTCAATACGATTGCACAATTTACTACAACTCGCATCCTTTCGTTCGAATTGGCCCAATGGAGTTTGTGTGCGACCATTGCGGTGCATTGAAGTTCGCTGGAGAAACGCTTGGATTGTGCTGTCTCAGTGGCAAGGTGAGATTGCCATTATTGCCTGCACCACCTGAACTGTTGCGTTCATTGCTTCGTGGCGAGACACCAGAATCACGACATTTTCTATCCAACACTCAAAGATACAACGGATGTTTCCAAATGACTTCATTTGGAGCAGACATTATCGAAGTAAACATTCATTTTCTTTTGGTGATCAAAAATCTATAATTCTGACTTCGTCTTCGACTTTACAGATTCAAGGCCAAATTCACCACCGAATTGGGTCATTGCAACCGATTGAAGATGGACAGCATAAATTCATCCAAATATACTTTATGGGCAATATGGAGGATCAACTTGATCGGCGCCAAACGATCAATACAGCAATGAAAAGGATAGTTCTGAAAGATTTGCAGCAACTACTCCATGAACATAATGCATTGGTTCGATTGTTTAAATCTGCGTTGGATCGCATGCCAAGTGACGACTGCAAAGTCGTGATCAGAGCAGATAAACGACCCGCTGGAACACACGAACGCCAATTTAATGCTCCAACAATAGATGAAGTCGCATTTGTGATTGTTGGTGAAAGCGTGGAACCGCGCGATATTGTGCTTACACGTCGCGACACTGGACAACTGCAACGAATAAATGAAACACACCGTTCATACGATACATTGCAATACCCGCTGATGTTTTGGCAAGGAGACGATGGATATCACTTCAATATCAACATGATAAATCCATTGACCGGTGAGTACTGATATCATAATTTAGATTATGACACTAATTTTACTGATTTCATTTCAGGTGAGGAAACTAACAAGAAGGTTAGCTCGATGAATTATTATGCATATCGTTTGATGATTCGTCAAAATGCTGACAACTATTTGCTGCGATTTCGTCGTTTGCTTCAGCAATATATCGTCGACATGTACGTCAAAATCGAAACAGAGCGCCTCATTTTCATTCGGTTGAACCAAGCTAAACTGCGTTCGGAGGAATATATCCATTTACGCGATGCAATCAGCACCGAAGGAGATGCAGCTAATGTTGGTCGATTGACTATTCTACCGGCGACGTACATTGGCAGCCCGCGTCATATGCATGAATATGCGCAAGATGCAATGACATATGTTCGTCATTACGGTTGTCCAGATTTATTCATCACTTTTACTTGCAATCCGAAATGGATAGAGATTGTTCAACTGTTGCTACCCGGGCAAATAACAAGTGATCGGCACGACATCATCGCACGTGTCTTCAAACAAAAAATCCGGTCGCTGATGAAGTACATTGTTAGGCATTGCGTCTTTGGGGATACTTGATGTTGGATGTATTCAATTGAATGGCAGAAACGAGGCTTGCCGCATGCTCACATTCTTATTTGGTTAGCCGAAAAAATTCGACCAGACCAAATAGATGACATCTACCTGGCTTGCCACCGCACAATTTACAACTAAAAGTTGGCTCGATAATCATCATGCTACGAAACCTGAATCAACCAAATCTATGTAACGGAACGCGTTTGGTGGTGAGAAAACTCATGGGCAATGTAATTCACGCGACGATACTTCAAGGGAAGTTCAAAGGTGAGGAAGTTCTCATTCCGAGAATTCCGATGATCCCAACCGATATGCCATTCGAGTTTAAACGAATTCAATTTCCGATTCGTCTTGCATTCGCCATGACGATCAACAAATCACAAGGCCAATCCTTGAGTGTTTGTGGCCTGAATCTAGAAAATGAATGTTTCTCTCACGGCCAATTGTACGTAGCATGTTCACGTGTCGGTAAACCATCCGCTTTATTCGTTCTCGCACCTAACAATAAAACAAAAAATGTCGTATATCACAAGGTGCTACAATGAAGGGACTCGACTCCATTGCAACTCACCCAGCAAATAGTTTAAAAGAAAGTAGTGCAATAATGCTACGCGAACCATTTCTATTCAATTCAATAAAACGAAAGCCTTGCTGCCACGTGAATTACATTCATTTCAATGTAATTAAAATATATTTCATTTTGATTTTTGTAATTTCATTGAATTTAATTAATTTGGAGTATTCATTTAATTTATTTAATCTTAATAAAAAATTCAATTTTATTAAGCTAATAACTTTAAAAAACATTTATTGATTTTGAGGCGGTACGAAGTTCGCCGGGTCAGCTAGTATTGTATAAAATAAACATAACCAAACTAATTACGGGAGAAATTAACTTTTTGCCTCCCTGGTCCTTCTCGTAGTGGAGGTCCTAAAGAACTGAAATTGAAATCCTCTTTCAAAACATTTGTGATACATTATTAAAATATTGACATTTCAACCTTTTCTCATTTCTTCTAAACAAATCGTCGAAAAAATTGCATCTAAAAATGTCACCTGAATCGACAAACATTGTTTTTATGGTTGACAGAATTAGTTTGCCACGTGAGATGTCGACAGTCGCTTCATTCGTCTTAGTGGTACAAAGGGTGTTACCCAGCGTAAATAGATGAAAATATTAGAAGATCCATCGGTGAAGTAGCAAGAATATCGTTTCTCTAAAATTATCTAATTGTAGATTTCTGTTGTGACCAGTTGAAACTTTTATTTATTTATATTTTTTATATTGAAATAAGTCTACAAGTGCTGGGGTGGCATGTTATAACACAACATTTTCGATATTTTATCGAAGTTTGTTTCTCGTTTTCCTAAACTGAAATGGGTAACTATTTCATTTATGAAATATTTCGTTTCTATTGCTATCACAACCTTACTAATACAAATGCTAACAAGTTGTCTTTCTCTAATTTCGTTCAAGTATCGAAAACAATTTATTTGGTGATAGAAACAGAGTAGAATATCACAATTTTTCAATCTAGCAACCTGGTAAATGATACAAAATGTGAAATAGTGTTACATTTTGTTCTAAAGAAGCGAGACATAAATTTCGATAAAGTATCGAAAATGTGATGTTATAACATGCCACCCCTGGAATGTTCTGACATCACATTTTGCGATATTTTATCGAAGCCTACGTCTCTTTCAGCTAGAATTAATTTGACTTCTGTTTCAATTATTTCTTCTCTATTGCTATCACAACCTACTAGAATATATTTGAACAATATCTATTTCACTTATTTTCGTTCTGCAATCGAAAAAAAATTATTTGGTGATAGAAACACAATAGAAACATCACAATGTGGCAATCTAGCATAAATCAGAGATAAATTTTATTCTACAGAAACGAGAAATAAACTTCGATAAATTATTGAAACATGGTGATGTTAGAACATTAAAGCTTCGTATACGAATTTTGTTCGAAAACTGCGAGTAGAGAGTTGGGCAGTGTTGTGCAATTGTATGTAAAAAACTGTTTTATACATTTTTTACGTAAAAAATGGTAATATACTTAAATTACTGTATAAAACGTATAATATTGTATAAAATCAAACGCGTATTTAAAAACCTTAGTAAAGCCGCAAACCTTAGTATATGAAACGTAAATTTGTATCATATTAATACATTTAATTTTATTCGATAAAAACTATATTAATAAAAGATGTTAAGTTAAATTAATATGAAATACGACATAAGCATAACTACAGAAGTCGTTATCCAAATATACACTTCGCAAATGCAATTACTGCGAGGAACACTGCGTAAAATATTCGTAACTAATTCGAAAACATCAATTCTTACGTATATGAAATTTTTTTTGGATATAGGATATAAAATGAGAAATGGATTTGAAATTTTTGAATTTATTTATATTACTTCTAATTTATTAATTATAATTAAAAGTAAAATATAAATAAAATTATTATTTTTTTTTTTCAAAGAAAATATGGTTTGTTTCTCAGCTACTAACTTATTTTTTAGAATAGAAAAATAAAATCCACAACACTATGGGATTGAAGTGTAAAACGATTAATCATCGAACTCATTCAATATTAATGCTATAACATTTTAATGTTATTTGTTACAAAAATTGTTTAGATGATTACGAGAAATCATTACCATCTTTCGACAAGATTATTTAACTTGACACAGACAGAGACATCTGTAGTGCAATTTGTTCTCTATCGATTATTGCTTAAAATAAGAATTACATTGCTTAAAATAAACAACTTCATACTGCTCTAATATTGTAGCAAAACGAAATAAAAAAATTGTTGCGCTATATGTGACGTGAGGAGAAAAAATCCAAAAATTTAGGTGTAATTCAAATTACTAGTACTAGTTAAATTACTACTACTATTACTATTATTACTACTACTATTACTATACTATTACTTAATTAAGCAATGTAATTCTTATTTTAAGCAATAATCGACAGAGAACAAATTGCACTACAGATGTCTCTCTCTGTGTCAAGTTAAATAATCTTGTCGAAAGATGGTAATGATTTCTCGTAATCATCTAAACAATTTTTGTAACAGATAACATTAAAATGTTATAGCATTAATATTGAATGAGTTCGATGATTAATCGTTTTACACTTCAATCCTATAGTGTTGTGGATTTTGTTTTTCTATTCTAAAAAAGAAGTTAGTAGCTGAGAAACAAACCATATTTTCTTTGAAAAAAAAAAATTATAATTTTATTTATATTTTTCAACAAATATTTTTCTTTTATTTATAATTAATAAATTAGAAGAATTATAAATAAAATCAATTCAATTATTTAAAGTTCAATTCTCATTTTACATCATAACTATATCCAATTTTCTTTATGTAGATATGTAAGAATTGAGATTATGAACTATAAGTAATTTTGAATTAGTTACGAATAGTTTTTGTATTTTACATTTTGTAAAAAATTGTTATGTGTAAAATACGTATTTTACATGTAAAAAACTGAGTATATTACGTAATGTAAAAAACAGGCACAACACTGGAGTTGGGAGTTTTTCAGTTGTTTCGTCATATGTAAAAATATAATTCAATCATTATTTACATCAATCAAGAATAATGATAACTTTGTGCATCTAGTAGCTTGATGAAAAATAAATGCATCCATAAAACAAACATTTACTACCTGTATACCAATTTTGTCCCGAAATGTGTGAAACGAAATGAGTGTAACCGGAATGATATAGTAGTAGCATATGTATTTGTGGTAGTTTCGTGCGTATATGATTGTTTTTCTGCATATGCAAGTCACGTGGCATTCTTTTTTTGTTTATTCATATTAACTCTTTCAGTGCAAACATGATTTCGGCTAGTGTATTGAGGAACACGATTGCGCTTTTTGGCACTCAAAGGGTTAACCATTGTAAACGCCATATTTTTGCGTTGTTTATGTATTTTCCATTTTTTATAATTTCTAAAATTTATGAAATTTAAAATAAATTTACCTATAAAATTTTATTATTAGATGTAAAATTAATTTATGATAATAGATAATATAAAATATATTGGCATGTTAAATAATGACACTCCACAGCTCGAGAGCAGGAGTGCGTTTACAAATGCTACATTGTAACAATATTGTTAACAATGACAGTTCTAATGCGTTCATAAACCACCATTGTAACAACACGCATGTGCTTTTTGTCGTTCATAAACTATGTTGTACATTGTTCTAAACGTCATTTTCAACTCTCCTCGGTATATAGATTCTAAATTCCATTTTTATGTAAACGCTGTTTGTTTTATAAGATAGAATGTTGCGGTTATACGAGTCGACAGATCGACAGATTAATCAATTGATTGATTTAATAAAAAATAAAAAATTAGAAATTAAAAATTAAGAATTTATTTTTACAAATTAAAAATTAAATAATATTAAATGCTCGTTTTATTTTTATAAATCGTTACACATTGCGTCACGTTTAGTTGCACCACTTCCTGTAGAGCTCTACCTTGTTTGTTCAGTGGAATCGTTTGTACTATGATCAGAAAGCCCTTCACTAATATATAGTTCCACATCTTGCCCAAAATCAAGGCAAATGTTATGAAGAACACAACACGCTGTTATTGTTGCGGCCGCCCTATCGGTTCTGTGCAAATCTAATTTTTTTAACCGCCTAAATCTTCCAAATAAAAGTGCAAAACTGCGCTCAATCACCTATCTGCAGGATAAATGTTTTTTATTAAAAATTAGCTGCCTCTCAGATAATCTGCCACGATCCATGTATGGAGGGATGCACCAATCCAATAATGGGTAGGCTTTATCACCCAAAATATATTCTCTATTTGGGAAAAATGTTGAAACTTCATTTTGGGCACCTTCAAATATGTGAGAGTTTTTAAAAACTCGAACATCTGGTACAGAGCTGGGCCATCCACTGAACACATCGATATATTTCATATCCGCGTCGCATATTGCCTGGAGGGTCATCGATGTGTAGCATTTACGATTAGTATACGCAAGAGAATCCGCTTTTGCTACGCTCAACGGAACGTAAGTGCTATCGACAACCCCTATCAGATTACTGAAGCCGCTCTTCAAACTAAATTTAGATTTTACGGCCGCATTGTTCATTGTTATCATCATCTGAAATTGGCGGGAATAATTTAAACCATAAACAATATTAATTTCAATTCATTCTAAACGAGTACTTACGTCCATTAATCCTTTTTCATAATTCAATAATGTTGCAAGCAATAGCAATTCTGCGCTTTCCATTTTTAAAATGTTTATAATTTTAGAATAATTTTTTTTTTTATTTGTATATGTAATGCCAATTTGACGTTTCAAACAATATATAGTTAAGATGGCCGGAAAAATTACAATGACAGTTGTAACAATATGATTACAATGTAGCATTTGTAAACGCACTCCAGACGTAATGTGCTGAGAAAAGGAAGTAAGCACCATAAAAATTAAACCGATTCGCCCGGAATGCGTTATTTTGGTACTGTTCACCATACAAATGACATAAATACGAACAAAAGAAAAATACAAATACAAGGACATAATTGTGTATTATACACTGTGTACGTATTCGATTTTTTTGCTTCACTCATTTTAAATGAGTAACACACGAGACAAAATCGATACCCTGAAATATACTAATTGGCTGATGACACACGAGCATTTTTTCTATTTTGGCAGTTTTTTTCTACCATTGTTTTGTTCTGCTCTCTCTTAAATAAAATTTTAACTAAACTGAGTCAAAAATGTCCTTAAAATATTTTTTATTTCATTTATGTTTGAGTTGTGTGGTAGAACAGAAAATTTGTTTAAGTCGCAATTAAAACTTGTATCATAGGTAAACGGGGAAAGAAACGAAGAAAAATGCGGCATTTTTTTTTACGTGTGGCATGGGCCATTGACATTTATTTAGACATGACGTTATAAACAAGGATTTATCTTGTTGCGTTTTAAATTTTTATTGTAAGATTAAGTTTCTAATGGTTTCAGGGGTTTACACAATAAAGGTCTTTTCAAATTTCCCATTGAAATGGATATCGGTCCCGACAGCGGCATCCGATAAATAGGTAGAGCAAAATATTTTCATGTCGATTTTTCACTAAAAATCTTAGTTTAGAGTTAAATAAATTAATTATAGGCAAAAAAAGCGCACTAACTATAAGTTTTGACATAGAAAATGAGCGCTCCGGATACATATATCGGGCGCTTATAAAAACACTACTTCTGTCTTCTTTTTGATACTGGAATCCGTTATATTTTATTTTGTTTTTTATCACTTTTTTGAATAAAATAAAAATTGTTTAATTTTTTGCTGCTGTTTGAGACTGTAAAAGAACTTGCTCGATATTTCATTCCCAAATGCAAATTGGCCGTTTTATATACAATTTATATAAACCTTGAAAACGATGCTGTGGAAATTTTTGTACGACAACTCTTATACGCTTTTTATACACTTCTTGCTAAGACTCCAATAAATCGACAAGGAGTCGTCGTACAGCGATTTCCACAGCATGGTTTCTAAATTTTCTATAAAGGCTGCGGACCAATAGTCGGATAAATCAATTACTATGGTAAAAATCGGATTTAGAACAGATTTTTCGACCAGTTTGCCGTAGAGTTTTTGAAAAATAAATGAATTTACCGAAAAATTTACTTGAAATATACTTTTACCCGACTATTGGCCCGCAGCCAAAAAGGCCAATTTGCATTTGGGAATGAAATATCGAGCAAGTTCGTTTATAGTCTCAAACAGCAGCATACTCAAAAAAGTTATAAAAACAAAACAAAATAAAACGGATTCCAGTATCGAAAAGATGACAAATTTTCTTTCAATTAAAAGCAAAATTATTTTTTTTTGAAACGTGTCATTTCATCAAGACACAATTGTCCAAATCTCGGTATTTTGTGGAAAAAAATTCTGTTCCGTTTTTTTTGCGCAGTGTATTTTCTTAAATAAAAATCAAACAAATGGTTAATTTTATTGAAATGTTTGCAAATTATTTGCCCTGGTACATTATCACTTTAGTAGATTCTGTGTCACTTTAGTAGATTCTGTGTCTATCTAAGTAGAGGAACTCATGATCCCGTACAACATATTTTAGCTGAGGTCGAACGTAAGCATAGTACAGGATCTTGATTTTCTCAAATCAAAAATTGTCGGTGGGTTCAATTTTCCGCCATTTTTATTAATAGTAGATTCCGCTTAATCGGGACACATCGGGACTTGTAAGCTGTATTTCATTAGGAGATAAAGTAATTCGAGGCCAGTTTTGAATTTAGCTGTGTTTGTTTATAGTATTCTCATAGCAAAAATTAATTATTCATCGTAGTCGGCCTTTTTATGAGTAGTAACTAAATTCACGTTGAATTTATGTAAATCAAAAAAAAAAAATTTTAAATTTTAATAAATCGGATTCAAGTTACAATTATTACCACCCAACTATGACGAATAATTTCTTTTTGGTACAATTAATTCATCAGCAAGAGAAGCTAAGTTCAAAACTGGCCTAGATTATTTTATTTCCCAACGAGATTCAGCTGTAGTTGTCCCGATTAAGCGGTTTGTTCCGTTTAATCGGGACACATAGTTTCTGCTTAATCGGGGCACATATGGTATAGTACAAGTTTGTCCCAATTAAGCGGAATCGACTATCAACCCATGGTTACCTCAAATTCTTCTTAGCTTAGCCGAGTTCAGTTACCCGCCCAAGGGTCGTAATTAGGTAAGCAATTCATTCTGAAAACGAAATGATCTGAAATGAAATTTTATTTATTGGACGTGTGAATTTGACTCCGCTATACTTTCCCAGTTGGTGTCGTTACTAGTACTGCTTTCGTGTACTATAAATGAGTAATAGTGGTATTCTATAGTACTTGATATCCACCGTCAAACGCAATATGCGACATTTAATGGAAGTGTAATCAATGCCGAAAATGCCAAATTTTATTCCAAATAAACTTCATTTGTTGGATGTTTTAATAAATTATTTTATTGCAAAGAAAAGTGCAGCGGAAGCTTATCATTTGCTGTTGAAAATTTATGGTGAGCATGCTCCATCGAATACAACGTGCATAGAATTGTTCCGACGATTTAAAAATGATGATTTTGGCATTGAAGATTAAGAGCTAGGAAAACCACCTAAAAAATTTGAAGATGCTGAATTGGAAACTTTATTGGCTAAAGATTCTTCTCAAATACAATCAGAATTGGCTGTCGCATTAAAATAATGTTGATCGATCAACTGTTGCAAAACGTTTACAAACAATCGGAATGGTTCAAAAAGCTAGCAACTGGATTCCAAATGAATTAAAAGAAAGAAACCTAGAACGTCGCGGAACCGTTTGTGAAATACTGTTTCAATTTAACAAAGAAAAGGTTTTTTGCATCGAATAGTTTCTGGAGATGAAAAATGGATTTATTATGGCAAAACGTGACGTGTGGTATATTATGAACAGCTAGAATCAGGTGAATAGTGATGACAACCAATACGTTTGATGCGTGCTAAAAATGAAAAACGACCAGAATATGTGAATAAACAAAACAAATTAATTTTCCAACACGATAATGGAAAGCCACATGTTGCAAGCGTTCTGAAAAATTATTTAAAAGGACATGACTGGAAAGTTCTACCCCACTCGTATTCACGAGACATAGCTCCTACAGGTTACTACTTATTTCGGTCGAAGCAATCGTCTTCTTTTAAACAGCGGTTCAGTTCTCGCGCACAGATCGAAAATTGGCTTATTAGGAATAAGGAATTCGTAAATTGCCTGAGACATGGGGGAAGAAGTAGCTGAAGCTGCAGATGTAGCATACTTTCAATAAATAATTATTTCCTTTTCTAAACTAGCAAGTTTTATTTTAATAAAAAAGTTCAGAATCATTGTGATCATCACCCAATAATTTCGACATACTTCTCTCTCTCTCTCTCTCTAGCATTTACATCCCATGAAGGGATTTTGCCGCCCGCACTATGGTCCTCCATCCTTCTCGGTCCATCGCTCTCGTCCTCCAATTTCGACATCCTAATACGAGTAGGTCTTGTTCGACGTCGTCACGCCAGCGCAGTCGGGGTCTTCCTCTACGACGTACTCCGGCTGGTTGTTGATGGAACACTTTGTAAACCATTCGTTGTTGTGGAGATCTTGCAACGTGGCCGAGCCATCTCACTCGATTAGATTTGATGAAGCCAATAATATCGCTACCTCCGAGAAGTTGCTTTATTTCGTGGTTCATGCGAATCCGATATTCATTGTTCGCAACTTTAACAGGACCAAAATTTGAACGGATGACCTTCCTTTCGAAGGTAGATAATAATAGGTCATGGTCCAGCTCTCGCTTCCGAAAGTCAGCACAGGTCTTATCAGTGCTTTATAAAGTGCGAGCTTGCACGACTGCGATAGGTGTTTAGATCGCAATAATTTTGATTGCGCGTAGAAAACTCGTTGTCCGGCAGCGATTCGGGCTTTTATTTCTGCCTGCATGTCGTTTGATGATGTTATAAGTGACCCGAGGTATTTAAAATTTTCGACGCTATCAAAATTATGGTCGCCAATTTCGAGATTTGCCATAGAGATGTTCCTGGGTGTTGTTAAAAATTTCGTTTTGGTACTGTTCACCTCCAAACCAAGTCTTCTTGCGCAGCGATTGAGCGGTAGGAAACTGTCCTTGATGTCGCTAGGTCTTCGGCCAAGAAGCACGATATCATCTGCATATCCAAGAATTTGGCCTGATTTATTGAATATACAGCGCGAAGTTTCAATGTTGCTTTTCCTCACTACGTACTCAAGCGCCAAATTGAACAGCACAGGCGCGAGTGCATCTCCCTGTCGAACACCAGATGTTATTTGAAAGGAGTCTGACACAGATCCTTCAATTACAATTCTACATGCAGATCCAGACGTTGTTAATTTACACAGAGAAACAAGTTTCTCTGGAATACCTAGGCATATGAGCACGGCCCAAAGGTTGTCGCGGTTTATACTGTCATATGCCTGCTGGAAGTCTATATATAATTGATGTATGGTTATGTTGTACTCCCAACATTTTTCCAAGATCATCCTCATGGTGAAACACTGGTCAGTGGTCGATCGGTTGGGACGAAAACCACACTGATAGTCGCCAATGATGTTTTCGGCGAAAGGGATGAGTCTGGCAAGTACAACATTAGCCAACACTTTGTAAGCAGTGTTCAATAGAGCTATGCCACGAAAGTTTTCACATTTAAGACGGTCGCCTTTTTTATGCAACGGACATATGAGTGCGGTCTTCCAATTCTCCGACAACTCTTCTTGGTCCCAAATACAAACGACGAGATCGTATAAACTTATTGCAAGAGTAGCGCCTCCGAGTTTGATTAATTCTGCTGGGATTCCATCGAGACCGGGTGCCTTGCCGTTTTTCAATCGACTAATAGCTGCGTCTACTTCCTCTGCTGTGTGATATTCGACGAAGACCTCATCACCTGGAGGAGCTATTGCTCTAATGGGGGTCACGTCGTCATTCCGGTTTATCAGACTTTGAAAGTAGGTTTGCCATACTGAGAGAACATCAGCCACGTTTGTTCTCAATTCTCCATTCCCGTCTTTTATGGCTGTACTTCTTGGGTGGAAGTCTTTAGTGAGATTCCTGGCATTAGCAAAACAGTCCCTTGAATTTCCTACTTCCGCTTGGAAGCTGATGTTTTCGATTCGACATACTTCGATCTATGAAAAATAAGGGGATGCTAAGACTGTTAAACGAAGTCAATTAGGTAATGGGAACTTTCTATTGGTGATGAACTTCAATAATTCAGTACTATTAATTTTGCTGTTGTTCATTCATAATCTACATTTATGTATATACATAAGTATTTTACGAAGAGTTATTTTGATTTATTTAACATTCTAATAAAGTTAAATTAACTTCGACATTTATTGAAAACAGAAAAGAAACGTTTAAACCAACTATTTAACATTATTGCTAAGTGTATTCGTTAAATAAGAATTGAACAGTGTTTACAGTGGCGTGCACCTCTTTAGGGTTAATAAAGGTTTTAATAGAAATTATTGTAAATACATATTATGTATATCGTAAGTTGTACTACCTGGCACTAAATTCTTATTTACACGTATGAGCAGCTACTTTTATTTTTATTAGAAAAGGTGTTATTTTAAGTCTTAAAAACTTTTTTTGTTGCTTTAATAGTTAATGCTATGCTTTTTGATCAATAAATAAATAAATAAAATATACATGGATATTAAAAGTTTTCAAAGTAGGGATATGTACTTTGATATACAAAGCTACAACAGGAACACAAAATAAAAGTAAAAGTTGGAAAATCGAAAGGAGATATTTTTTAGTTTTTGTTGCTGGTAATAGTTGTTAACTAAAATGTTCAAAAACGAAATAAATTTATAGAAGAGCTTTCTTTAGTTGTTTAATGGGTTTTATTATTAAAAATTAACTAACCAAGTATTCATACAAGCATATCAAATTTATTTATTATTATCGTGAAGGGTATTAGAAAATGTACGTACAAAGTTAAATATTTTACGAATTATGTAAAAGTAAGAGTAAATTAGCGACTTTAACATCAAAGACGGCAACATGTTCTTCTTTGATTCTTATTGCTAGGAAATTTAAAATTGATTTATATAAGTTTTTCTAATATATTAATAACTAAACAATTATAATTGATTTTATGTGGATGTTTTGTGCTCCTGATTCTGAACATTCCGACGGAGTGGACTCAATTGATTCAAATTGTGCGGTAACGAGCAGGATAAATTATAAATGAATCATTTTATGTGTCACTATCTTAACCCTTAAATCTTGTCTGGATGAAGATCCATTACACCAATCAACTATTTCGAAGGCGGTATTACGTTATCCATAACAAGCACAATGCCATTGACTTTTAAATTATTTGTTTTGGTGTTCCAGTTATATTAATTCTGAAATGACAGAAAGTATTTCGTTTGTCAACATCGCTAAAAGTGTTTGGCTCATTTGTTGTAGATGTTGCCATCGAGATAGAGTATTTGGTTTTAAATGTGTTAAACTCCACTCCTGGTATTCCTGTTAATGAATGACAGGTGTGAATTGATCTTGGTCAATGTTCGATTGGCAAAGCAGCCTTGGGTTCATCATTCAGTCAATTTGAACTGTTAGTGTAAGGAACCATTCAAAGGCATCTCGTAACATCATTTTGAAATCATACTTCATTACTTTGTCGAGAGTTTCCCAAATTTCACCAAGATGCGGGGAAGCTGGTGGGTTAAAATACCATTTCATACCTCTTTCATAATTCAGGCAAATTCGTTCATGTCTCTCGTTACTAAAACGAAGTTCAAAAACCATGATCTTTTAAAAAGCTTCCGATAGTAACGTTATATTTGTAGAAAACCTTTACCTTAACACAGTCTTATTCTCTGATACTAACGATAAGGGCTATAATTATTATTTCTTTATTACTTTTAATTTACTTGACTTCAAGAGTTGGGAATTACTTGATGTCAATTTTTTTTAAAGAAAATACAATCTGTGCTTGCAAAAAACCAAAAATGTAACTATGTTAGCCGTGAAGCCTATCTTATGTTCTCTAAATTGTAATAGAATACTGAACAATAAACTTATTAAGAGGGAATCATTCAAAGTCATCCTATTTGTTATCACTACTGAATCGTCAAACAGGAGGTACATCTTCGTAGCTGTACATGCTTGCTGATATACCGCATGGTGTGGTAGCTAAGAGCCTGGCAGTGTGGGAAAATTTGGAACATGTTTCGAAATTAGATTTCTAGGATATTGATTTCTTAGATTTTATTTTTCAGAATTCGAAATTTCAATATTTGACGAGTAAACCAAATAAAGATTATGTTTGAATTACTCTTGAAATATTACAAATGCGAACGTTTGTTTGGATATTTGTTACCCCTTCAAAACTACAAAACTGATTGAGCTGATACTTTGCATAGATGTAATTCTAGATCAGCAGGTCTAATCTGGCTTTCTTATAGGAAAAACGAATTAGGGAAAATATTCCCGATTTAGTTTTGTTTTTGGAAAAATTAACACCAACTTTTTACCATAGAAAAAAAAAATTTTGTGACCAAAAAACTAAGAAAATATTTTTCCTAATTCCTTTTATGTTTAGTAAAACAGTTAGGGCACTAGTTTTGGGTTCATGTTACACGCTGCGTTAAACACTATGTTATGTGAAATGTTGCGTTAAATTGTTGCGTTGATTACGTGACATTTTAACGTAAAATATTATACAGAAAACCTCGATTTAACAGAATAATTGGGAACTCCGTTAAATCCTATTGTCCGTTAATTCCGAAATTTTTTAAATTTCATCTATTCGATTGAATTTAATCTGGGATGGAACTCAGGCATTGATTAGCCGATTATGTTGGGATTGGATAAGTTGGATGGAAATGGGATTCTTTAATGGTTTTTGAAAGAAGTTCCTGAATATGGCCACCTGGGACGGAACTCGATCAATTCTTAATCGATTATGATGGGATTGGATATGCTGGATGGAAGTGGGATTCTTAAATGATTTTAATGGATTATAATGGAATTGGGTACGTTGGATGGAAGTGGGATTCTTAAATGGTTTTTGGAAGAAGTTCCTGAATATGGCCACCTGGGACGGAACTTGATCAATTCTTAACCGATTATGATGGAATTTGGTACGTTGGATGCAAGTAGTATTCTTAAACGATTTTAGGATGAAGTTCTGGAATATGGCCACCTGGGACGGAACTCAATCAATTCTTAGCCGATTATGATGGGATTAGGTATGTTGGATGGAAATGAGATTCTTACATGATTTTTGGATGAATTTCAGGAATATGGCCAAGCTGGGATGGAGCTCAATCAATTCCTAACCGTATATCATAGAGCTGGGTATGCTGGATGGAAATGGGATTCTTAAATGATTTTTGGAAGAAGTTGTGGAATATGGCCACCTGGGACGGAACTCGATCAATTCTAAACCTTTTATGATGGGATTGGGTTTGCTGGACGGAAACGGGCTTCTTTAATGGTTTTAGGAAGGAATTCTGGAAACCTGGGACGGAACTCGATAAATTCTTAACCGATTATGATATGATTGAATATCCAACAAATGGGATTCTGAAATGATTTTTGGAAGAAGTTTTGGAATTCGGTTACCTGATTGGGTATGCTGAACTGAAATGGGATTCTTAAATGATTTTTGGAAAAACATCTGGAATATGGCCATCTGGGGCGGAACTCGATCAATTCTTAACCAATTATGATGGGATTTGGTATGTTGAATGGAAATAGGATTCCTACAAAAATCCCTTCTGAGAAAGGTCTTATATTTTACCAAACATTTGCGGTTCAGGTGTAGCTTGAACACCGGTTTTTTCTATAGAAAAGCCAGAAACGACCTACGGCAGGTATATTGGCATTCCAACGATCTTTTGTTGGACGTGCTAATATAAGATGTTTTCGAGAAATATGCGTTTGATTACGATGACGCTTTCGATTAAGTTACCCATATGCTTATACAAATTATGCGGGCCCTTACATGGAAGTATAGGAATCGGCAGGAAGGTGTTGTTCTGAGGACAAAGTAGCAATTATTTCGTTAGATGAGTCTCTTGTTCAACTTTTCGCTTATGCGACACGAACGAACCGTGGAATCAGAAAGTACAAATACATGTTTCCACATGACGTCTTTCGGGGGCGGGTTTTCCTCGATTTTAACTGTTCAAGCAGAGACAACCCTAAAAAGATATTTTATCCTGTGCTAGCGAAAAAATTTAAACTGCATGTTCATTTTCTGTCAACAGTCGAACACGAATACTAAGTTTTACGAAAAATCGCAGATACAACGATGTCATTGGAATAATCAGAAATAAGTTTTGTTTTACTTTTTTAGTTCAAATGAAACATCTCCTTTGATTTTCTGTGGTTCAAGTTTGCAGCAAAATTAGCTCTTCGTTTCCCGCGGCCAATATGCAACCACAATTTTTGCAAATGTATTACATGAGAGATGATGAAGTCGAAGTCAGTATGCGTTCAGAATACGTACAAGCTGTAGAAAGAGATACCGCGCAAAAAATAAAGCGATATCTGTACGATAAAATCATTTAGGCACTGAAAAAAAACTACACTTATACAATAAAAAAAAAAATTGTTACAATAAATTTTGTTATTAATATGGTTCCTGTGAACGTGTTTATTAATATTATTAAAGCAAATTTTCAACTTTTGATTGCCTTTATTAATTTATAAATTGTTAATTCCCTTAACGTACGTTTTTATTAAAGTAGAAAAAATTAAATAATGAAACAATCAATAATTGTAATAAAACATTTAATTATATTCATGTGTTAATTTAACGAATTTGCAAAAGAAATTAATTAATGCTGTACATTGATTCAATCTATTTTAGTTAAATTAATGTATACTATTTATTAATTTCATAACTTTTCTAAACATAATTTATAAATTTTTACATTGATAAAATTATTTTTTTCCTGAATCATTAAAAAGATTAATCGTAACAATGTAAGAATTTATAGAAATTTTATTAAAAAACAATGAAATTTATTAATACTATGTATTGATTGAAGCATTTTAATTATACTAATGTAAAGTATTTATTAAATTAATATATATTTTGTGTTAGTTTTTGTAAATTTATTTATTGAAATAATGTTTATTTTTGTTTAATTATTAAACAACTTAATTCTAACAACGTTCAATTTATCAAAATTTGATTAGAAAAGTAACGAAATTAATAAATTTTATACATTGATTTATGTTGGCTTTAATTAAATTAATGTTCAGTTTTTATTATTTATTATATATATATATATATATATATATATATATATATATATATATATATATATATATATATATATATATATATATATATATATATACAATTATGCAGATTTTAGAGGACGGTTAGGAGGAGGGTTAAGTAAAAAATTGTTTTCAAATTTATTCTGAATAGTTCTTTATTTACAACATAATTAATTTTTAATACATATTCAATTTTTTATATCCATATTTCTTTCTAGTAGACTAGCAGGACCAAAATTGCAAAATCGCCTAATTTTAATTTTACTTAAAAATTTATATTTGGTAGTGCAAACTACCATGACCATAATCAGATAATGAAAAGTTTTCTAAAAATTTGTCATTGATATGGTAGCTTACACTACTGTAATAATAAAAAAAATAATTAGCTAATGAGTTCATTTTTAAATTTGTAAATTATAATTGAATTAAATATCAAAAAAAAATTGCACGTAAATAAAAACATAAAAAGATACGTAGAAAATTAAGTTTAATCTCTTCCCTTTATTCTAATGTTGTTGGTTGCAAAAACTTGAAAGCAGCCATTTCGGACCAGTAAAATTAGGAGTGGTTTCATTCTTCGGTCGGTTTTTGCTACTTCTTTCCTCAAGGCAGCTTAAGTTCTTCTGCAAAATATAATGAGATTTTAAGTTTAAAATTATATTTATACGCTGTAAGATAATTGAATACTAACTTATAAAATCATCCTATAGGCATTCTAATTCCTTTGTCAAAAGCAAAGCTTTAAAACATTGTTATTAGAATTTGAAGTAGCCTGATCAGCATCTTTATTTGGAACCTCTACCAAAAGTTGGAAGGCTTCAAGATCCGTGCCGAAGTAGCATATAAATCGCGTGTGCCTCTTTCCTTTCCCTGTTCACCAAATTTACCTAAATATTGAGACGCTTGATCCATAGTGTGCTTGAGATCTACACTAATTTGTTGACGTTTCATAAAAATAAAAAAAATTCAAAATTAGCAATTAGGCACCAATAAGGCAATACATCTAAATTTAAAATAATATACAATATTAAAAGTAACGACAGATATTGTTTTAGGTGTGTACTCATCCCCCGATTTACACGATACTTTTTTACACGATTTTGCTTTACCACGGTTTGAAAAAACAAAAAATAATAATTATATTTTTAAGTTTTTATTTGTTATTTCTAATGTTTTATATAAATTTTATCTTAAAATAAATGAATTATTAAATTTGAATTTTTGACTTATAGATAGAGAATTTGTAAGATTCACAATCTGTTTGGAACGGATGAGATTATTGGTTTGAAAAAATCAGGTCGTGACGACTGACGTGGTATTATTTACATTAGAATATTGTCTAAATATATAGAACAATACCATGTAGTTGTATTACTAGCGAATTACTGCTTAGTTGACGAAACTCGATTCTTTCAAATTTTTCGCTATAATCCGTTCTCACAACTAACTTTTCGTGTTTGCGAATTTTTAGATTTTACTTTGTATTTTTATTGTAATGATTTTATTGTGATTGTTTCGTACATTGATCTATTTTCAGTACTCTCGAATTAAATCCACAATCGTAGAAAATTCTTCCATTTAGCGACAATCTGCGTGACAACGACTATAATAATCGACACTTACTTATACACAATCAACTTCCCAACCACCTCATACTTACGCCATTAAAGCTAAATCGCGGATAAATTTGAATTTTTGGCTGATTCTTACAAATTTTTTATCTATTAGTCAAAAATTCAAATTTAGCACTAATGGAAAGATAAAGTATGAGGTGGTTGGGAATTTGATTGTGTATAAGTAAGTGTCGATTATTATAGTCGTTGTCACGCAGATTGACGCTAAATGGAAGAATTTCCTACGAATGTGTATTTTATTCGAGAGTACTTAAAATAGACCAATGTACAGAACAATCACAATAAAACAACAAAGTAAATTATTAAAACCCAAACGATAATTTAAGAATATTATTGTATTTTTTCGATTTAAACGGTTTTTCATACAAAAATCGCATTTTCGATTTTCGGATTTACACGGTTTTCTGCGGAACCAATCTACCGTGTAAATCGGGGGATGGCTGTACGTTTATACATAGATATGTTAATATACTTATATTTTACACTAAATCACCAGCACAATTTTTTTTTACACTTATTTCATTCATCACCTTAAATAAGGATTTTATAGAAATTTTTTCAATATTTTACCTTTCGATAATATAACTCACTTTCTGTTCACAAATCCGCCTTGTGATGCAATAATCTCTCCAAAATTATACACAACAAAAACTCGATATTAAAAGAAATAGCAGCACTATGTAATTTTTGCTTAAATTTTCTAATAATTGTTCACTTTTAGATACATTTTATCACTGTTTTAACCTTTTAATACACCACAAAAAACACAAAAATTGTAGGTCATCTGTTCACCACGGCAATATTTAAACAACTAATCTCTGAAAGTTACTGTACGCCGTGATTCTCGGATTGTGTATAAATACGTTTATTAGATTAATGAATTTATTTACTGAACACATGAACGTGATTATTACTTGATGTACACTTTCAACCATTCGGACAATTTATATACGAAATATCAATTAATAGATTTATAATAATAAAGAATTGGTTTATAAAATAATGTATATCGTACTAATAAGTTCATAAATATATTTATTGAGATGTTAACTACTTTATTAAAACTATACATAATATAGAGATATATTCTCTCTAGGTGAGTAACAATCTCCCATTAAATAAATTTATGACCTTATTTTACGATATTAATAAACCAATTCATAATTTTTAAAATTTCATTAATTGATATTTTGAATCTGTTTTCTGCGTCGTTGAACGTTCAATTAATTAATATTTTCAATTTTACTGTTGAATCCAATACACAATTCTGGGATCATGGGCTTCGATAATTTTCAGAGAATTAAAAAAAATGGGCAAGATACGAAAAATGCCATCGCTAAGATCTGTAATAATCCGTTAGAGTGATCGGATCGTAAACATGCAATAGAAGTCCCAAGACGTTAATTTTTATTGTGATTGCTTTTAGGAATTCACTATAATATGAAGATAGCGAAGAATGCGTTAAAATAAATTCATTTTTCAAGTCTTCTTTGTTTTTTAATTGTCAATTTGCCAAGTTTCCGAGTTTATTAAAATGGGCACTTTCACGGCGACGGCACCCAACAGTTGGGAACGTGTTGAGTAAAATCAACAGACAACATAATGAAAATATTTAGAACTATAAAATTTTCAAATCAAATTGGCGATGGTTTTACTAATCATGATGTGAATCATGGGGACCTGTAAGCGCTCAATGTTTATGTCTGAGAAATATTATTTTTAGCAACTTGTGGTACACAAAATATTAATTAGGCTGTGGGCCAATAGTTGGGTAAAAGTAACTTTTAAGTAAATTTTTCGGTAAATTCATCTATTTGTCAAAAACTCTATGGCAAACTGATCGAAAAATCTGTTCTAAATCCGATTTTTACCATAATAAACGATTTACCCGACTATTGGCCCGCTGCCTTCAGCATGCAAATATTCCAAACATAATGTATCTTGGAAATTTTACCACTTACTAACAAAAGACGGCTACTTCAATCAATATCTAAGACAAATATTATAGAGTATTATATAAGTATGTCCTGCACCTCGATTCTGGTTATTCCTATAGGAAAAGGAATTAGGAAAAATATTTTCATAGTATTTTTGTCAAAAATACCATTTTCTAGCCTATTGAGAAATCATGTTTGATCTAAAATTTTATAATTTAGGAATTATTTTTTCCGTATCGAAATTGTATAGGAAAAATATTTCCAATTTAATTTTGTTTTTGAAAAAATTTACACTAATTCTGTACCATAGTAAGCCAGAAAAATAATTTTTGTGACCAAAATACTATGAAAATATTTTTCCTAATTCCTTTTCCTATAGGAATAACCAGAATCGAGCTGCTGGAGTAAAGAAAAATCATTGTTCTTCTTTAATGTTTGGTATTATACAAGTATACTAAAGATTTTAGACCTTCAGGTTTGGCTCCTTAGGCATTTAACATTAATAAGAAAAGTGTAATGGTAATGATAATGTAATATTATGCGAAAGTAATAAGCTTGTAATAAGCATGCGAAGGTAATATTATGAATTATCTTAGACCAGATGTAGCGAATGATCGGCGAATTTTTGTGTTGTGTAAAGTTTGGCCGATTGCAAGGTTTCACATAATGAAACTAACTTTCACATAACTAAGTTAATCTTTGTTATGAAATTTTCATTTCGTACTATCGTGTTGATACGAATATTTTAAAAATGTTCCGTTAGTTTATTCGTTTTTTGTTGGCCCAAACAAGATTTGGTGTTTTGTGTTAAGCTGGAGTTTCAGGCACCGAAAAATTCACTCATCCATCCTTTAAAAATTTGTCCAATGGTTTTTTTACAATGTGTGCAATATTTTTGAGTGTAATTATTTCGGGGTGGTCTGTATAGTGTGAAATTATGTGTTTGGGATTACAGGTATGTAAGTTGCCTATTGTTGCCATTGCTGTGTGTTTCTTAGTTGTTGTTGGAAAGGGTTAGACTGGATATGTGACACATTTGTTAAAATTTATTATTGTAACGAACCCATTCATTGCGTGCACAAAATTTTTTAAATGGTTTTCGAACATCACAGTTTAATAACTATTCAATAAAATACGTCATAATAGTTATAAATAAATTAATTACTTGAAGAAACGAAATTACAAAATTTTACATTAACGTATGAAGAATTCATAAATTTTAATAAAAAAAAGTTAATCTATTTTTTTGAATATTTTACTTTTAATAAAATAGTTGATAGATTTATAAAAAAGTTAATAAATTGATAAAAAACTTTTTTAAATTTTATCAACAAACGGGAAAACTACTGAATCTATTTTAACAAACAGCCATTTATAACATTAATAAACACATTGTAAAATGATAAACAGCATTTTCTACTATTTCTTTGTGATAAAGAATTAATTCATGTATTTTATGAATTATTCTAGTAAAATATTTAATAAACGGTGTACATTAAAATATTTTTTTCAGTGGGTGCATGGATTTACATATGTCGGCTCGGAATAAAATGCACCAAACGAAAGCTACAAGCCCACGGTCCCATGTGAGTAACATTAAAGACGCTTTAACGCCCCAATCACTAAAGAAATTTTGATTTATAACTTCTTCCCACTCTGGCTTCTTCATCAGTTGCGCTTTTTTACCACTTACAAGACGCGGTGAAACATGATGCGGATGTAAGTCCAAATAACTTAGAATATATTGTGATCCGAGTACGAGCCAGGCACGCTGGGCTGAAACTACCCAAAGCTAGAGTTTTTCCAACTTCAAAAGTTGGTAGCTCTCTTTATAAAAGATAAAATATTCAGTGATACGCGATTCTTTATGTGCTCGATCAAATAGGAAGGCAAGTGCACCAATCAGTACCCAAGGGCACTTTTAAATATAAAAGTTACTCAAAACAACGAGATTGGGTATTCTCTTTATTGGCTTAGAGTACCAGTGACACCTTTCTGCCTTTCCCTTGGAAATAGAAAAAATATTTTCATAGCATGGAATAAGTTTGGTGTACATATTTTTGAAACAAAGTAGATTGGGAAACTTTTGATCTAGAAAACTTTTATGACGAACATTATTTCCCGATTGATCTTTGTTTGGAAAATAATTACATCAAAATTATTCTATCAGAAGGGTAGCAAGTTACAATTTAGACAAAAACGCCATGAAAATATTTTCCCCGTTTTTTCATCGTGTTATTCCCAGGAATGGCCAGAATTGTGCCACAGGAGATGGAGGCCGTGTAACAACCATTTGAATACAATGCCGCATTGGGAGCGGGAAGTTGGTGATAATGAGGAAGACACACGAAAAAATAGCAATAAAATAACCAAAGTTAGAGTTCTGTTAGAGTTCTGGCAAAAATTGAATGACAACCTAAATTCACTTGGGCCACCAGTAAAAGACATGGCGGAATGGAAGAAGGTTTATTGTGTTATAGGAAGTTGAATGAACGAATAAAATAAAAATTGTATTTGCAATTTTTTGTAATTGTAGGTTAGGAGCGACTTAAAATTCGCCTTAAAAAAATTGTCTGACAATAAACGTAAACTTTAACGCACTAGGGACGGTGTGAATACACAACTGGTATTCACAGAACTCTACGAGGAGTGAGGTAATACAGCAGTATCTCTACGGGATGCTGTAGATGGGATAAATGCCAATAAGTTTGGAGTCCCCGAAACCGGGCAAACATTGACATCGCCAATATTAGTGTGGACACAGAAAATTTACCTATGTATGGTGAGATACATCGACAATGGTTGAAAATGAGTTGGAACTATTAAGAAACAAATATTGCGAAATTGAGTAAAAATCAAAATAAAGAATGGGACGATTTTAATTCAAATAAAAAAAATATATATAGAGCAATTGAAAAATTGGGCGATAGGCAAAAAGAAGCCAATCAAATATTTAAAGCCCAATTACAAGAAGAATGGAGCAGTTGGCTCTGGGCAAAAATAAAACCACGGAAAGAATTCTCAAAAAAAAATTCTTGTGATAATTGAAGAAGGCTGATAAGTTAAATAGTTTTAAATTTTGTTTTAAATAAAGAAATCATTGCCATTGAAAGATCAAAGTTGTTTTATTTCGAATTCAAAAATTTGTTTATGGAAATCGTTCGCCCCTGACAAACACTGTTCATCTTGTTGAAAATATCTTATATTGCCAAAACTGTTATGCTGCTCAACTGCTTGCAGCATTGGGATATCATTACAATAGGCAACTTTAAAATGCAACCGGATATTATGACGAGCAGTTGCGAGGTTTAATTTTTTTTTGATTTTTCAGGCGTATTAAGAAGATGCCTGGGTACTCCAGAAGACAACAACACCAATGTATCCACACACCTAGTTTACGTTGTTGATTTTCCGGGCTGGTCATTCCCAGATTTCTGTATGGCATAATAAGCTATGGCAGTAACAGATATCCACCGTCAGGTAAAAAAATTAAGGTTTAGTATAAAAATTAAATTTGTAAGTGACATCCTTGCCGAGTACACGGTGGTTCTGCACTTAAGTGCAGAAATTTTTAAAATATTGTGCGAAATCACTGTTTCCCCAAATGAAAAAAACATGGCTGGCCCCCGGATACGTAGCATCCACGTACCGAATCCATAGTTTATGGTCGCATATATTAATAATAAATACATTTTTAAAATTTAAAATGTTGCAATTAACAATTAACTCACTACCATGACATTTATTTTAGACTATATAATCCCTTTCGGTCGTAATATAAATGAGGAATATCAAATGGCTTAGCAATTTTTATGTCCGCAGTTTTTATCTACGCACTATACCAGAAATTTTATTTTTTGAATAAAAATATAATCAATCCTCATTTTTTTCAGCCTCACACAGTTGTAAAGATAAAGATATCCATTTTGAATACTAAATACTTTCCAAAATACGTAAGACCTCGGTTAGCATGACTGATACCGTTGGCTGAGCCATTCAAAACAATAGCTGTGTTTCTTGATGCTTGATCTGATCCGGTTCAGTTCATGTTTCTTGAAACAACACAAAGGCGCTTACTAGATTTCAAATCAAAATTTGTGATCTAAAACATATTTTTGAACCGGTTTTTCATATAAAATTTGAGCTGATCCGGTCAATGGGTGTCATGAAACACGGCAGATGCTGGCCAACATTAGCTTGGTAGCCTCTTTCAACCAAAAACTGAAGAGTAGCCGCCAAATTAAATATCGGGTTTAATGACGATAATTTTAATGTTAGATAACTAAGCATAAGTGTGTTGGTGCCGAAACAAAAAAAAAAACAAAAAATCAAATTTGCATTGCATTGTTAATGTAACCAACACAATCTCTGGCAGTTTTTTTTACATATAGATATTTTTCACTGAGGGTTTGAGGATTTGGGCAGGATTTTTACTTAAACACATTTAAAAACAAAATAAAAATAGTTCGATTGTAGGGGTGCTATTTAAGCTGCGATTTTTTGAAAATGCTGCTCTAGACCGCGATAAATTATATTTTAATTTATTTGTATTCACTGTATCGAATTTTAAATAACTTATATTAAGTCCTCATGCATTATATTGTTGATTAAAGTTTATATTTGCTTGTTCTCAACAACTCTGATCTACTCTTGATATTATCTAGAGTATAACAGAGTTCATCAAACAACTTAATAATTCCTGAACTGACGAAACAGGGAAATTTTTTTAGTACACAATTTTTCTAACTTCAATTTAGAGACAGAACTGTCATTTAATTTTCATATTTTTTGTTGTATTTGCGAATATGCCGGGTCGGATAAAATATAAATAAAAAATGGACCATAATGTAAGTACAGTACATATTTTGCTTTATATACGTATTCAAAACATGTTAATGCATAAATTGGAACATTTATTTACATTATAGCTGCAATAACTCTGACTAATTCAATATGGATGGTAAAAACAAGGCTTTGCTTTCATATTCAGATTGGAAGGTTAAAAATTTACCCGATTGAAAAAATTAATACGGCATGTTTGATGCTTTCGTGAAAATTTATCGAATTGAAGATATGTATGTCTGGTTTACAACGTGATTTCATTCCTGAAATGTTTCTCATGAGGCACTTCAATTTAAACCCTACGAAAAACTGAAAAACCAATTTTACTGTACATCTACTAAAATTGGCGGTACATCATCAATTATTGTGTTCAGAACAACACTTATGTAATTAACCTGAAAATTTTAATAATAAAACAATACTGTTGATTAATGGAAATTTTCGACTTTTTATTATAAATTTAATTTTTATAATTTCGGATTATTCTGGATTCTATGGAAAGAAAAAATGTTTGCGTTCCACAAATTGTTTAGTAGTATTTCCAATTTGTGCTTTACCTTTATGTTGTCTTTCTACAGTACCAGTGAGAGCTTCCGAACGAACCGAGAGGGAATCAATTTTTACAATTAGCTGTTGATACGGTGACAAAAATCGCGTTCCCATTACAACTTGTCCCAATTTCGAGTCAATTTTAGCATTGAGTCGAGCATTACAAATTAAATTCTTAATCCAGCTTTCTCCGATTTTATGTTTAATTTATCGATTAACATACTTATGGTAAAGCATTGGTGGATTCACGGTTTCACAATTTTCGTGTGTAATTTTATTTTGTCATATATCTAAAAAATGTAATTCAATGCATAATTTGGCAGAAAAATTAAATGCCGATCCAGAATTGGCAAGTTTTGCACGTGTTATGAATGTCATACGCGGTAGTTCCATCTCTTGTGGCTCACCCATATCAGCTTGATTATGAAAATCATCACCCTTAAATCCATTATTTACTGCTGTCATCGAAATTTATGTTACTATCATCTACGGTTGATTGAGGCATTCTGAAATTAAAAAGATCGTTATAGAGCGATCCCTTACTTAGATGTTTCCCCGCCACATACGTACTTATTCATGTCGCACGGCTTATTACTAATATTGTATTTCCTAAATATTGTCCGAATTTTAACGGGACCGCCCAGCCGTTTGTATTTCATATAAAATTTCTCATTTCCAATGGGTGCACCCCCATTGAGTATAAATTCATTTGGTGTATTATCCCAGTACGGATTTTAGCGCTCGCTCTTGCGAGCAAGCTTATACAAAGACTTAGGCCGTCTGTCTGTTGGCACTATCACAGCAAAAACTATACACACCAGAGAGCTCAAAATTTATACACAGATAGATACTACTCTAAAAAGGTCACATTTAAAATTTGGGAACTCTAGGTCAAGTCTTTTTTGAGATATTCAACTTTTTCTAAAAATATAGGTCACACAGACGCGGCTGTCTACTTTTTTTTTAAACTTTCAATTATTATTCTAGGCATACTTTTATCTATAATAAAACGAGTGTTATTGCAAAACTAGTTTCTGTAATTTTTTTTTTTGATTTGCTTAAGATTAAGAGATTCTATTCATTTTTTGTCTATTGGGCTAATTTGTTGTATTAGCACCTTAGTTGTTTCAGAGGTTTTACACCTCTGTCCGTCCGTCTGTTGCATTTTTCCTATGTTATCGAGCGCTTGTCGGAAAAATTAAAAAAAAAAAATACGATAAGAAATACGACTTACGATTACGAAATTACATACTCTTACGATTAAAAACACTGTCAACAACTTGTACATGTTGCTTTATGACGAGTGACGAATCTCTAGGAGCTGTTCATCACGTCGGCTATCAATGATCATGCCTTCTACTAAACGGGGTTATATAGACGTCTCGTTTTTAATACTAAACTGCCAGTATCGCAGGTCACAGTCACGCAGGGATGCTCAATTCATTTACTTTCCGGGGCCTAGTTGAGCAATGACGAGCTTGTTAATATTCCTACGTTTGAATGCTGCAACTTTCACTTGTCATAGGTCGGCCTTACTTTTTCAGAACCAATATTGACATAACAGATGTACTGGCGAATGAAACTATGGGCTGTCTGAGGTATATCGAATGCAGCAATCGAATGCAGCAATTCTGATCGTGATAACGAGAACGATGAAAACGTCAACAGTAAAAAAATTTAAGCGACTCTGGATGGATTTCGGTATAAATTCACAAGTTGGCTAGAAGGTCAGACTGGATGGGCGCAGAAAACGAATATCGACCGATGTTTGGTGCCCAATTTTAAAACGATCAACTGTTAATCGAAACACAATTGGATAATTATTGTTTAGCGTAATCATTTTTCAGTCGTACCTGCATGTGCCACCACAACTCATGCATCACAGGGTGGTACCTATAACGAGATAGTCAGTATATACTCTTACGATAAAAGTTACAGTCAACAACTTGTGCATATTGCTTTATCACGAGTAATGAGTCTCGAAGGACTGTTCATCACGTCGTATATCGATGATCATGTCTTCTACCATGGATGTAAAAAATGGGACCTCAATGAGTCTTCTTCAAAATGAGCTATCGCGCCTCACTACAAATCCGCTAAGTATAGCTCAAGTTGTAATGGCGGATTTTGTACGAGATAATAATGACGTCTGGTTTTTAACATTGAACTGCCAGAGTCGTAGGTTTTACACCTCTGTCCGTCCGTCTGTTGCATTTTTCCTATGTTATCGAGCGCTTGTCGGACAATTTCAATTGTCCGCTTCTACTAATTCATAATCAAATAAAATTTTATATCGACAAAGGATTTTATATCGGCAAATACGGGATCCAAGAAAGTATCTAGTTTACCATTTATCGTTGCTTTACATTTTCACATCTCTCTCTCTCTCTGGCACTATATCCCATTAAAGTATTTCGCCGCCTCAAATGAGGTTTCATAATTATATTTACATTTTGGCTGGAAACTTTCGGCTAACTTTAAGAGTATAAATTTTGTACTATTATAAGTTTTTTGTTTTTTTATTTATTTAAATAGGACGATCGCGGTGCTTCAAAACACGTCTATGACATAGTGACAGGTGATGAATCGTGGATTTACGTGCATGAGCCCGACAGTAAACAGCAGTCGAGTGTATGGGTGTTTCAAGATGAGCCGAATCCAACAAAAGATGTTCGCGCACGAAACACTTGCAAGCAAATGATCGCCTGTTTTTTCGGAAAAAATGGACATGTCGCAACCGTACCACTAGAACAACGCAGAACAGTCAATTCTGAGTGGTACACAACCATTTGTTTGCCAGTTGTCTTCCAAGAAATCAGGAAAACCAACTGCCGAAGACGGATCACTCTTCATCAGGACAATGCGAGCTCTCACACATCGGCTCAAACAAATGCATTTTTGAGCACTCAAAACATCGATTTGATGAGTCATCCGCCGTATAGTCTTCCCGCCGTACTTGTCACCAAATGACTTCTTTTTATTCCCGTACGTAAAAAACAAACTGAGAGGTCAACGTTTTTCGACAGCTGAAGAAGCGGTTGCTGCATTCAGAATGCATGTTTTGGAGATACCTCAACCAGAGTGGAAAAAGTGCTTCGTCAATTGATTCAAACGCATGCAAAAGTGTATAGATCTTCATGGGGAATATTTTGAAAAACAATAAAGCGATTTTCGATGATTAATATTTGTTTTTGTTCTCTAATCCCAAAATATAAAAGGCAGCCCTCGTACGACGAGTAATAAATCTAGTACGTCATTAACAAATAATTAATATTTTAGGTAGATTCTGCTCAATTGATTAGTTTATGCAGTGCGGTACTAAACCGGACATTTCATAATATTCTTATAATTTTGTTTTGACGAAAAACTCCAGTCTTTGGTTTTACAGATGCTACTCTAACCAGTCCGTCTTATTCAGGAAACAATTGTTTAACGCAGCCATGTATCTGTTATCACGATATCATTAATTTCCGCATTTGGTTTGGAATGTGTTCCCCAATTTATTATTTTATTTAAAATATTATTTTATTTAAAATACGTACAAAAGTGTAATTTTTATAAAAATTTTGATATTAGGATTGTATCTTAACAGTTTTTCGACAGTAATTTTTCCGGGAAAAGTTTGTAATTTTTTCAGAAAAATTTTGAAATTTTTTCAATTTTTTTGTTACTTACTTTAACACTTGCAGAACTGTATAAATTGTGGAAAAGCGGGGGTTTGGGGGCCCCCATCCTTAAGGTGTACAACGAATTAAAATTTCATTAAAAAAATATTTATTTTTACGAAAGTTGATTTTTTTAACATTTGTGGCACTATCAGAAGAAGCGATAAGAGCGATAGAAACTCATTGATCTGGGTCTGCAAGGTTGACGAAGAAATTATATAAAAATAAAAAAAAATATTTAAAAAATAAAAAAAGTGAAAATTTTTCCGGAAAATCAAAAAATTTGCTGGAAAAATTTAACTTCTCCCTCCTAAAAACTGATAGTTAAAATTCCTGCATTTAAAAATTGCCAAAATTTATACTCCTTACTTGATTTTCTCGATGTATACGTAAAGTAAAATTACGCCCTATCGATGATGATAGTCTTTATAATTAACTACGCCAGTTTAAAACGAGTTTTGAATGCTTTCACTTAAAGGGTGCTGGGACATTTACCGAAGACCCTGACAGCAGCATTTGCCTGTATATGATGCTGTATAAGATAGCGGAATTTAGACAGCGGAAAATAAGAGATTGCGCTACTCGCCGCAAGTGGCAGTACTATCACTAAAGAGAAATAATATTGTTATATAATTACCAGCGGAAATTTTTCATCATTATGTACCACTTTTTTCACTAATTAAAATATCCCAGCGGAATAAAATATTAAAAGTTAACCTTAAAATGGCAAATTAATTGATCTCCGAAGTAAAGGAACTCGGTATATGAAATCTTGAAATTTAACAACAATCCGTCTATCCGCCATTTCTTCCAATAGTAACCAATACTTTCGGTTGTTTTTCTAGTAGCCAAGGTCATACTGAGACTATATGGAAAATTTGGGGAAAATTCATAGACCAGAATTTTCACAAAATTTTTTTGATTTTCTGCGGCCAAATAAGTGATTTTCAGTTTTTGACCAATATTTCAAAAACTTCCACTAGTAACCAATACTTTCGGTTGTTTTTCTAGTAGCCTAGATCATACTGAGACTATATGGAAAATTTGGGGGAAATTCATGGACCAGAATTTTCACTAGAATTTTTTGATTTTCTGCTGCCATATGTGATTTTCAGTTTTTGACCAATATTTCAAAAACTTCCACTAGTAACCAATACTTTCGGTTGTTTTTCTAGTAGCCTAGATCATACTGAGACTATATGGAAAATTTGGGAGAAATTCATAGACCAGAATTTTCACTAGAATTTTTTGATTTTCTGCTGCCATATGTGATTTTCAGTTTTTGACCAATATTTCAAAAACTTCCACTAGTAACCAATACTTTCGGTTGTTTTTCTAGTAGCCTAGATCATACTGAGACTATATGGAAAATTTGGGGGAAATTCATAGACCAGAATTTTCACTAGAATTTTTTGATTTTCTGCGGCCAAATAAGTGATTTTCAGTGTTTGACCAATATTTAAAAAACTTCTACTAGTAACCAATACTTTCGGTTGTTTTTCTAGTAGTCAAGGTCATACTGAGACTATATGGAAAATTTGGGGAAAATTCATAGACCAGAATTTTCACAAAATTTTTTGATTTTCTGCTGCCATATGTGATTTTCAGTTTTTGACCAATATTTCAAAAACTTCCACTAGTAACCAATACTTTCGGTTGTTTTTCTAGTAGCCTAGATCATACTGAGACTATATGGAAAATTTGGGGAAAATTCATAGACCAGAATTTTCACTAGAATTTTTTGATTTTCTGCGGCCAAATAAGTGATTTTCAGTGTTTGACCAATATTTAAAAAACTTCCACTAGTAACCAATACTTTCGGTTGTTTTTCTAGTAGCCAAGGTCATACTGAGACTATATGGAAAATTTGGGGAAAATTCATAGACCAGAATTTTCACAAAATTTTTTTGATTTTCTGCGGCCAAATAAGTGATTTTCAGTTTTTGACCAATATTTCAAAAACTTCCACTACCTAGTAACCAATACTTTCGGTTGTTTTTCTAGTAGCCTAGATCATACTGAGACTATATGGAAAATTTGGGGGAAATTCATAGACCAGAATTTTCACTAGAATTTTTTGATTTTCTGCGGCCAAATAAGTGATTTTCAGTTTTTGTAGACCAATATTTCAAAAACTTCCACTAGTAACCAATACTTGCGGTTGTTTTTCTAGTAGCCTAGATCATACTGAGACTATATGGAAAATTTGGGGAAAATTCATAGACCAGAATTTTCACTAGAATTTTTTGATTTTATGCGGCCAAATAAGAGATTTTCAGTTTTTGACTAATATTTCAAAAACTTCCACTAGTAACCAATACTTTCGGTTGTTTTTGTAGTAGCCTAGATCATACTGAGACTATATGGAAAATTTGGGGGAAATTCACAGACCAGAATTTTCACTAGAATTTTTTGATTTTCTGCTGCCATATGTGATTTTCAGTTTTTGACCAATATTTCAAAAACTTCTACTAGTAACCAATACTTTCGGTTGATTTTCTCGTAGCCTAGATCATACTGAGACTATATGGAAAATTTGGGGAAAATTTATAGACCAGAATTTTCACTAGAATTTTTTGATTTTCTGCTGCCATATGTGATTTTCAGTTTTTGACCAATATTTCAAAAACTTACATTAGTAACCAATACTTTCGGTTGTTTTTCTAGTAGCCTAGATCATACTGAGACTATATGGAAAATTTGGGGAAAATTCATGGACCAGAATTTTCACTAGAATTTTTTGATTTTCTGCGGCCAAATAAGTGATTTTCAGTTTTTGACAAATATTACAAAAACTTCCACTAGTAACCAATACTTTCGGTTGTTTTTCTAGTAGCCTAGATCATACTGAGACTATATGGAAAATTTGGGGAAAATTCATAGACCAGAATTTTCACTAGAATTTTTTGATTTTCTGCGGCCAAATAAGTGATTTTCAGTTTTTGACCAATATTTCAAAAACTTCCACTAGTAACCAATACTTTCGGTTGTTTTTCTAGTAGCCAAGGTCATACTGAGACTATATGGAAAATTTGGGGGAAATTCATAGACCAGAATTTTCACAAAAATTTTTTGATTTTCTGCGGCCAAATAAGTGATTTTCAGTTTTTGACCAATATTTCAAAAACTTCCACTAGTAACCAATACTTTCGGTTGTTTTTCTAGTAGCCTAGATCATACTGAGACTATATGCAAAGTTTGGGGAAAATTCATAGACCAGAATTTTCACTAGAGTTTTTTGATTTTATGCGGCCAAATAAGTGATTTTCAGTTTTTGACCAATATCTCAAAAACTTCCACTAGTAACCAATACTTTCGGTTGTTTTTCTAGTAGCCTAGATCATACTGAGACTATATGGAAAATTTGGGGGAAATTAATAGACCAGAATTTTCACAAAATTTTTTTGATTTTCTGCGGCCAAATAAGTGATTTTCAGTTTTTGACCAATATTTCAAAAACTTCCACTAGTAACCAATACTTTCGGTTGTTTTTCTAGTAGCCTAGATCATACTGAGACTATATGGAAAATTTGGAGAAAATTCATGGACTAGAATTTTTGATTTTCTGCAAATTGAATATCACTGCTCTATATCTCTTTTGTAACATTTAAGAGCCATGGACTAAGATAATTTCCACTTAAAACTAATGCATATGCATCTGCTTTGTTTTCTTAATTATAAAATGGCAGCACTAGGTCTTAAATTTTCCGAATTTCAAAATACGAAAATTCCGATAACCGCACTTTTCTTACGCATCCCACCGGTAGCTTCGTGCTCAACGTGGTATATACATTACCCATAACCATTTTGGAGCGGAATTTCAACAAAAAAAAGTTTTAAATTTTTTGCAAAAATCCCTGATGGTTAGCATTACCGATTTTGAACGGATACAATTTATTGTCAAAAAAAATTATGAACCGAATAGTGGACCCCCTCCCCCCCGAAGCGGGACCTTCGTGTAATTATGTATTACAATAACATTTCGTGGTTTATATAAAACATCACATATAATGCAGATTCATGATAGTATTTACTTTATTTAGCATTTTTATTTTACATTTAACTGAACACAAATGGTGCTTTGCGAATAATAGTTCAGTAACTGCATCAAATTTTACGGAAAATTTAAGACCTAATCCTGCCATTCTATCATTAAGAAAATAAGGCCGATGCATATGTATTAGTTTTAAGTGGACATTATCCTAGTCCATGGCTCTTAAATGTTACAAAAGAGATATAGAGCTGTGATATTCAATTTGCAGAAAATCAAAAATTCTAGTCCATGAATTTTCTCCAATTTTTCCATATAGTCTCAGTATGACCTAGGCTACTAGAAAAACAACCGAAAGTATTGGTTACTAGTAGAAGTTTTTGAGATAATGGTCAAAAACTGAAAATATCATATGGCCGCAGAAAATCAAAAAATTCTAGTGAAAATTCTGGTCTATGAATTTTCTCCAAATTTTCCATATAGTCTCAGTATGACCTAGGCTACTAGAAAAACAACCGAAAGTATTGGTTACTAGTGGAAGTTTTTTGAGATATTGGTCCAAAACTAAAAATCTCTTATTTGGCCGCAGAAAATCAAAAAATTCTAGTGAAAATTCTGGTCTATGAATTTTCCCCAAATTTTCCATATAGTCTCAGTATGACCTACGCTACTAGAAAAACAACCGAAAGTATTGGTTACTAGTGAAAGTTTTTTGAGATATTGGTCAAAAACTGAAAATCTCTTATTTAGCCACAGAAAATCAAAATATTCTACTGAAAATTCTGGTCTATGAATTTTCCCCAAATTTTCCATATAGTCTCAGTATGACCTAAGCTACTAGAAAAACAACCGAAAGTATTGGTTACTAGTGGACGTTTTTTAAATATTGGTTAAAACACTGAAAATCACTTATTTGGCCGCAGAAAATCAAAAAATTCTAGTGAAAATTCTGGTCTATGAATTTTCCCCAAATTTTCCATATAGTCTCAATATGACCTAAGCTACTAGAAAAATAACCGAAAATATTGGTTACTAGTCGAAGTTTTTGAGATATTGGTCAAAAACTGAAAATAACATATGGCAGCAGAAAATCAAAAATTTCTACTGAAAATTCTGGTCTATGAATTTTCCCCAAATTTTCCAAATAGTCTCAGTATGACCTAGGCTACTAGAAAAAAAACCGAAAGTATTGGTTACTCGTGGCAGTTTTTTGAGATATTGGTCAAAAACTGAAAATTTCTTATTTGGCCGCAGAAAATCAAAAAATTATACTGAAAATTCTGGTCTATGAATTTCCCCCAAATTTTCCATATAGTCTCAGTATGACCTAAGCTACTAGAAAAACAACCGAAAGTATCGGTTACTTGTGGAAGTTTTTGAGATATTGGTCAAAAACTGAAAATCACATATGGCCGCAGAAAATCAAAAAATTCTAGTGAACATTCTGGTCTATGAATTTTCCCCAAATTTTCCATATAGTCTCAGTATGATCTAGGCTACTAGAAAAACAACCGAACGTATTGGTTACTAGTGGAAGTTTTTGAAATATTGGTCAAAAACTGAAAATCACATATGGCAGCAGAAAATCAAAAAATTATACTGAAAATTCTGGTCTATGAATTTTCCTCAAATTTTCCATATAGTCTCAGTATGATCTAGGCTACTAGAAAAACAACCGAAAGTATTGGTTACTTGTGTAAGTTTTTGAAATATTGGTCAAAAACTGAAAATAACATATGGCAGCAGAAAATCAAAAATTCTAGTGAAAATTCTGGTCTATGAATTTTCCCCAAATTTTCCATATAGTCTCAGTATGATCTAGGCTACTAGAAAATCAACCGAAAGTATTGGTTACTAGTGGAAGTTTTTGAAATATTGGTCAAAAACTGAAAATCACATATGGCAGCAGAAAATCAAAAAATTTTGTGAAAATTCTGGTCTATAAATTTTCCCCAAATTTTCCATATAGTCTCAGTATGATCTAGGCTACTAGAAAAACAACCGAAAGTATTGGTTACTAATGTAAGTTTTTGAAATATTGGTCAAAAACTGAAAATCACATATGGCAGCAGAAAATCAAAAAATTCTAGTGAAAATTCTGGTCTATAAATTTTCCCCAAATTTTCCATATAGTCTCAGTATGATCTAGGCTACGAGAAAATCAACCGAAAGTATTGGTTACTAGTGGAAGTTTTTGAAATATTGGTCAAAAACTGAAAATAACATATGGCCGCAGAAAATCAAAAAATTCTAGTGAAAATTCTGGTCCATGAATTTTCACCAAGTTTTCCATATAGTCTCAGTATGACCTTGGCTACTAGAAAAACAACCGAAAGTATTGGTTACTAGTGGAAGTTTTTGAAATATTGGTCAAAAACTGAAAATCACTTATTTGGCCGCAGAAAATCAAAAATTCTAGTGAAAATTCTGGTCTATGAATTTTGCCCAAATTTTCCATATAGTCTCAGTATGATCTAGGCTACTAGAAAAACAACAGAAAGTATTGGTTACTAGTGGAAGTTTTTGAAATATTGGCCAAAAACTGAAAATCACATATGGCAGCAGAAAATCAAAAAATTCTAGTGAAAATTCTGGTCTATGAATTTTCCCCAAATTTTCCATATAGTCTCAGTATGATCTAGGCTACTAGAAAATCAACCGAAAGTATTGGTTACTAGTGGAAGTTTTTGAAATATTTGTCAAAAACTGAAAATCACTTATTTGGCCGCAGAAAATCAAAAAATTCTAGTGAAAATTCTGGTCCATGAATTTTCCCCAAATTTTCCATATAGTCTCAGTATGATCTAGGCTACTAGAAAAACAACAGAAAGTATTGGTTACTAGTGGAAGTTTTTGAAATATTGGCCAAAAACTGAAAATCACATATGGCAGCAGAAAATCAAAAAATTCTAGTGAAAATTCTGGTCTATGAATTTTCCCCAAATTTTCCATATAGTCTCAGTATGACCTTGGCTACTAGAAAAACAACCGAAAGTATTGGTTACTATTGGAAGAAATGGCGGATAGACGGATTGTTGTTAAATTTCAAGATTTCATATACCGAGTTCCTTTACTTCGGAGATCAATTAATTTGCCATTTTAAGGTTAACTTTTAATATTTTATTCCGCTGGGATATTTTATTTAGTGAAAAAAGTGGTACATAATGAATGAAAAATTTCCGCTGGTAATTATATAACAATATTATTTCTCTTTAGTGATAGTGCTGCCACTTGCGGCGAGTAGCGCAATCTCTTATTTTCCGCTGTCAAAATTCCGCTATCTTATACAGCATCTGTATATGCTAGTACTCGGAAACCGAACCCTTACTAGTTCAGTTGTAACGCGTTTTTTTTTCGGTTCTCTAACAATGCAAAAAAAAATCATGTAAATAACCCACAATGTACATGACAATGTACATTTTATTTAAAGAAACAAAAAAAAAAAAATTAGTAACTACTTTAATAAACATTATCCAGAATCAGACTGATAATTTTAAACAATGAACATATATGTCATAGGTCCAATAATCGACCAAAGCTTATTAACTTTAACTTTATGTTGGTAAATCCCCAGGTTTCCGGTCAACAATTTTATTATTTTATTGGGTGCCACCCTGGAACAAAGAACCATTATCACGCATTGGTCTGCCTTTGCTTGGTAGCTGCGGGCGTGGATTTGCAATATGAGGATTTATACAAACAAAATTTTAAATATTAATATAAAAAAAAGAAAGAAAATAGATTATTTATTCTAATTAACAAAAAAACCATTAATTTAGAAATCATAATTAACTAAAGTTAACAAATAAATTTATCTTTTTTCCAAAATCATAAATAAAAAAAATAAAAATTACTAACCAATTAAACATTTATACAGCTAAGTCTTTGATATAAGAAGGAAAATGGTTTTCAGTGAACATGTGTCCATGCAGAGGATAAACGGCGGTCAATGTGGTCGATAAACGGCACTTTTGAGCATCCTCGTCCCATCATAATTAACTAAAAAATCTGCATTCCAGCGGTATATATATATATGTATAATATAATTGGCGCCCTAGCAAGATCGACGACACATCTCTGAACACCCATGCAAATCCGCTCTGAGCTCGCCGTCGCCAAAGAAATGACCACACAGGGTAGTAGTGATTAGACAAAATAATCATTTTAGTTAGATAACATCCTAATACGTTACATGCAAAATTTTATGTAAATTATGTCACGTTTATGATCAAAGGTTGAACAACTGTATTTCACCATAAATACGCGAGTTCAGCTGTTCAGTGATTTTGAGTTAGATACATACGCAGAGAAACTACTCGACAGCGCTAGTGCTCACCAACCGCGCGGGTGTGAAGCCATCCCACATAGTTAGTTATTCATATTTTTTGTAGTAAAATTGTTCTATAAGAACACCATACCACAACAAATCTATTATTAAAGCTATAACACTACCACAAAACCACAATGATATACCATTGATAGCAGGATCTAAAAACCAAACTGGATTGTCTGTCAATAATATTCACACAAATTGTTGATATTTTATTATTCCCAAATTGAATATTTATACGAATTTTCCGATTTCTATATTATTGGATTTTCTTTCGATTGTTGTTGTTTGTATTTCCCGACCAGCACAAAATACATCAAAACAAAATGTAAAACACTGAAATTATTAAATTTAATTTAATCCTTAATTTTTTTGTCTACAGAATTTTAATCCTCGATATGGTGAAAGCGAATATTTCTTTCTAACAATTACATATACAAAATGTTGGTGTTGTGCAGTAAAATATTCATTTCTAGCTTATTTTATTTATCTAATTATATTATTTATAACAAAAACAACAAAAATGATGTCCTATATACCGACTATTTACAAATCGAATAAATGGGGAAATTATTTCAGGGACACAAATAAATACTACGTTTAGTTCGTATCGAGGTGTGATTACAGATAGTGTTCCCGTACTTTTTCCCCGTTGGAATTATTACCCCGTTTTAAGGAGACCTAATAAAATATGCCGAATATATTAAGTGCATGCGTACTAAATATTCAACTCGTTTTTGACACAAATTTTGCGTTTTTGTTGGTTTCTCCTCTGATCTGTGTCGGTTACGTTCTCTGTAGTATATATGTAAGGGAACTTGGGAAAACGAAATTATTTAAAGATAGACTGGAAAAAAATATTTAGTTCTGCTTGAAAAGCTTTTGAATAATGACTTTATTTAGCGACCGAAACGAGCAAACAGATTTTGGTCGCTTTATCTCTTGCTCAATTTTTTTTTTATTTTTTTTGGTATCGAAAATTATCTTGCTTAATTTTTTTCTTACCTGGCGTTTTGTGATTTCCACTTTTTTAATTATATTGTGTGTAACGAAAATAAAATCATTAGTGAAACAATTAAACCAAGAATAGTTACAAACTATGTACTTAAAAAAATCAGTTTATAATTTTCCTTTCATTGGGCAACATATAAAAAAAAAATAAAAATAAAACTAAATAAGAAAATTAATTGCTTGGAAAATTAGACTACGTTTTTATTTTGGTTTGGTGTGTTGTTGGTTAACAATTTAACATTTACAGTAGATTTTCATCATCCCCCATATTTTCCCATATCGTCGTCGAATTGTATAATGTAAATCGAGGAGTTAAATACGTAATATAACTACCGATAAATTTTCGGTTTAAGTGATAATTTTAATGGCGATACGATTATTAATTGTCTCACAATTTTTCTGTTTTTTGTTTTGTTTTGTGAAAAACTAATATTCCATGAACGAAAAGGATAGCGCTGTTATACAGCTGTGTCATATCATAATTCATTTCACTGATGATTTATTTCAATATTCACCAAAAAAAAATTGAAAATCGGTATTCTTTATATTTTCTTTATAAGAAAATGGGGTAGGTTAGCTTCGTTAGAGCCCAATAAGGATTCGTATTCGTGAAAACATGTTTGGAACAAATTTAGGCTTGATAGTATTTTTAAAATTTCATTTTATATTCTGATGTGTAAAGGTTTATTTGCATATTAAGAAAGTTTTTTAGTCTTATACCATGTTGAATCTTATGTATGTATAATAAAATACATAACGAATCAACTACATGTTGCAGCGTTAACAAATTAGAGCAGTTAGTAAAACAAGAACAAACTTAGTGTTAAATTTATAATTTTTTTTTCTTACTTTAGCTGAAACTCTTTCTAAATTACATTATGTTCATTAATTGAAACACTAATAAGTATTGTAATGATTCGGCTGCTACTGATCGGCTCCTTATACCCCTTGGTGGGCCTGGTAAAATCTTGAGATGATTCATGGAAAAGCAATTTTTTATTTTAACAAAAGCTTACAAGCTTGCTCAACACGCAAGTACACTTTGTCCAATCTGAAACAACTCTTTGGCATAAAGTTAATCATGACTAAACTGTAACTTGGAAAATTGAAAATAATACACAAGAAAAGGTCTACTACAAAACTCCTCCTCAAACGAAATCGCACAAACAGCAAAACTCCACAAAATTAAACACGATAACGGAAAGGTATTTTCATTAATCTTCTTTTACTGGACATTGAATTTAATGGGATTCTATATTGGTGCTAGGTAACCAGGCACTAAAACTGGTTGTTGATTTAAATCAAGCGAGTTTCTAATAAAAACCTGGTATGAACCTGAATACGGAAGTTCTAAAGTTTTTTATCAACTCATCATTCCGCAGAAAAACATGCGTACAAGTTTTCAACTCTTTACTAACGAAAGACCTAATGATTGAATGTCTTGAAGCTGAAGTAGGCCTGAATTCATTAAAATGATCACTAAATTGCTTCATAAATTCACTTTGCGGTATGTTAGTAATTGAAAAACTGACCAGGTACCCTGATTGTACTTACATAGACAAGATTAGATGAAAGAGCTTGTAACTCTACACTGAAAGCAGATTTTAAACATAATAAGACCTTTTGTAATATATCAATCGAGTCCTTTCGTAACACATGCTAGCCGCTTTAAGCATAATGTCATTTTTCAACCATGCCATTGCACTTATAGGCTGTGCGGATTATAGGCTGTAGTTCGTTTACGCTGAAGACCGAGAAGTTTTGAAAGTTAGAGAAATAATTCGGGTAGAAATTGGGCTCCGTGATCCGTAACAATGAAGACTGAGACGCCAAAACGAAATATACAACGGGTTCAAGCCAATGCGTGTAACGATCTAATAACGTGACACAATATCGCTGATTATCAGAAATAGGTAACGGCCCAATTTTTTAGAGGTGGATTTTTGCAAAACGTTGCAAATATAATTGAAAGTTGGCGAGAGGACTCTCAAGTCTTGAAACTTTTGATTTTTGACAGCGTATACATTGTTGAGTAAACATTTTCGAATTTTTCTTGAGAGCAGGCCAGATTACATTTTTAGTTAAAACGTTTGTAGTACCTTTAATGTGACAAATTATGGAAAGATTGGAAAACATGTTTCTGAAAACTTTATCAGAATTAAAATTAATTGGAAGCTTCTTAAATTTAAATGACATAATGTGCCTCTTCTATTGCTGTATAGTCAATGTTTTCAGGAATATAAATTTGACTTATACGTGGAAAGCTATCAGCAACGACATTATCAACACCTGAGATGTATTGAATATCGGTAGTGAATTGGCTAATGAAATCAAAATGTCTAATTTGACGCGGAGATATGCTTTATCCGGATTTTAATAAAAAAATAAAAAGCACAAATCAAAGATTTATGATCAATAAGCAGTCTATCTTTGGTGTGTCTCATTTAGACATACAGAAACGAAAACTAGTGGTTGCCAAGTATTTCAAATAAACTGCTGTACCTCTGTTCGCATCGCAAAATCGGATGCGTCAACAATTATTGCTAAACGAGCTTTAAAGGAGGGGAAGTGTCACGTCAATATTTACTGGTTCATTCAATAGGTGTTTTGCTTTTCTTCTTGTTCGCCCCCTTTTGGGCACAACACTTATACCGCACTGAAACGTTTTTTGATGTGTAAACATCTTTACTCGCGCCTACTAAAAATTTTTGTATTAGATTAAACTTGTAAGGGGCGGGATTTTGTAACATCTCAATTTTCGATAATTTATCGAAGATTATGTCTCGCTTCTCTAGAATAAAATGTAACACTATTTCATATTTTATATCATTTTCAAGCCTGTAAGATTAAAAAATTGTGATATATCTACTCGATTTCTACCACCAAATAATTTGTTTACGATACTTCAACGAAATTAGAGAAAGAGACAATTGTCACATTTATTCTAGTAGGCTGTGATAGCAACAGAAAAGAAATAATTTATAAACGAAACAGAAGCCAATTTCAGTTTAGGAAAACGAGACACAAATTTCGATAGAGTATCGAAAATGTGATGTTACAAAATCTCGCCCATGGCCTGCTTGTATGTATTTATCCAGAAGTAAGAAAAACAAAAAAATTAATTTAAAATAATGCGTGTGCCACCACAATTCGTAAGGTGGTACCTATAATGAAGGTGATAGGTAAAGTAGTACCTATAATGAAATAGCATACTCTTAGGATAAAAAGAAAACACAGTCAACAACTTGTTGCTTTATCACGAGTAACGAGTCTCTAGGAGCGTCAGCTATCAATGATCATGTCTTCTACTAAGCACGTAAAAACGCAACCTCATTGGGTCATTTTCAAAATGAGGTAGCGCGCCTCACCACATCACCGCTAAGTATAGCTTAGGTTGTAATGGTGAATTTTGTTCGAGATTATAATGACGTTTCGTTTTTACCATTGACACTGTCAGAATCTCAGGTCACATCATCTCGATCTAACTGATACAGTCACGCAGGGATGCTCAATTCTCTTGTTTCCTGAGACCTGGCTGCGCAATGACGAGCGTGTTAATATTCCTAATATTGAATGCCTTACTTGGTCAAAACCAATTCTAACGTGAATAATAATAAAAATAAAATAAAATAAATATTTGTTATAATAGAAAATTAATAAAATGGAAAATCAAAATTATTCTACCAGCTGATTACGTAGTTGAATGTTGTGAAGACTTGATGAAGAAATGTGTTGCATGCTGCATGGGTGCATGGATATATTGGAGCTGCGTACGACTTTTATTTTGTATATAAAAGTTTGTTTTGTAACTCAAAAGATTTTATCGGTATTTGAGATGATTAGCGTTACACTTGTAGTTATTTTTGGTTGGTTTTTGTTGTTTATTTTAGTATATTATTATTATTAATATTATTATATTATAACTTATTAGCAAGTAGCATATGTATTATATTATAGTTTTTAATCTTTTAATTTGTTTATTCAACCATGTATTCAAAATGCCCGTATACATCAAATTTAGAAAACAACTGTAACTCAAACGGTCGTAGTTTTCACTGATTTTTGGATATGGCATTTTTAACTTAGGCGTAAAATCCATTCACTCGAAACGAAACACAACAAGTCGACTCACGATTGCGAGTACGTATCTCGATTCAACTATGAAAAATGTTTGGTTTTAAATCACCCGAAGGTCATTTTCAGTTGACAGTTTTGTTTTTTGAATTTTTTTTCACTTTGGATGACGTAATAATCACTGGCCTGTACGGTGGCCTTTACTATTAACATACGAGTAATGGTTTTTATTTAAATTCTTATTTTCATTTACTATCAAATAATCTACTTTACTATGAAACAGTCTATTTTATTTTTAACAAAAAAACAAGGAAACGAATTATCCCAACTAAACTATGGTGTATAGGGTTTCTTATAATTTTTTTTGTTGTTATCTATTGATTAAACGCTATTCGCGCAACACTTTTAGACGTTAAATTAATTATTTATTAAAAAAAAATTCTTTTTCGTTCGATCTATCGGTTGAAATTTAGTTGTTGATTGCCTGACTTTTTCGACCGAAGAGACCATTCTCACCACCTTTTCGTTCCCTTCTCGTCGTTCTTCTTCGTTATTCATAATTATTTTTTTTTATTTTTATTTTTTTTTAATACAGATGGTCAAAGAACAAACAAAAATAAAAGGAACTGAACGTAAATTAATTAAAAAAATTGAATGTTACTAACCCTTGATTGTATCTTGAACTATTCGCTACATGAACTATCCTAAAATGTAATAATCGTCAATAACAAATGATCGCCTCGTCCTGCCACCCCCAAATTTTTTTATTTTCTGTCATCTCGATATTTTTTTTCGTTCCCGCCAAAATTTGCGCATACCAAAAACAAAACAAAAATATTTATTACCTCTTATTAATTATGATCAAAAGGTAGGTAATGCCTTATCTAATTCGAATATCGAAAAACTCAGCATTTTAACCCTATGACCAAGAATTCGCACTTTGAATTTGAATGGAACGTCCCGCAGACGTAACATATTGATGATTAACCCTTCCAGAAGATTCATCCATTTCATTGAATTTGATAATTGGTTCTTCAATTTGTTCATTAAAATCTGGAGTCTCAACTAGAAAACATTTATTATTGATAAGAATATTTAACTCATCGCAGAATCGTATATCTGTATCTCCTTCACTACTGCTGTGCCTTGAATTTTCAATTGCAACCAACACATTTGTAGACATTACCGTAATTCGTCGATTACACTGATATCAATTTCTGAGGTTTCTATATTCTGATACTCAACGTGCGCTTGAGTTGATTTGTCTGAAACACTTAGATTTAATTTTCCTTTGGATTTAAGCTGGTTATATAAATCATATAAAACCTTCGATCATACGAAACCTTCATTGAACCAATCTTTTTGAAGTTCACCTCGGCCAATGCTTTCAAATAGTTGAATCTTGTTATCACCGATTGATTCACACAGCGTTTCAATTCCATCATCCTATAATTTGGGATTTAGTCGACTGTCGTAATGGTGTAAATTTTCTTTAGTTAAAGAATCTCTATGATTATTACGACGCCATTCTAAAACCTTCCGATTTCACTACGTTTTCAACAGTTTGAATGCGGTTACATCAGCTGGTTGTAATATTCTAGTAGCATTTGGGAAATAAGTCTACAAATTTGATTTTAAAAATATTAATGTAAGAACACAAAATAAAATAAATCCACGTTGGATTTGAAAATTTGAAATATAAAAGTAAAGTAAGAAGTAAAAAACACTGAGAGGCATAATATTGCCTTAACCTATTTTTAAAATTATCTTTAGTTAAACAAAAATCAAATAAATAGATAATTCTATTGAAGCTTTTACACATCATCTTGACTGGTTCATTATCACCATAGTTGTTTCTGTGTCTATCTAAGTGGAGGATGTCATGATCTCTTAGTTGTCTACCAGGAACCTGTCTTTAGCACATCTGGTGCACCGATTAGGCCTAGGAGATTACCAATAAATGTACTTTCTAGAAGAGCGCGTCTATTTTCTAACGTAGGCAAGTTGTATGTCTTAAACCCGGTTAAATATGGTGGTTGTCGCTGTATGTTTACGTGGTATGGTAGATCATGCTCATAAACCCATCCGACTTTCCAGCTCAAGCAGCATATAAACTTCTTTTGAATTTTCCCAATTCTTTGGATATGATCGTCGTAGAACGCACACCACGCTCACATTTACAGCAAATTTCTGCTGGGATCGAACGAAGGCACAATACAGGATGTTAATTGCTTGACAAAACCGAGCATGGAGTTCGCTCTAGCGATGTGCTTAGTAAAGCACATGTTTTCAACAAAAGTAACCTTTAAGTCTTTAGTTTCAAGTACTACCTGATGGAGTACACCATTTTGCTTGTAGCCTTGTATAACAGGGTTGGTTTATCGGTGAAATGATAGAGATTAGCACCTTCCAATTTTGGAGACTCATAGAATTAAACTCGCACCATAACGCTAGGTTCTCAATATCTTCCTGTAGTTTATTGGCATCGTCGACTGACTCGATCACTTTGTAGATTTTGAGGTTATGTCAAAACTACTACTACTAAAAATACCTTTCCTATCCTTTCTATTGTTATGTGGAAAGAGGCTGTAGGAATAGGCCCGGCGTTATCCGGGACACTTGTCTAGTACTTGGTCTTACAGTCCAATCAATCAACCAATCAATAAAAATACTATCTATTACAATGTTTAGAGGTATATTAATTTCGCATATTTTTTTTTTATTATTATTATTTTTAATTTTTATTTAACTGTGTCAATTGATTGATATTTTATCGTCATTCACTCTTTGACTGTCGATCTTTTGTTTTTAGTCAAATCATAAATTCCGACGCATGCTTGCATGGGTCGCACGGGTCACTAGTATATTATAATAGTCGTGATCCTTTAAAGAACGTGCTATTGTATCGAACATTGAATGAATACGTGAAACAGTAACTGTAGAATTTGCTGCCGAAACAGGATCAGTAACTCTAAGCGATGGAGGCGGATATCGTTTTAAAAAAGCCTTAAGTCAACCCTTTCCTGCAGCTTGATTCTGGTTTTTCCTAAAGGGAAAGGGATTAGGAAATAGTATATTGTATAATTAGGAAGAAAAGTACTGCATTCCCGGACGACAGTGGAAATTGGCGAACGAGGCGGTAGCCAAGCCCGCCAACCACGGTAGTACTAGGGTAGGGAACGCGTTTTCCTCCGAATTGTACATACTATTTTTTCTCCGATCGGACTTTAAAAACGTCCCTTAAGCTAGCAGAACCCATACAGCAGAATATTACAAGATAGTATGGATAATTATAGGCTAAATTAAATGACGCATTAAAAAATGTTGGGCTCCACCCCTTCCAACTAAAACGCGGGTTCTGTTAGCTTTAGAAAAAGGTAGCAGAACCCATATCAAAAACTGATTTAAAAACAATTGGAAAATTAAAGGTTAATTTTAGGGTAATTAAATGCCCTATTTAAATTATTCTGCTCGATCTAGAAAATGCAAAAGGCTTTATCATTTCAAAGCTAGCAGAACCCAAATCGGAAATTGGACCAAAATCGAAATTAGAACGCAAATCAAGATCTATTGATAAACAAATAATTTTAGACTTACTATGGGATAATCAAATGCCCCATCAAAACATTTTGGGCTCCACCCATTTTTTACCAGTCTTCAGGTCACTTAACCTACAGCGAGCAGAACCCAACTTGAAAATCGGACCAAAATCGAAATTAAAACAAAAAACAAGATTTCTTGATAAACAAATAATTTTAGGCTCACTATGAGCCATTGAAATGCCCAATTGAAAATTTTGGGCTCCACCCGTTTTTGAACAGACTTCAGGTTATTTAATCTTAAGCCAGCAGAACCCAAATCGGACCAAAACCGAAATTAGAACGCAAAAAAAGATCAATTTGCTTTCTTAAACGCCGCATATCTGTCAAGAATTCCAGTTTTGGTCCGATTTTGGTTGTGCTGGCTTTAGGTTAAGTGACTTGAAATCTGGTCAAAAACGGGTGAAGCCCAAAATTTTTCAATGGGGCATTTGAATAGCTCATAGTGAGCCTAAAATTATTTGTTTATCAATAGATCTTGTTTTCTGTTTTAATTTCGATGCATTAATTTTAGGAATCGCTGGTGCTTGTCGAAAAAATATTTTTTTCTCCGATCGTAGGAAAAAATATATCTTTCCGTTGTTTTTTCGAAACGAAAAGCTCACGATTCCAGTCTGTTGTATTTGTTGCTAAGCAACAAGTAATAATAGTACGAGAATATTTTTTCTGGCCTAGGCCGTATGGATTTGAAAAAAAAAAATGTATTTATGACTTATGATGTCGTGGCTAACAAGGCAATAACTTTATGTTATTATCGATTTTTTACTTTGTTTTGATTTCTTAATATGATAATTAATGAATAATACTAAAAATTATTTTGGGTTTATATTCGTGTTAAAGTCCTACCGGAGAAAAAATAGTATGTACAATTCGGAGGAAAAGTGCATTCCCGCACTCCCGTGGTTGCCAGACTCGGCTATCGACCCGTCCGCCAATTTCCACTATCGTCCGGGAATGGAGTACTTTTCCTCCTAATTATACAATATACTATGAACAATATACTATAAAATTATACAAAATACTATAAAAAAGTATATAGTATATTATACAATATACTATATACTTTTTTGTCGAAAATATCATTTTCTGGCCTACTGAGAAATCTTGTGGTCTTGTCTTGATCTAAAATTTTATAATTTAGGAAATATTTTTTCCGTATCGAAATCGAATAGGAAAAATATTCCCAATTTAATTTTGTTTTTGAAAAAATTTACACTAACTTGTTACCGTAGTATGCCAGAAAAAAAAATTGTGTGACCAAAATACTATGAAAACATTTTTCCTATTTCCTTTTCCTATAGGAAAAATCAGAATCGAGCTGCTGGAATTGTATTCTCACCAAATGGATAAGGTCTATCAGTCTTTTCTAAAAATTCTTTCACTGCTATAAGAACATCCTCGCTTCGCTTTGGTAATCCTTTTCGTGGGGAAATTTTTATCCATTCAACGATGTGTTGCTCTTTATCTTCTGTTCGGATTGTTGGTGGGCCTGACCGAGCTTAGAAAAATGTAACCCTAGTCTAAACTGAAGCGTTGATCTAGGCACATTATATTTTTGGGCTGCTGCCTTTTTACTAATTTGGTTATAAGAATAATTAAAATTATTGGCACATGATTAGGGTATAATAAATGTCACGTGCACATGATTGTATGTAGTATCTTATTAACCAATTTGGGATCCTAGTGCCAATAATTAAAAATTGACTTTGTTGGAACTAGTTATTGGCGCACTATTTATTTGATGTTTAATATAAACAAATAGCTATCTTTTGTTTTGTATCTATATCTAGGTTTATCCTATTCTAATGTGGCAGCAGCATAGTCATTATTTCATCCATCCAAAACAACTAAGATGTTATGATAGGATTATTTAAAATATGCTCATTTAATTTAATATTAATAATATACTATATTAATAATATTAATAAATAACTATAAATATAATCACAATTATTCTTATTTATAATTTAATTTAAATAATTAATTTACAATTAAAATTTTGAACATTATACGAGTACGAACATATATTCATAATCTTTATTTGTTTACTCGTATTATATAATTTAAGTGTAAACAAAAAGGATTTTTGATATAAATAAATATTTTATATTATCAATCCCGATATGTCTTTTGTTGTTGTGGGTTATACGTTAAGTAGATAATAAAATTTGGATCTGTACGCAACACTGGTGTGTATAATTTTGCATACACCGAATTTTTCGGCGTTAATGGTTGTTGAACTGATCGCCCTTCTCTCATTAATCAGGAAATTTTAAAATCAGTATGCAATTTGAAATCGATTCACAGACATCTGAAACCTCAATAAACCCGTTGCCCAGTTCTATAAGGATTACAAATAAAGTTTATAATTCGTTTAGCAACTTCCAAATATTTTATGCAAAACATATTAGAACCAGTTGTATATTTCTTGGGGGTAGGATTTACAGCTGTCACTCATACCACATTTGTTTCTAAGGTGCTCAATTTTCACCAAACTTTAAACTTTTGCATTATTAATTTGATACCTGGTCTCAGAAGTTATCACAATATTTTAGAAAAACTAAATGTAAGAATTATATAGGCACAACATTAAATCAGTGTAGGCTACCGTTGCCAAATTTATACACATAAACGTAATACCAACATAATGTATGGGGTAATGATAAATAATAATGATTTGGTCTATAGGAACGGGTTAATAATACATATCTACCCAATTTACTTATATGGATTGATTGGTTATCTTCGATATACCCGTATGTAACCGATGTTTAATTTTTATACATAAAAAATTAATTAAATTAAATTATAGATTAATACGAATATTTTATGTTGTATTATTATTGTACTGGTGATGTCAATGTGATAAAAGGTTTTTGAGGTTAAAATAATTCATTTCACGATTTATTATAAAACCAACAAAATTATTACACGAAACGATAAAGTTAAGTATTATATAATATGTATGTACCTTGCCTATATACACGAGGTACATAGTTAAGTACCGAATCCGACAAAATTTTTATTTTATTTATAATTTTGTGAAATTTAAAACTTTTATTCTTTTGTTTCTTAGAAAGGATTTATAAAAAAAATTAAGAAGTTTTGAAAATTTTCTTTTTTTCTGTTTTTGGTAATATAACTTTTTCCTACAGAGATTAAAAATATATAAAATAAAATTATATTATTATACGATATTTATAGTGTGGCTTCTATCTATACAGCTATGGTATATATATTATACAATTGTCACCTGGATTTATCTCCGACGAGCATGAGATAAGTAGATAAACGGATATGGCTCACGGCAAAATTGTTTTGAAATATGTATTTTAGTGCTTGATTGTCTTGTCACAACAAAACCAATGTTTATTGTTTTTTTAAAAAACAGAATAGATGCTGAGGATGATAAGACGGAGAAAAACAGTGAATTTGGCTATATTGTCGGTAGTGAATTAGCTCACCTCACTACTTCAGCTAAAATTTAATTTGCTTAGGTTTTCAATGGTTTCTTTACTTTTCGTCAAATGAATATGTATTCGAGTAAATTGAAAATATAGTTGAAAATGGCTCATACATGGAACGTCATTATTTAAACGATGAAGAGTTTTTCAGAATTTCGTTGTAAGTAGGAATACATCTACTTGTGAGTAATCGAGTATTGATGATAACAGTTGAAGGCCAATTTTTAAGTAAATGTAGAATAAATGCCCTTGTGAAACGCCATTTAGTAGTGTATACGGTAAATTCAAACACTATTCTTAAAAGCTGGGGTAAGGCCATGACACGGTAAATGGTTTTTTTGTTGTGCTTGACCGGTGTGAAGTTTTCAACATTTATCAAAAGTGTAGCTACACAAATTAAAAACTATCCACAATTTTAAATTATATGCGGCATATTACTGCGGGCTTCGCGGAATAAACCCGGGTCTTGTGGATGTGGAACTAAATAATTGTGGATAGTGTCCCCGAAATGCTAGTATACTCAGATTTGTGGTGTCATCTCTAGAATTAAGTGTTAATGGCCCTAAAACATCCACAAGACCCGGGTTTACACTTTTTTCATTATTATTTCCATTTACACTAAACATCAAAAAATCTTCGAAGGCCGCAGTGATATGCCACCAATTAGATTAGGTTAGATTTAGTGGGTAAATAGCAAATATAACCCTGCCATAATTTTTTTATGTAGTTCTACACTTTCTGTTAAATTGTGTATCTACATTTTTGTTATTTTTTGTTAATTTGTGTAGCTACACTTTTGATAAATGTTGAAAACTTCACGCATGTTTGTGCTTGGCTAAAAAAATAGCACGAAAATGTAGCGTCCTGTCCCAAACATAATTTTACTAAACTGCACATAACAATTTTATTATGAAATAAAAATGGGCTTGTTATATTAATGCCACAAGTAAATAGATTTTGACAAATTCACAATTAAACTGTTAAAAACTGCTTTTGTAAGTTCGAAAATTTGCCTTTTGACTTTCCTATCACACATAATATCCTCTAAGATTTAAAATGATATACACAGCTATAACCAATTTGAGAAGAAGAATATAATTAAATTTAGTTGTAATTAAAATTAAATATTTCTTATTCCTAAATTATCTCTTTACTTGAGTTGGCACGATATGAGAAGTACAGGTAACCCTCCAAGAACACGGTACTTGAAGAACATGAGTTTCGAAAAACACGGGTACCTTCTCCCGAATTACACGGTTTCAAATTACACGATTTTCTTGTAATTCTTTTGAAAAAGAATAATTTATCTTAGGATTTTGTCTTATTTCGTGCTTAATGAACTTTTCATCTGATGTTGATATTTTTCTCGGACCTTTTGTGCTGGGTGTATTTTCTATACGGCCTTCTTTAAAATATTGATCACAATTTTTTTGTACTGTTGATTTACAAATGTTAAGTATTATCATGATCTTTTTGATTTCTCTTTTCTTCGGTGGAAAATCACTAATGATCTAACACTACCCGATGTACTCTTACGCACTTTGAAAGACTACAATCAATTAAATTACGGTTGTGAAATAAAATAGATATTGAACTGATTAAATAATAATCAAAAAACCAAAGTAGAGAAAAAATACGCACTTAAAAATTATAGCTCAAGTGTTTTTCCGTATGCTCAATTGTTTTTCCGTGAACTCAAATCCATATGCCTTTCCTAAATTCCAAAACAATACTTCAACTCAATTGATTTATTTTTCTGTTAAGCCGACTGTACGAGTGCGAACTAAAATTAATAATTTTTGATCTGCACGCTAAAAATTCCCCACTCGGTCCACAAACGACTAACCTACAGGTATAAAAAATTTTACTTAAAAAAGTAAATGGGCAACTGTTTGCTGTTTTATGACAAGTATTTCTCATTTTTTTGTGTTTAGCTTGTGCTCGCTTAATTTTCATAAATGAAAGGAATAAAAATAATTGGATTTGGAAATTTTATTAATTGATGGCGTAGATATGGAACAATTGTAATAAAAATATTGTATCGTCTAGACTAATCGATATGTACTGATCTAGATTTTCTAATCAAATCAGCATATTTGGATTTTTAGCACACATTAATTTCTACGTGTAAGGAATTGCATTTGATTGCTAAGAAGATAAAATCCTGAAAAAATTATCTAAAAATATCCTCGATGTATTACTACTTGTATTTGCTAAGGCCAAGTTGAGCATCGCAAAATGTTTTTGAAGCATTCGAAACCATTAGAGACGATTTTTCGCTCTATCGCTGATGTCATAATGGAGTAATGAAATTCTTTATGCGGAAACGTTCAAAATTCACATACCAAGAGATCTCTGGAATAGGGGCCCGCTTTGGTATTTTCATGTTTCTGCAGCTGGAGCAATAAAGGGATCTCTAAATCGGTTGAAACTGACAACTCGTTTTGGTGAGAAATGTGTATCTTCTTGCCAATATTGCATCAATATTTTTCGTTGCTTCTGCTCCTATTTCAATTTTTGAACTGCTTGCTGTTAATTCTCGTGTTCCATTTGTTTTCAATTCTGTTTTCGTCATTGCCTCGTTGGCCTTATTAGTGTTGTTGTTCTTGTTGTAATTAAAGTTGTTGTTATTTTTATTATTATTGTTGTTACTGGTTTTGTTATTATTATTGCCGCTCTTGTAATGTATTATTGTCGCTATTATTTGGTTGTTTGTGATTTTGATTTAACGTGTTCTTTGCGGCCTCATGTTGGATTATTTCACTATACAATGTTTTTGTTTGTGCTCCAGTTGTATTCGCATTTTGTCTATAATACATCTCTTTCGCTTTGAAATATGTTATCCTTTCATCCGTTTTGATTTTTATTAAAGCCTTCTCCAATTGGAATGTGGGACACTTCTGGTCAAATGCGGAGTGCTCCAGCTTGCAATTTGCGCAACTTATTGGTTCGCATGCTATGTTGTCATGTCCGTTAGGAATATTCTTTATACATTTTGGACATACCGCTATTCTATCGCACCTAGTTTTTGTATACCCAAAGCGCTGACATGTGCGACACCTCATTGGGTTCGGATAATATGTTCTGACGTCGAGCTTTAAAAAACCAGCTTTTATAGTCAAAGGCAACTCGGTCATGTTGAAAGTTAAGATCAGTGGAGGCGTATCTTTCAATTCATTGTTAATTTTCTTCTTTATTCTTTCAACTTTTATTACCTTCTGACTTTCGAGTTCCTTTGTGATCTGCTCCTCTTTTATCATTAAAAGGTCTCGGCAATATACTACTCCTTTAGAGTGATTTAAGAATTGGTGTTCTGCTACTTTTATTGGTATGTCACCAAGTTTTGTCGCATCTAGCATCTTGTTATATGCCTCATCTTTGTCTAAAAGTACTAAAAGCTCCCCATTTCTTGTCCGTTGTGTCTCTTTAATTTGAATGGTTATCATACAGGTAATCCTTTCTCGATGTAGAAAGGTGATACTTCATTAAAAGTTTTGTTATTTTCATCTACACGTCTGATCACAACATATTTGTGTGTAGATTTCTCGTCATCGAAAAAACTTCTTCGCCTTTTATTTTTGTTAGTCTCGCCTATACTCTCGAATCGACAACAGCCGAGAATCTATTTTCCAATGCACTCGGCATCCTGCCCGTAGGCAGTTACCGTATTAAATAAAAATTCGGTGTTTTGGTTTTGGACACCTTACCGTACAAAAAAAATATTTTCACCAAAATTTATTGTGTTTTAACAATTATTGTCTTTGTTAACACTCACTATTCACTCAGTCCACTTAGTACAATTGATTAAATGGCGCTTTTCTGTATGAAAACGCAATTCGGACTTGAACTTTAATATTAAAAAAATTCGCAAGAAAAAATTTTTCCAAAATTTTTTGGACCTGTCAATAAACTTTTCGCAATGAAAACGCAATTCGAACTGAAAGTTGGAAAAACTCAAAAGGGAAGCCCCAAAAATCTAATAAAAAAACTTTTTTTTATATGAATTTTGTGGGTGTAGTCTTTATGTGACGGGTGGTGCAGTGGTTAAAGCTTCGGCGCTTGGACCGCAAGGTTCTGGATACGAATCCGCCTGGAGGCTGCATGCACATTTCTATTTTATTTTTTATCCAATTTTTTTATTTCATCTACTTAGCTATATAATTTATGATGGAAATGAATGGTGCATTATTTTTCTTTGATGCGACCAGTGGAACTGGGAAGGCATTCCTCATATCATTGATTTTGGCCACTGTTCGTGCGAGATCCGATATTGCTGTAGCAGTTGCTCAGCGTTGAAATTGTCGTTAGACCTTCAATCGGCTGAAAACCTTACTGGCAACATTGCGAAACACTCAGCAATGGCGAAAGTTTTGATAGCAAGTAAAATCATCATCGATTATGAATGTACAATGGCGCACAAATGCGCATTTGAAGCATTCAATCGAACTATGAAAGATCTACGCAATGACTCAAGATGTTTTGGAGGCGCAATGATTCAACTGTCCGCGATTTCAGTCAAAAAATACCAGTAATTTCAAGATAGACCGCTGTCGATGAAATAAACGCTTGACTCAAATCATCGACTCTGTGTGGCGCTATGTGATGAAACTTCAGCTGACGACAAACATGCGAGTTGCATTGTTAAACCATATACAACCTAAAAGGGATATTTCATTCTATGTAAACGTAAAAATTTAAACTGCGAGTTCATTTTCTGTAAATAGCCGCAAACAACCAAAAATATTTTGTTTTTTTACAAATGGCAGATACAACGCTGACATTTGAATTATCAGAAATATATTTTGTTTTCATTATTTAGCTCGAGCGAAAAATTTAATTTGATTGTCTGCGGTTAAACGATCCATCTGCAAAGATTTCTCCAAGCAATTGCTGACTATCGGTAATGGCCGTGTTCCGGTCGACGAATCAAACGGTTTGATTTCGTTTCCTCAGAACTTTTGCAATTTTGTCTCTACGAAGGGCGAGCTCATCAACATAGTGTTCCCGAACATCATTACTAACCACAAAAATCACAATTGGGTGAGTGAACGAGTAACTCTTGCCTCAAAAAACAAAAATGTGGATCACTTAAATTTCACAATTAAATCTAATCGTCGGTTCACTTCATTCCTTCAAATCTATCGACTGTGTGACAAACAAAGACGAAGCAACCAACTATCCAACTGAATTTTTAAACTCATTGGATCTGGCTGGCTTGCCACCGCACAATTTACAACTGAAAGTTGGGGCGGTAATCTTCATGTTACGAAACCATAATCAACCAAAACTATGTAACGGAACGCGTTTGGTATTGAGAAAACCCAAGGGAAGTTCAAAGATGAGGAAGTTCTCATTCCGAGAATTCTGATGATCCCAACCGATATGCCATTCGAGTTTAAACGAATTCAATTTCCGGTTCGTCTTGCATTCGCCATGACGATCAACAAATCACAAGGCCAATCCCTGAGTGTTTGTGGCCTGAATCTAGAAAATTAATGTTTTTCTCACGGCCAATTGTACGTAGAATGTTCACATGTCGGCAAACCATCCGCTTTGTTCGTTCTCGCACCTGACAATAAAACAGAAAATGTCATATATCACAAGATGCTTTACTGAAGGGAATCGACCCTCTTGCAACCCACCCAGCAAATAGTTGAAAAGAAAGTAGTGCAACAATGCTACGCGAATCACTTCGAATCAATTCAATAAAACAAAATCCTTGCTGCCACGTGAATAACATTCATTTCAATGTAATTAAAATATATTTCATTTTGATTGAATTTAATTAATTTGGAGTATTCATTTTATCCGCCTAGAAGGTCTCGGGTTCTCTTCTCGGTAGTGACAAGGAAAAAATTGCACGGTTGGTTTAGGATCAATGAATTAATCACTTATTATCCGAAATGAAAATATGATTATGAAACCTCATTTGAGGCGGCCAAATCCCTTGATGGGATATAGTGCCAGAGAGAGAGAGAGAGAGAGAGAGAGAGAGAGAGAGAGAGAGAGAGAGAGAGAGAAATTCATTTTATCTTAAAAAACTCAATTTAATTAAGCTACAATAACTTTAAACAACATATTCTATATATATATAGAGAGAGAAAGAATGATATAATTGTGTCAGTTTTTCAACCTCCTTTTGTGATTTAATGAAAAGAAGTAAAGATAACAGCAGAGATACGAATAATCCACACCCTGTTTGGAAATATAAATTTATCTCTTTACTATTATGCGAGTATGTATATAGATGCATGGTTTTTGTTTAAATTTAAAAATCTCTTCAATGAATAGAAATTTTATAAAGAAAAACGGAGGAAAGCTACGGCACTCGTATAACACACATAAGAGTGAAGTAGTTTTCGTTTTTTGATTTCATTCGGTTTATTTTAATATTCGAATGCAACACAAAACAATTTATGCTTGATTTAATAATAGAACAAACAATTCATTACAATTAACGATAATGATCCTTTCGGGTCAAATGTGACATGGTTAAGCATAATCGTAATCCTGTTGATAGTGAAATATAATTTTAAATTTTATTTTAAATGTAGGTCATTTAAAAAAAATATTAAATTTGAATGGATAATATAGACATAGAGAGGAAATAATAGTTTATAATAATATAGAAGCAACTGGGAAACTATAGCGAGAAAAACTAATATAAACAAAAACTAAATTATTATTTTATTAATAATATGTTGTTTTAAAATTGGATTTAAATATTTAATTTTATGGATTAACATGGACGTTGTAAATAATGTAAATTACAAAGAGAAGTTTTGCATAGAACATAGCAAAATGGTATATAGTAGATTTACGCGGTCGGGCATATCAGGATTAATTTAATAATTTTAATGAAAAACTGGAACAATTTAAATCGTTTTAGCTACAAATTTTATTGCAAGGTCAAACGTACAGTACATACAATAATATTGTAATATGTAGAATTAAATTTAATATATACAATTATAAAAATCGAGGAGTGAATATGTTGTGGATAACATCCGATTTTCTTTTACCATGAATGCATACATAGATTTTGAATATACCACTCTTGATTTGGAAAAACTAAGCCTACCGGTTTATTGATTAAAACCGTCTTGTATAATCAAAATTCGTTATCCCTGCTTAAATTTCAGAAACGTATGCTTAACTTTTTAAGATCATTGCAAAAATTTAAAAAGCTCCCATTGAAGCTGCCCAATTAATAGAAATAGTTAAAATTTGTTGTTTAATTCCGAATACTCAATCCGCCAAGACTGAGGTAGAGAAGCCGAATAAAGTTGAAATAAAGTTTTTTTTAGCAAAACTCATCATTTTCTGTAAAATTTAAAAAATGTTCTCCAATAATTTGGTTTGAAATTTAATTTTCAATATTTTTTGTATTGAATCATTTTTTTCGTAAATGCTATATACTTTTCAAAATATTTGAAAAATATGAAAACTTGCTGCCATTTCCTATGGACCGATATCGTCAGTCGCCTTTATAATAAGCGATATACATGCTTTTCGAAATATTTGCAAAAAATGGAAAGCTCGTACGGAAGCTGTCTCTTCACACACACACGGTGAACCGATTTCTGCTAAACACCACTAGGACCATCAATTTGTGGTTAAAGTTTAAGTATCATGTTTCATCTCGATTCATCAATCCGACTAGCTTGTAGAGGGTCCAATTTTTGATAAAAAAATTTCCAATTTTCAAAACTGTTCTGGGTCGATATTGTTGCAAAATTAATGTAGAATCGGTTTTCTAGCCTGTCGTTTTTCTCATAAACAATATACATTTCAAAATATTTGCAAAAAGCGAAAAGCTCTTATGGAGGCTTTTACTTCCGGTGGATCGATTCAACCGCACTAGTATCTCACAGTTTTTGAAAAATGTTTAAATATAAAATTTCACATGATTAGACAAACTATCTGGACTATTGCAAGGATACAGACAGTTAGTCTGCACACACACATTCCATAAAAGGCCCTTTTTGACTTGGGCGATATAGCGAAATAAAAATCTACAATGATCTCGACGTCGAAAATGTCCATGATTTCTATATTTTATTTTACGGGTAATCTACGTTTTGTGGTGTGAATGAGAGAGAGTTGCAAGATGTTTTGAAATTTGAATTCTAATTAGTTTGTGGCAGAAAAATTTAAAAGGAACGGCTGCTGGAGGTGGTTGTATACACATAAGATACGCCTGTTTTATTTATTATTTTTTGAATTTTGAAGAAAGAGTACCGTGTCGACAAAGATAAAATATAAATCCTAAGTATAAAGGAAAAAAAGGTCGAATGGTCAATAATCATATTCAAGTAGTCAACCGTTTACTCATACCCCTTACCGTTTTTAAACGAAAAATTGTGTGTTCGAAATTAGTGAAATTTATAGTTGTGTTGAACAAATTAAAGATGCTTGAATGTATTGGTTAGATTTTCTCAAAACATTGTCTCGTTTTGCTGTAAAGAGCAATTGAATTCTCATAGTCTCGAAGCTTCTAAGTCAGATGGATCAATTTCAAGTTGCGTTGAACAAATTAGAGATATTTGAATGCAGCATGGGTTAGATTGGCTCAAAAAAAAATTCAGTTTTTATTTTCTAACGAGAGATGGAATTTGATAAATATTCCAACTTCAAATCGAGCAAGCACGCTTGCGGTACGTCATTTGCTCATAATTTTTTCGTCAATGTGACATTCTTAGTCAGACATATCAAATGCTAATTGGCTACAGCATAGCATTTGATATGTCTGATATGCAGACATATCAAATGCTATGCTGCAGCCAATTAAAAAAACATTTCAAAAAATTATTCTTGCCCAGGAATTTTGAAAATTTAAAAATGTAAAAAACTAAAAATATGAAGGGGGTAAATATGCTGTGGCCAACACTGGACTTTCTTTTACCACGAATGAATAAATAGTATGCACTAAAGTTTATAAAATTAATAAAATCCTATAGAAGCTGCCAGTTCCTATTGAACAATTTCGGATAAATCTGACTGGGATCTCTGAATTTATGGATACATTAAGTTTCATCTCGATTAGTCGGTCGGTGTGGGCTGTAGAGAGTGCACTTTTATTTGCACTGCACGGCATATAGCGAATGGTAAAAGCAGAATTTCATTACTGCGGCTTTTTTTGTGCGGAAAACCTGAAAGAGATAAAATCAAAAACCCTATATGTGTCAGCGGCGCAACAGTAAAATGGTTTATACTTAAATTTTTGTTGCTGTTGCGGTTTGGTTTCCAGAATTATAAATAAAAAATACAAAACGCAGTATTTTTAATGGCAATCAAAATAAAAATACCCCACTCTCAGCTAATTTTTAGTATTTTACTATTTTTATGGTGAGATCTCCGCTCATGCCATTTTAATTTTATGTAACGAAAACAGCAAATTTATGGTAGCCTTTTGGTTACAAATAAAACAAAAGGTGGAAAAAAGTGGAAATTCGTTGGTTAAGATGAGAACAGAAAATTTATCGTTGGATCGTTCGTGTTGAAAACGTTTATTTTAATGGAGTGATACTGTCCAATTGAAATATGGTTGTGAATTTAATTTGAAAAAAATCGGTTTAAATTTAAGGTTAACATCTTAAGCTGCGTCTTTATAGATTGTTATTATTTATCACGGCAGTTTGTTATCTGGTTGTTGTGGTTTGGTTTAATTTGAGGCGGTCGTGCACCAAAATTGGTAACAGTAAATTGGACGCGGTAGTCCGTTTATCAAACCAAATATTTTCTATCGTCGAGGCGAGGACGCAGCCACATTTAACGGGCGGTCAAAACGCGGTATAACGGGTTTCGCCATTTATCAATGGTACACAAATTATTTTCGACGGATACCGTATTTCAGGGCATTCGAATTTATTTTTGGAGTGTACCGGCGGTAGGGCCGCACCATGGGTAACACCAACGACCAACATTCAACGTTATTATATTTTCGGTTAAGGCGGGAAGTCGCCCAGCGTTGTGCTTTTCGGTTAGAGGCGGAAAGTCGCCAAGCGTTATTATTTTTGTTTAAAAGTGGGAAAACGCCCAACGTTATTATTTTCTTGATTTTGTTTTTATTCGTTGTCCAACTCAAGGTCCAAAAGGTACGATTTTTCAAGGATCCACTCAAGGTCCAAAGGTACGATTTTTTGTTTGTTTTGGTCTTAATTTTTTTTAATTATTTTTATTTTATTTTTTTTCAATTAAATTTCATTTTAAATTCAAATTGTTTTCAATTTACAATTTTTTTAAATTTTAAATTTTTTTCAATTTTTGTTAAATATATACTGTGTAATCGAACGGTTATTCACATTCGGCGACCATATTTTAGTTCGATTTTTTTGTTTTTCTCTTTCGATAATTTTCACCTTGATTTATTTTTCTTTCGCTTCGAAATTTGTCACGTTTAACTCTTTGCGTTGGATTTATTCTTCCCGTTGGACAAAAATTTGTGTTTGTATGTTGTGAGGATGATTCTCATTTCGTGTCAGTTCCATAGTTGCAGGCTGAGCTTGTCACTCCTTATCATCCGCTTGGCAGGACATCCATAGGGTCGGAGTGCCGAGTGTAGCATATGTGTAGCCCATTCGGAGACGACCATAAAATCTACACGGTCTCCCCGCGGTACTTCGGTAGTCTCAAACTGTTGGTTTGTGAATTGTGGAGGATCCTCTAGTGGTCTCTCAGGGTGAAGAGAGTTTTTATGTTGTTGGAAAAACGTCCCTACACTATTATGCTGCTTCGTTGTGGCTGGGCATCGGCCTCTAGGAGTCGATGGGTCTTTCGGGGGGTTTCTTCAACAGACATTGTTTTTGTTAATTGGAGGATCCGGTCGTTCCTGGGTGGGCACATCCCCTCAAATTTCGGTCGACGGATTCTAATGGCATTTCATTTTAGTTTCAGCCTCTGCATATTTAGATGAAATCTGCGAGTTGGCTTCGTGCCACCCGCAACAAATGGATAAAAGGTAGTGGAAACTCAGTAGGCAGTACAACGCCCTATTAATTGAATTATTTGATCAAGACATGCTCGTATGTAATTGCTGCTGCACTAAATTGAGGAATCGAGTTTGTTCTATCACGGTGCCATAAAGGTAGTTCGGCTACTAATCAGCCGAAGGATTAGGAGGAATATAGCTCTCATGAGTGGGGTAACGAACGAGTTCATTGAGACACTGTGGTGCGTTACTGCCGTGAGAGGGTACTAGCAATTTTGATTGTTCATTCCAAAAATTCAAACCAACATCTCTCACGGATACATCAAAGTTGAATTTTTGGAATGAACAATTGATACATGATCTCAACTCAACGCAATAGCCAATTTGGGTGTGTTGATTGTGAGCGGCGTAGTCATGCCTTGTGCCTGTGTATAGGTGCGATTGATGATGTGCACATTTAAAGAATGATTAAATTTTCTATATGCACACAATTCCATTTGATCTTTGTGGGTGTGGTATCAATTTCCCCAGTCAGTCTTATATGAGATGTGTCTGCTTAGTATTGATGTACCAGTACCAACCAGTATGCAGATCAAATGGTGAAGCCTCTCATTAAATTTAATCTCTTTAGAAATAAAAATAATATACCTCTCTTCATTGCGATTGCTACATGCTACCATACATTTTTCCAAGTATCGATTAAATCAGTTTACCGCCAGCTGTTAAGGTGTCATAACATTAAGTAAACTAAAATAAGTAGTTTCAGCTAAAATTAGTTTAACCAAACGCCAGCTAGAAATATCACTATACGTGATTTGTTGAACCTAAAACGGCCGCTTATTTTCGGATTTGGGTTTCCTTTATAATACAGCAGCATATACAGTTTTCTTAAAGAAAAGAGTGCTAGTGCAACGAAAACGCATTATACTCACGCGGGTGCGAAAATTGCGGTTCTTCAAGGACATTAGACCCTCCGTTGTGGGAAATTAGAAAAGAAACCAAAATCAACAAAATTTGGTTTTTGCATGGTGACGACCTCTACCCAACCACATGCTAAAAAGCATACAGTACATTGGATATAGTACGGATGGTCGGCGTCTTCCACTATAAAATCTGTGCAAGGCGTACAATCATGTGTTATGAGCAACTTATGTTACGCACGCGCGGGTTAATCAATAATTTTAGTTTAGTGCCATTTTGTTATAATTTAATTTGAGTCTCCTAAATTAATTAATTAGTTTAATTTAATTAAGTTTCATCAATTTCAATTTTTAATTAATAACAAATATTAGGTTAATGTTCGATAACTTAGGTTCTTAAGTTAAAGATTAAAATCATTATTATTTTTAGTGATGTTGTTATATTAAGTGATATCAATTTGGATAAAACACAAGCCAATATAATTTGTGACAATATAGATTGAGTGACGCAAACTTTACGATTTTCCACATTATATATATATATATATATATATATATATATATATATATATATATATATATATATATATATATATATAATATTTTAGTGCCAGCTAAAGAAAACCCATATTATATGTCTACGCGGGGAAGCGCTTCATCGTGGCAGCTATAAGTGGTAAGTCTGTTTTGTAAATTAAATTTCTTTTTTTATTGATATTATATTGTATTACTAGCTGACCTGTGACTGAATAATCAGTCACGTGAATACATTTTGTTGAATTTTTGGTTAAGAAATGATTAAGAAGATTTTTTAAGATGTAAATTTGATGCACTTTTATCAAAAATAAAGTAAATTCATATACGTGGTTAATTTTTAAATCTTAAACGGCATGCACGCGCTCAAATGTACACAGTATGACTTACGTGTCAAGTCAAATATTCATATCTCAAACAGGAAGCGCGCGCTCGGGATCACATAATCACTTACGCACCCAAACTAAATATTAAAATCTCAAAAGGGAAAAGCACACAATTGCTGAGGCAAACTATAATCTAAATATTTCATAAGAAATGTACAAAAGGATAATAAAATAGTAGTAGAAGGTAGGTAATAAAATAGTAAAATACATTACAATTTACATGCACAGAATCTCTTCAAAAAATACATTCTTTGTTGTGATGCGCCCATTCCGATCAGCTGATTGATCGCTTGTCTCAGCTATAAACACTTTGAGTCCGTCAAATGAGCGGCATCGTGAAAAGGCCACATACATCTGATCATTCGTAAATACGGGTCCCGGCAAGTACACTACCTTCTTCAAGCTTTAACCCTGACTCTTGTTGATGGTTATAGCGAACGCGAGCTGAAGCAGAAATTGAAGGCGAGACATTTTAAATGAGAAGATGCCTTCCAAGGGTGAGAGCTTAATGCGTGGGATGAGAACGCGCTCGCCTTTTGAGAAGCCAGTCAGCACCTCACATTCCAGAATGTAGCGGTTTATTTTTACGACGCGCATGCGTGTTTCATTGATTCAACCCTTGCTAGTGTTTAGATTCCTCATCAAACGAACGATCGCGTTTACCTTTAGTGGGATGGCATGGCGCGGTAATCCCAACCCTTCAATTTTATTGAGAAACTCGACGGGTAGGCGGAGTTTCTCATGCATGTCGTCACTCTCAAGTGTATCAGCACTATGTTTGACTTCTTGTTCGTCGGGCAGGAGGTCAAGCACCTACTGATTGGTAAGCGCGCAGTCATCCATATTGGGTGCAAGGATGGTGCGCTCCTCGATGGTTCCATCGGCTGGTGTTGTGTTGATGTCACCATACACGAAATCGATCACACTTTGAGGATGTCTGCCGAAAGTGTGATCGAGTCGGTTCGCGCATTGCCGTTTCCAACAGAAAGAAAATATTGCGCAAACTCCTCCTCACCTTCATCGACGCGCATGTTCTTGATGAGTGTAAACTTATTTACCAATTTACAAAGCGGGTTATACTTGATGGTCGATTCGCAAGTTTGCGCGCGTCCCGCCTAGGTAGTCACCACACATAAGGATGATTTTCCCAGCTAATGGAACACGCACTACCCGTCTATGATTGTGAGCTCTGCTCCTGGCATGATTAACCTTATTAATTTAAATCGCTCGTTAACCATTAAGCAACTATGAAATTGATTCGCCCGCCGACAGTGTTGCAATTTCGAATCTTAATCGCATACCAACTGTTTTACAACTTTGAATTTGAATCGCGCGCCACTAATTTGAACAAAATTATTTGCTTTTTGGTCATCCCATACAATACTCAAATGTTGCAAGATTTCACGCGCACAAAAACTTGGAAATTTTCTGAAACCACCTGAGGTACCCATTTCGGTTACTTTCCGGTGGAATTTTTCCGAATTTTCTAGCCCACGCACAGCGCAATATTTATGTCGACCTACCCTGAAAAGGTAGGTATAGGTTGAGGTTGTTGAGGGTAGGTTGAGTATGAAAACATTAAGAATATTAATATAATAGATATAGATAGAAGATAGATAGAAGCTGACCTTCGACTGAATAATCAGTCACGTGAATACATTTTATTGAATTTTTGGTTAAGAAATAATTAAGAAGATTTTTTAAGATGTACATTTGATGCACTTTTATCAAAAATAAAGTAAATTCATATACGCGGTTAATTTTTAAATATTAAATAGATAGAGTGTCATGATAAAATTGTATATTTACACTCACAACTATTAACACCAAAATGTATGTAAAATCAATTTATGTTCTCTGTTCTGTTTAATTGAGATTCAATTAAAAATTTTCTACTCATTTTGTCATCACAGTGTGTCATCACAAAAACATCGGCAATTTTAATAAATTTTGTCATTATCACGGTGTAATGCGCATGATCATAGATTCAATATAAACATATTTTGTCATGGCATTTTGGCGTCGTGACAAAATTTTGCTGAAAACACGTGAGGTACCCGTTTCAGGTAATTCCCGGTGGAAATTTTACAATGTTTCTAGCAAAGGCACACCGCTATATTTATGTCGACCTACCCTGAAAAATTTAAACGGATCGGATCATGTTTAGGGGTAATTTTAGGGTTGAGTTTGAAAAAATTAAGCGTATTAATATAATAGATATAGTGTGGTACCGAATAATTGTCACGGTATAATTTTCTTTTATTATTTCTGGCGAGGGTGTCAGTTTACCTCCGAACCTCGGTGTACGGTTCTAATTCATATAAGAAAATTCATATCACTTAGTTTAACTCATTTTTAGTATTGTGAAAGTTTATCTCAGATTGAAGATTGTTTATGAATAAACAAACGGTAATTATGTTCCAGATTTAATTTCTTTTAATTTGTGGAGGGAGATGGGTTGAGTAAACGAAATTCTCAGTGATCGTCCGCCATTTGTTTGTATTTTTTTTTTGCAGCTGTAAATACACGTTATTATCCGAAGTACCCCGCCCATCACCGAAATCAGCTAGCGGGCTAATGGCTGCTCTTCGGAATTTAATAATGAATTTTCTGTTAACGTAGACGCTGCATTTCCGGGTGACCTTCTAATAGGTGAGTTAGCAAAGTGTAGTGTGTGAACTTTCAAAGTTGTTTAATCGATAGTGTTCACCCATGTATTTGTGTCCAACCCGGTGCGGTGGTCGTGTACGTTACAGTGGGTACCGCAAAATATACTATGGCGTGGGTAATAAATTAAATATATCCATCCAAACGTAACTAAATATGACAAATTTATTGTTATTTCTTATGAATTAAATATACCGACTGAATTTTGAGTTAGAGTACCATCCTAAATTGACATATTAGGAAGTGTTAAGAAGGATATATAAAAATCTATGATGGTATCAAAATTAAATCCACAACACACGTTACAATACAATACCAATGCTGGTTAAATACGAGAGTAGCACAGTAGAATGTTAAATTAGCAAAATAAAGCACAAAACATTTTTATATTAATCGTGTTCACCAACGAAACGTATTGGTTATATAATAAAATAACTATTTCATATTATATAAACACATAACCCAATAATATTAAATATTTGCACAGTACAAAAAGTAAACTTATTTACATTGCCTTCCATATAGACCGGAGTCTCTTATTATTCCTTTCATCTGCAATCCTTCAACGAAATAAAAGTAAATATTCGGTATAAATAATGTTCACACTCTACGTATAAAGTATAATAAGGCATGTGTGGAGCTGGAAGAAAATCAATACATATATTCAGTAGCTGTAGTCATACTTACTCGTATTATATAAAATATTGTTTATGCTTGGATATCCGAATGGTAAAGTAGATAGATTTTCCGATTTTTCCTAATATGTGTATAAGAACGATGTTATCTTTACACACCAATCGGGCCAATAGATTATAACCATTTTCGTCTTGTACATTCCGTATCCGAGATTATAGTACGTTACGTTATACACACATTAAATTATAAACAAACTTCATTTATATTAAAAAGGTGTAATAATAATAATATCGGTAGTAATATTGGTTGGTAATAATAGTAATAATAATAATAATATTTTATTGTTATAGTGGAACACAAATGGAACATATTAAGATGAAAATATTAGGCCAGATAAAAATAATGTCAGTACTTCGTACGCAGGTTATTCTTTTCCCTTCTTTGGGGGTTCGACACTTGTTTGTTTAGTCTGTGGATCGTAGGTGGAAGTATAAGATAAAAATATAACAAATATTATAAAATAATTTCACAATATAAAGAAAATAGACAAAAAATGTCTTTTGTCCCTTGCTATTTCCTACAGAATTTAACGAGAGACAGACGCACGAAAATTTCATGATATGATTCACCTGAATTTATACTTAAGTAATTAGTACAAGTCATCTGAGAAAAAATTGAATAAATTAACATAAAAATATTTTGCTAATTTCTCTCAAAATCTTTTAGTACTTAAGCGCGTTTTACCGTTATTTCAATGTTAAACGTCTTTTGAATTAAAATTAAGATGATTTTCATAATTGAAAATATTTTATGTACAAAACAAGATTATTTAGATACTTGCTACATACACATCCATAACGATAACAATAAAATTTTATGCTCATCTTCCGGGTGAGATTTCATAAATATTATGTTAATTATTGGAATTATCAGGGTTCGTGATTTGAAATCAAACAACAAAAAAAATTTTATTGCTTGCGACGTGATAAAAACACACATAAACAAATGTGACTGCAGATTCATGGTTCAATTGTTTATGTAGAGGTGATAAAAAGTAGATGTTCATCTATAGAAATGTTACGAGATTTTATTGAGAGTTTGTAACGTAAATCACTAGCTTCACAAGAAGTAAAACTAGTGGTGCTATGAATCAGAATTATCTCAGCGTTAACCCCACAATTTCTTGGAGAATCACTGAAGGCATTGACCGAAGTGGTCGGATATCACTGTTGAATCTGTTACAGAAGAAAATGTAACAGTGAAAATATGAATTGTTGTGCTCCGTTCATTATGTGCGGACTTGGGTTAATATAAACCTTCTATCCCACTGATATGATTTTCAGAGTATATATTTCGATTCGTGAAATTGATCCCTATTTCGTAACACTTGCAGTAGTTTTTGGAAATTTCTGTTTTGAAAACACACACTCCACTGCCTTTGGATCCAGTTTTTATCGTTTTTCCCTTTGGAAGTATATAAACACCTCTGTCCCGAAAATCTGCAGCTGATTAATTTTCGCCTATTTACCGTGCCATAATTCATCCAGTGGTTTCTCAGGTACTGTGCTCACGAAGTCTGTTCCATTGTCTGATCAAAAATTGTGTACTTTGTGTCTGTTATCTTGTTACATTCACATTACTGCCAACTTAATTGAACTCTGCTGCAACCTTCGACCTTAGACAAGCAAATTAGATTTTTCATTTGAACTAAAAAATGAAAACAAAACAAACTTCTGATAATTCCAATGTCATCGTTGTATATGTGATTTTTCGATAAACTGCGTATACGTATACGCAAAAAACAAAATATTTTTGATTGTATGCGGCTATTTACAGAAAATGAAATCGCAGTTTAAATTTTTACGTTTACATAGGATGAAATATCTGTTTTAGGTTGTCTCAGCTTCGACTTTTGCTTCTTATAATATATGTAACGAAATTGTTATTAAATCTGTAAAAATCTGACCTCTGCCTAGATTTTGTTTGTTTATGTGAATATTTGGTTTACCACTGGTGAGTTCCAAATATTTACTGAGAATTAAACTAACTGTTATTTATGCGTTATAATTCAATTCTAATTTATTACTTCAATAAACCGGGTTTTACACATAAAATATTGCTTACGCATGAAATCAACAATATTTATATACAACAAAAACACCCAATACAATATAAAAAAGAAAGAAAAATTAAAACTGTTGAATTTGCTACAATATACAATATTCCACCCGTGTCGATATTGCGCATGTTGACATTGATTCAACATATTCCGGGGCTCTACTGATGTCACACATCTGTTAAACCATGTTTTCGTTGGCTCTCGCTAGAGGAGATGGCGGCCGGTGGTTTGCAATGCATCTTCCTCTTAATTTGTTTGCGACCCAGATGACTCCTATTACTACAGCACTCCAAAATAGAATGTGGATCATTGCGTAATGGTGGATATGATGAGCACTCTGACGGTGGAAGGTAATCTGTTCATCATTTTTCAATGATTCTAGCTGATCATCCAATCCGGTTGTTTCTGGCGTGGTTAGTAAATTCAATTGATCCACCTCGTTTGCCTTATTTTTCACCACAGCACTGAATTTCCGTAGGTTGTTGACCCTATGCATTAAATGAGTCGCCTGCTTAGCAAATTTATTGATATTGTGTTTAGCTGTTCCTACAGCAATTATTTGAACGTCAGAGTCTCTGAGCACGCAGCCAGATTCGATTTTCACTATACCGGAACCTACGATAGTCTAAGATTAGATTCTAGACCCACATATGACATCGATTGTGATTTCGTTGGGTATCACATATATCCACTGATTGGCAGCGTGAAGTTTGATCCAATGATTACTAGCTTTGGTTGACCTAGTGCCGCATACGGTGTCCAATTCGTTCTTTCGTTGTAATATTGCTACCTCACATGACGTTTGATTTGAAGGAGTGTTGATAATTTGTGATACTTCGCATAAGAGATGTACAGGTTTAAATACTTGACATTTATGTACGTCTTCTCTAGTTAATAATGCGAAGTGTTCACGCCGATTGTCCATTGCTATATAGTCAATGGAGCTAATGATTTGTGACTGAGTGCTTCCATGGATGATGTTGGGAATTGGGACTACAGCTATTAGTGTATAGTCCCACACGAACGACAGTGGACAAGTGATTTCAATTATTACATTTTTTTGAGTTACTCGGCTGCGGATTTGCATGCTTTCATACACATGGTGGAGGTCGTGAATGTCGTGTCCTGGTAGAGTAATGGTTACCGGCACGTGTTGCTGAATGAATTGTAACTCTTTTTCCAAATGACTTGGGGTGAGTATGGAGGGATGCAGGACATCTTGATGAGCATGATAAATCACGTTGAGTAAGCCTTGTTGTGTGTCCTGGAGGCTCTTTAGAACTAGCATCATTTAAAAACTAAATCGTTTATTGCCAAATTTGACTGGGAGGTTTTCCACTTGCTCCGTTGTAGAAGTTGGTGAATGTATTCAGAAGACCATCGCTTCCAAAAGTCTTGCGCCATTTTTTCGACCATGTGCCATTTCGTTCTTAATTTATGTTGCTGGTAGTCGCTTCCGGCATCGCCTTAAGAGCATCTCCAATGAGAAAGTGTCCTGGTGTTAGCGCTGTTGTATCTGTCGTGTCATTGGTTAATGCGTTCGTTAATCAGCGGCCGAGAGTTGAGAACCGTTTCGATTTCAGTGGTAAGAGTGGTTAATTCTTCGAATGTTAGAGTTGAATCTCCTATTACTCTCTTAAGATGAAATTTCACGGATTTTCTGTTTCCCAGATTCCGCCAAAATGTGGGGTATGAGGTGGTATGAAATGCCATGTCGTTTCATCACTGGCTAACATGGCTGCTACGTCGTCAGGTAATGTGGTCATCGCTGAACTGTACGTCTTCTTCATTACGGAATTTGCACCCACAAAACAGGTTCCGTTGTCAAAGAATATATCAGTACAGAGCCCTCGTCTAGAAACGAATCTTTTGTAGGCCGCTATGAATGCCTCTCTTGTTAGGCTGCTCACTATCTCAATGTGTATGGCCTTCGTTGTCATGCATACGAATAGGGCAATGTATCCTTTATAGGATTTGTCACCCCGACCTTTGGTGGTTCTTAGCTGGATGGGTCCTACATAGTCGATTCCCGTTTTAGAAAACGGTCTTCCCGAGCTCACTCTTGCTGATGGTAGACTACCCATTAGTTGCTCCATGTATTTTTGTTTGTAGCGAAAGCAGGTTATGCATTTTTGTATCACTTGTTTTACAGCTCGTATCCCATCGATGATCCAATACTTCTGTCTCAGCATTGCAAGGGTAAGCTGTGCGCCACCATGTAATGTGTTTTGGTGGGTTTCCTCAATTATTGCGAGGTCTATGAGTCCTGATTTTTCGTAGTTTGTGAACAATTTCTGTAGTTTTCCACGTTATTTAGGTGCAGGCTGTGAAGATAGTCTGGATTTATCTTCATACTTTTCTCTGTTATGTTTGACTGAAGCACTAATGGTAATATTTGGAATGTATGTGTTTCCCTGTTAGTGATGGTAATGTTGTTGATTATTGTGGTCTCGTTGTTGAATTGAATTAAAAAACTTCCCTCTAGGTGTTTGTTTGTATTGTTGCCGTGGTCTCGTGGAACGAGTTGCACTTTTGTGTTATCCCGAATAGCCGATGTTTATTTAGGATAAGTTCATTATATTCTAAGTAGACCTGTTTATTTTGTTTAATTGTTGATCTAATAAGGACATGGTTATAGTCTTGCTTGCTTGTTTTTGGTATTGCTATTACATTTAGTATTATGGAACCTTTTACCAGCATTGTTGGTTCTGCGTATTCAATCGCTTTTATTTCATTTGCATATGGTAGGGTTTCGATTTCTGCAACGAGTCGTCCAATTTCTATTTTGTCCATAAGATTTGTATTTATTATCTTTGTTTTTGCTAATTGTGCGGCTCTAATTATTTCCTTTATTTCCTCTTTTATGATTGTGAGTTTGTTGAACGTTCGTGCAGTGAGTCAACAATTTGGTTATATTCGGCAAGGATTTTGTTTGCTGTTTTCATCAAGGTTGTGTTGATTTGGTATTGTTCGTTGTTATTGTTGATGAGTTTGTTCTGATTGTCGACAATCTGGTTCCAATCGGTGGCATCTGGTGTTCCTGCTACTCATTTCCAGGTTGTTCCAATCCAATCGATCGATCGTTTAGTCCTTTTACCTTTTAGTTTTGACATCAATTATATGATTTGTTGAACTTGGTGTGTCAGCTGAGGTTACTACTTATGGTACTTCTATGGGTACTACTTTGGTCGGATTGTTGTACTCATAAATGTTTAAGGGTGTTGTCACTGCCAAGACACAGGATCTAGAAGACGAACGAGATGATACTTATTCATTAACGTTTTTTATATGGGTCTTGTGTATGTTTCTGCCCGAAGCTGTTATAATTGTAATTTGGTTATTTTTCGCTACTATTTCCTCCTTAAATTTTGATTTATCTTTTCCCTGAATTTGTTTTACGGCCACGTATATTGTGTCTCCGACTTCATAAGTTTTAGGCTCTGCTATTTTTAAATTGTCTCTCCGTATATTGGATTGTTGAAAGTTTTGAATCCTTTGTACTATGTCTTCATTCACCTTGTTCCTAAAATTTAGTAGACCCTGATAGTTGATGCGGTTGGTTCTACCGAGGAATAAGTCCTTCTGGTGACTGAATGTATTGTGTTGTTGTACCTGTCTACAGCAATGCAGACTAGGTCCTTTATGGGGAGATCCTTATATTAATCCATTAGGCATCTTGTGATCTCGATTATTGTTGAATGGACCCTTTGGTAAGTTTCGTGAACTTGGTTAATTTATCTATGCAGGTGATGAATTTTTCGTTCTTAATGTTGATGATATCCATGTGGATGATCTCCGATGGATAGGTTGGGATTGGTGTTTGTTGTAATTTTACTTTGTCGGGGTGACGGTCGTATTTTTTTGTAAGACAAGTCTCACAATTCTGTGTATATTTCGTTATCAAGCTTGTCATTTGAGGAAAATAATACTTTTCCAAGATTTGTTCTTTATCTTGAAAATTTCTATGGGCTCTTTTATGCTCTGTCTGAATGATGTTGAATTTATTCTCCTCGCATTTTATGTCCTGCACGATCCTTTGTGTTAGTCGAAGTTTGTACTCACTAAGATGTTCCGTGAATATTTCTTGTAACATCTGGATATGTTCTTCTGGAATTTTAATTCCGTTGATCGCCGTTGGGCTAAGTCTTTCCTTTATCGCTCTCGTTACTGTATCTTTGTTTATTTGACTTAAGCAGATGAAATGCCTTTGGTAGTTAGGATGGGGTTCCTCCCAAGCATAAACGCCTTTGTTTTCCGAAATGATGATTTGATTCCTGAATATATTTATTGGTTTATCACAGTATGGTATTAAATTGGTGTTGTCCTGCACTGCGCTGTGAATTGTCTCATCTGTTGACAGGATACTTGTCTCCAATTCCAATCGTGATAAGGCATCTGCAACCTTGTTAATGGATCCGGGTTTGTAAATTATTTCGTAATTATATTCCTCCAGACGTGCTTTCCACCGTTTTAATTTTGCGTTAGGGTTACGATTACTTAGTGAGAAGGTTCGGGGTTGATGGTCCGTGATGATTTTTATCTTTTTTGCGCCATATAGGTAATTTCGCAGGCTGTCCAATGACCAGATGATAGCTAGCATCTCCTTCTCATTTGTAGAATAATTTTCCTCCGTTGTGTGACAGGTCTATCCTTACCGAGTTCACCTTGTGATAATACTGCTCTAATCGCAGTATCCGATGCATCCGTGGTTAATATAAATGGCTTCTCAAAGTTAGGGAATATGAGTATTTCTGTTGATGACAATAACTCTTTGAGATGTCGGAATGCGTGGATTTCCTTTTCAGAAAGGTTGATTTTGACCATTTTTGACGCATTGCCTTGATTTAAGCATTTTTTCCCCTGGTGAGGCTTGCGAGCGGTTTTGCTAACTTGGCGAAGTCCTTTATAAAGCGTCTATAATATGACGTTAACCCAAGGAATGACTTTAGATCTTACAAGTTCTCTAGAATTTTAATATTTTGGATTGCACGCACCTTCCGTTCGTCGGGTTTGATACCCTGATTGGTTATGACGTAACCGAGAAATTCGGTTTTACTCTTGAGAAATTCCATTTTATCGAGCTTCACGCTCAAATTCACCTTTTCTAGTTTGGAGAATATCTTCTCTACTTTGTTTAGGTGTTCTGCTTCTGTATTGCCTCCAAATATGATAATGTATATTATTATGGCTCCTAGTTCTTTTAGGGTATCATCTCCAATTATTTCATCGAATGATTGAAGTCCTGCAATACGAAAAATTCCAAATTTTTGTACATTCCGATACTTTTAAATAATGGTCTCAAAATTTTTTCTTTAATCGGTATGCTTCCACCAGCAGATTTAATATTGAATTGATAGGAATTGGGTTTTTTGCTAATTCGGGTCTAATGCAATTTTTATTTGCCCTGGTGTCGATGAGGCATTTGAATAACTTTTTGTCTCTAGTTCTGTATTCTAAGTATGGTACGCTAACACCGCGTCCATCATAAAATTTATCTCGGTGTTTTCAATTTCTTGTTCTCCCTCATGTCAGAAATATCGTCGGAAATCGTCTAATTATATAATTCTTCATCTACTTCCGGTTCTAAGTGGTAGATCTTTTGGTTCTTTCTTGGTATATTTGGATCGGAGTGTTCGCGTTTGTATGCTGGTTGGTAGCTTTTCTGACTATTTTGATTATTGGTTCGATACTATTGTTCATACGTAGGCCGATTCATATAATTGACTTGCCTTGTCTGGGTAGATGGATCAACTGACATAGGTGTTGGTGGTTTTGGTCCCGGTGGTCGTGGAGGCGGCAATCTATTGTTCTGGTGCTGGATATTGTAGACCATGTTTCTTTGTGGCAATGGGATTTTAACCGGTTTCTTTTGTATATTCGCTGGATATGAGGCTAATTGGTTAATCGGGGCTACATCCGGATTATTTAAACTCTTTTTATGGATTACTTTGTTACGATAATTCAAGTTTTGGAACTCTAGGCATGATGCATATGCCTCAGGAAGATTTTGTGGGCGTTGGATCATCAGCATTCTGCTTAACTCGCCATTGAGTCCCCTTATGAATACGTCCAGAGCGGAGGTACGGTATATTTCTACCAACGATTTCGGTATGTTTCTACCAACACCTCGATTGTATCCACTGAATAGTCCTCCGTCTTAATTTTGTTAACAATCAGTGAAAACTGAAGGTTGATATTAGCACAAAACTCATCAATGCTTGTATTTCCTTGTGTGATTCCACTCAATTGGTGCTCTAAGGTGATAAGATCCCTCTTGTCGGCATAGTGGAGGGATTGGCACTTTTTTATAGATGTCCAATCATCGCTGAATATGTTGTATGATATCAATGCTGCATCGGCTCTTTCTCTAGTTTTCTGCCGGATGCTTTGGAGTATTGATCGATATAAAGGTTTATTTTTTACTATCTCGTAATCCTTCAAAATATTCTCCACGTTGTGAATCCAAGATATATATTGTGTTGGATCGCTTTCGAAACTCTGGAGTTCCTTTACGCAATCTGGAAGTCTGCTAATGTCTGCTAAATCTTACTCCGTTTTTGGTGCAGTTTCTCAGCTTTAAGGATGACCGGGTTTTCCAATTTAACTATGCGCTGTTCTAGTTTATATTTTTAATTCGATTTGAGCGTTGATAGCTCCAGTGAGCTGCTTTAATTGTTCCACTATTGCCTCGGTTGATGACATTTTATTTTATTATTAAATAGTTATATAGTTATTTTTACTTGTTTTTATTATAAGTTCACTTATTTATAGAGTTTTTTAGTTTTACTAACATTAATGTTAATATAGAGTTAACATATCTCGGGAGATTTGCGTTTCTCACGATTTAATCGAAAGATTAGTATTTCTTTCGAAAATGTGCTTGCTGGTTCCATTGGGCACAGTCGGTGGCGTCGGATGATTCGTATGCTTCCTTTTTAGCTCTGTACGTTAATAATTGTACAATACCTACTTGTGGTATGAAGGTTCACTCACTTATCACTTAATTTCTTAGTCGAAAATTGCGATTATTACTTTGGATGATTGGTATAATTAACTTTTAGCGTTTAGACGTTGAAAATTGTAAAACGCCTACTTGTTATTCAATTTATCACTTTAATCGCTTTACTTTCACTCGAAAAATTCTCCTGACATAGCCCTGTTTCGGCGCCAGTTAACGAAACGTGGTTTCGGAGAGTTAAAAAAATCAATACAATTTTAGGTATAAACTTACTCTAACTCTAAACTAACAATTTTGCATTCTTATACTAAAATAAAAGTTAATGTTAAGAACGGAGATATGATTTAGTGATGTTGCATTAGTATGGCGTGTGCAACTAACTACATAATGGTAGGAATTTGGTTGACTCAGCGGTTGGCGTGTATAGCATTTTGCTAACGTTATATCCAAAAACAAACAAAAATAATTGTGCAGTCTTGTGCTAATCGCCTTACATTATACTTTCAACTTACAATTTACTAACTTTGACTACTTAGGTATCTGTAACCAGGGCTCCTATTTTTGAAATCAGTGGACATTTCCGCATTTGAATATAATTAACTTTAAAATTCCTTACATTTTTCGACGGCTACTTTGCGGTCGCCTGCAATGACTATCATTTTTCAAATTTGTATGCAAGTTTTCAATTATTTATTTCCCTACTAAAGCCCAAAACAGAACACGAGCGAAGGCGGCGAGCGAAATCGCCTGTCATATTACAAAACACCGAAAACATGCAAAACAAACACAACCATCGACGCAAGCGACGACGATTTTTTCGTTGAAAAAAAATGTAGAGTCTATTTCTATTTTTGTCGCCGACGAAAAAATGTTGCCAACTGTTTTTTCTATATGTAAGTTGGTAACGCCCCAACGTCATATGAAAAATCATAAAACATAAACAATTTTTACAATTTTAAATTTTTTATTATCCGAGTATGCTAAGTTTTAGAATCCATTTTGACATATGTAGATAACATATGTCATCGTTATGTCATTTGTGATTGGTATTTTATCGCTATGCGCTGACGCTCTTGTACTGTTAGCTTTGTGGCGAATTTTTTTATTTATTCGTCGACGCCCGTCGTTGTCGCTCTAGTTCTGTTTCGAGCTTTAGGGAAAAATTCCGAGTGGGGTAATCTATTCGAAATTATTCCCTTATGGTGTTATCATGCTGACTAGGTTTCAAGTACTTTAATGTGCTGTAAAACTATTGAGGCGAAAAAGAGAAACAACTAATTTAAACAGTAGGCAACACTATGTGCATTTATTTTGACGTTATGAAAATAAAATAATATGTATATCTGTGCAATATTTTGTTTTGAAATATGTTTGTACTATACACGTACACACAAAATCACATTACTAAAAAATGATAGTATGTCAAAAAAAAAATTAAAGTTGATTGAGTTGTTTAGATTTGCTCAATTTAAACTGCTGCAAAAGTATCATTTATAGATCATTTGTTGCTGAATTTAATTTTAATTTTTGGTTATATGTTGTATACACTCATTCTTTCAAGTGATTTGTACTTACATTACTTGTCCTACTCTATTTCCATTTTTAATCACATGAACCATTTGAAAAACTAGTCAGTGTCATAACACCATTAGTAAATAACAGAAAACTTGCAAACAAATTTTAAAAAATGATTAAAGTAGGCGGCGAAAAATTCGAAAAATATAAATAATTTTAAAGCAAATTATATTCGGATATTTCCACCGATTTCAAGAATAGCGGTCCAGGTCAATTCAGTCATATTTAACACGCCTACCTTATCCTTCCATCTTGTTAAATGTAATCAGGGTATATGGCGGGCTCGGCATCATCCGGGAGTCTCGCAAAATTGCCTGGTCATACATTTCAATCAA